>CM076576.1:808595351-809195351 GCA_034641835.2 Pinus albicaulis
CAAATGTTGAGAAACCAGCTCCAAAAATAGAAGAAAAGAGATATCAACGCCTTAGAAATAAGCCACTTCGAGGAGGAAACCTCCAATACATTACATGAATGAACAATTCTTGGATGATACAAATTGCAAGACCTCCTTTCTATATATAGGAGTCTATGGGGCCACAATGTAATCCTAGTGGGGCCACAATGTAATGCTAGCCGACCTAACAATAATAATTTAAGGGCACAATAATAACAATATGGGGGTTATAGGGGTACAATAATAATAATAAGGGGGTTACACTAACAAAAATAAGGGAGTTTACTAGTAATATAGGGACCTAACAGCATTACACAAACCAAAAGGCATAACTAGCCACTGAAAGATTCCTTGTTTGGTTTTGAATGCAGTTTTCCATATATCACTTTCTGCAATTATTAATTGATGATATACACTTCGTAAATCTAACTTAGTGAAGAACTTTTCTTCTTTTATCTGATCAAGAAAATCATCTATTCTTGAGAGTGGGTAATGATTCTTTACCGTAATCTTGTTCAAAACTCGGAAATCTACACACATTCGCCAAGTCCCTCTTTCTTTGGTATCAAGACTATGGGTGAACCACATGGCCAGGTGCTTGGACTTATGATTCCTTTGTCCAAAATATCTTTGATTTGCCTCTTTATTTCAACATTCTCCATTATTGACATGTGATACATACCGATGTTTGGAAGAGGAAAATCTTGCTGCAACTGAATATCATGTTGAATCTTTCTTTTTGGAGCCAATCCTGTTGGCTCCTGAAAAATCTCATGATGTGCATTAAATACATCATATAAATATGATTTCAATTTAGGATCACATACCTCAAATGATTCATGATTAACATCAACTTTAGGCTTACTCATAATAAGAACAAAATTCTTACTTGAATTTACCAGCCTCTTTACCTGTCCAGCATTTGCCATAGAATTGTTTGTCTTTTTGCGATGTGCTCTAACAATGAACTCCTTTCCATATTTGAATAAATGATATTTGTTCTCATGGAAATGGAAGATCACTTTCCTGTCATACAAGTAAGGAATCCCCAACACACTACCAATGATATCAAGCGGAACCACATCTAATTCAACTGTTTCAACAAAATTTGCAGTGATTGCAAACCGCAATATACATTTTTTTGAAACTTGTAAATTTGCATCCTTACAAATCCAACCCAATGGATATGGTTTTAGATGTGGTATGGTATCAAGGTTAAGTTTCTTGACCAAGTATTAAAAGATTAAGTTTTCTTGTGACCCACTGTCAAACAATGTGTCAATCTTGGTATGCTTGGATATAACCCTCACATGAATCAGTTCTATTCTTTCTTCTTCATTTGGAGTGTTTATGTGATAGTTTGATGTACTAGTACTAGCTTTAGTTTCAATTTATTTTCCATTCATGTTCTTCAATCCCATGGATATAATCTTAGATTCATCACCTGAATCAGATCCTAAATCATGTTGAGCTATAGCAGCAGCTTTCTATTTCCCTTTGTTATTGGGTTTCTTTGGCCTCATTTCAGGATGTAATTTCCAACAATGAGTTTCATCATGGCCTTCTTTTGAACAATGTTTACAAACCACTTTTTCTCCTTCTTTCTTAATGGATGCATTATTTTTATTTTTACCTTTTGAGGTCTTTTCTTTGGCTTTACCCTTAAAAGGTTTCTTTCTACCCTCTTCAGAAATTTTCTTCCCTCTAGCTTATAAATGTGTGGCTTGAGCACATACTT
The DNA here is from genome assembly GCA_034641835.2 of Pinus albicaulis. Lineage (NCBI taxonomy): Eukaryota > Viridiplantae > Streptophyta > Pinopsida > Pinales > Pinaceae > Pinus > Pinus albicaulis. The sequence continues at coordinate 808,597,111 of CM076576.1, forward strand.
CATCTAGACTGGTGGGGTTAAACATGAGAATAGTATGCTTTATGTAGCTATGTAAGCCTCCTATGTACTTGAGAAAAGTATCTCGGGCTCTGCAAATATAACCCTAATAAGAGAGCTCTTCTCCTAAATTCTTGGGTGTATTCCTGCACATTTTGTCCCTTCAATTGCCTAAAGTTTTGCAAGTTCATTATGGATTTCTGCATATGAGCTAATGGATAAAACTGTTTTTTTATAATAGTAATTAAATGCGACTATGATAGAATAATCTTACCATGTTTCTTGATCTCCTCATTTGTCTTTGCTTCCCACCAAACAAGTGCTGCACCTTCCATTCTCAATGATGCTAATCAGATTTTGGTATCATCATCTTGAAGGTTATGGATTCTCAAATAGACCTCCAATTGCCTAATCCAATTATCAATATTTTTTGCATTGAATTCACCATTAAACATTGGCAATTCAAACTTAACATCAAGTTTAAAAAAAAGACTTTTACTAGTGTTCTTTGACTTGTGTGGGTGATGTATTGAAGAAGAAGTAGAGGATGATGATGATGAGGGTGATGATGATGGCTCTCCATTGCCTCCATTTCCTCCATTTCCCTTCTTTGACTTATCTTCATCATTATGACGTCCTAAAGGTCCTTGTCCTTCCTTGTGAAGTTTAGATCCTTCTCCTTCTAGTCTCTCATTCCATTCTTGATAAAGGATTCTAACCATCTCAGTCATGTTAAGAAATGCTTTCCTGAATACTCATTCTTCCTCTTTGGGATAAAATTCTTCATGGATTTATCCTTCCCCATGAGGCATGCTTAATGGAGCTTCCACTTCCTTAGGAGGTGAACTAGGTGGTGGATATTGTGGCAATATTGCTCTCCTTTTCTTTGGCTCTTCTTGAGACCCTTCCGCTTCCACCAATTTTCCTTCTCCTCTTTTGAGCTTGAGCCTAGTAAGCATCTAAAAACTTGCAAATAGTTAAATAATTCTTTACACTAACAACACCAGATAATAAACTCTAGCTCTGATACCAATCTGATCTGAAATGACTGTATTAGTTTTTTTTTGCTAAGTGTCTTTTCAGTTTATAAACATGTGCATAATCAATTCATTAGTTTGCTTAAGGATTGAGGTGTTTTTCCAGGAATTGTAGATGATTTTAGGTGAATTAGAAGCATAAAACAAGCTTAAATAACACTGAAAAACAATGTAAAAACATAGAAATAAGTCACCACATGAAATTTACACAGTAGGCATGATGAAGCAGTTCACCCCTCTTGGGCTACATTTGTTAGTCCATCTCCCAATGGCATGTCCATCTTTCATTATGCTAAAAATTTCACAAATATATGTAGTTATAGTGATCTAATGGTTGTTTTCTCAGCACCAATGGCTCCAGAATGCTCCAATTAGTCAAAGATGACTCTTCATTCACTCAGAATGGGCAAAAATTGAGTCTCCTACTCTTTTTCCCAGTTACACCCAGAAAAGCTCCACTAAAAGTGGAGAAATCCACTTATCTGGAGTTAAATTAGTAGATTCCACTCAAAATTAGGCACACTCCAAATATCCCGCCATTTTAAACTGTGGCATTAAATTTCAGTGGTTGGGGTGGCCACATGCCGACCCCAAACCGTGAGTCTAACACAATGGTTAGCGGAACTCCAGGCATAAACCATGGTGATAAGTTTGAACAATGGTTAAGTGGTGAGTTGACGTGGTGGTTAGCAATAGACCGCACAGAGAATGGTTGATAAATGATGCCATGTGACAACAATGAAACTGCTAGCGGGATTTCAGGTTACATTTGTTGTGATGTTGGTGGTTACGTTAACGTATATCATGTGAACACATGCCAGGAACCGCTGTCGGGTTGGGACCGCCGACGGTTCCCAACCCCCCATACTCCAATGTATTACACCATAAAAAAAATCCGCAACCTATGAATGTTAAGATTCAACATGAAGCTCAGGTGGTATGTCGTGTGCTTGCTGGGCAGGAGGTCCAGGGTTCAATTCCCGCGAACCCTAAAATTTTTTAACATGCCATTTAGGGGACACGTGGCAGCCTCAGGGCTAGCCACATGGCACCCTTTTATTGGTCCTCCAAAAATGTACCAAACTCATTCGACCAATAAGAAGCTGACACTTGTCAACTTGTGGTTGGTTATGAGGAAAAAATATTCCTCAAAATATTCCCTTTTGCTGACTATGCATCCACCCACTTGCTGACTGTGCATCCAGTCAAACCTGGTCAAACTGTCACAATTTTACTTGTTTGGCATTTCAATCAGAACACGATATATCCCTCATACGGCGTTAATTTTTCGAACCGTTTGCGGCGCCGAAATCAGGAAGACAATATCTACGCAACCATCCTAGTTTCAACCCAACCCTGTAACTTTGAATTTTGAGCAAAATTTATGAACTCCTGATAAAAAACCTCCTTGGAAAAATATGAAAAGGTGATTTTGGGAGTAGAAAGAAACACAACAATGAATCCTGCAGCTGCATTGTCAAGATCAGTGTTTGGGAAGCATCTTTATTTCCGCAGAGATCTTTAGGGAGTGAATTATTATCTCAACGCTGTTGCTCCTGGTCCTGGTACAACAAGAAGAGGTGTGAGAAGCTTATCATAGAGCCTTTCCTTCAGGTCCCATCTTTATGCGTACAACTGCGAATGAAATTGCATCGTTATGAGAGGATGGAAATTTGGATTTGATTATGTGAAAGAGCGTTTGGAGAAAAGGCAAATGTTCCTCCGCAACTACCACTTCACCACCGAGGTTGATGAGCCGAGAATGAGTAATAGCAGTAGTATGCTCTTTCAGAATGGGAAGGATTGTCTCTTCAGAACCATAACGACTTTATGGACAGTGATCACTTGCAATACCCCATGAGAGTGGGATAAACACCACTCAAAACACCTTGCTTTTCCCTTTGTACACATTCATCGTCATGCGAATACATCGTCATCTTGGTGATGCAGGAAATAATATTTTCTGTGAGAAGGTGTCCTGGAGATTTTTTTTTTGGAAAGATTAAAATTTGGTGTTTTTTAGTTATTTCTGGCCGATATCAAATATCACGCTAATTTTTTTTTAAAATCTAATGACAAGATTTTAAATAGGTTTTTTATGGTGAAAATAAATTCAGTGATATTTTCTGTGAGAAAGTGTTCTAGAGAGTTTTCTTCTTTCAAAGATTGAAATTTTGGTAGAAGGAATTATGTTTAGGTATCCATATTTGCAACATCAACCAATAACTCATGAGTGTCACTGGTATAATCATGGAAATACTATTCATGGCATGATGAGGATGGATCTTTGCTGCGTGCAGAGAAGATTCTTCACTCTCAGTGAGGTGATGCATCTCATTTCAATCCAAATAATTTCTTTCAAATATTGAAATTTGGAGAAGGAATTATGTTTAGTTATCCATATTTGTAACATCAACCCATAAATCATGAGTGTCACTAGTTTAATCATGGAAATACCCATCATGGCATGACGAGGATGGATCTTTGCTGCGTGCAGAATATTCTTCACTCTCAGTGAGGTGATGCCTCTCATTTCAATCCAAATAATTTCTTTCAAATATTGAAATTTGGAGAAGGAATTATGTTTAGTTATCCATATTTGTAACATCAACCCATAAATCATGAGTGTCACTAGTTTAATCATGGAAATACCCATCATGGCATGACGAGGATGGATCTTTGCTGCGTGCAGAATATTCTTCACTCTCAGTGAGGTGATGCCTCTCATTTAATATTTGAGATGGGAAGAAAGAAAAACTCATTTGATAGTTTTGGGGAGATATTTTTTACCATTATTAAAAATAATTGTATTCATCATTTATCTCTGAATATTCACTTCCAAATTTATGATGGATACAATATTATAAATAGTAAATCTAATTAATAATGAAGTTCATCTTGATTTTGATTGTATTTTAGAATATTTTATAGAGTGAAGTGAATCGTAAAAGTTTTAAAATTTTAAAATTGTAAATTTAATTAATAATGAGGGAGTCATGTTTATTTCCATTCCTGGTTTTGAAAAATTTAAAATATTTTATGAAAACTCGGTACACAAAATTGAATTTGATTGTTTGACTTTGCTGATGCATTTCCAAAATATTCTCTAACCTACGATAAAATTATGCTCACTTAATAATAACATATTTAATTGGTTGCTATCCTCTAACCAACAAAAAAAACAAATATACTTAGTAAATGGTATTCAAAATCCATACTAACTATGACAAATTTTAATTTTCACTAAAAACTGCGGGTATTTTTGAATCTCACGCTATCACGATGGCCAATGAATGTCACATTTAAAACACAGGGAAGCCGAGAAAGTGTTGTCAATTGAAGATAAAGCAAGAATTATCCTGAATCTCTATTTTAGTTGGAGCATTGGTCTTGTTTTGACGCCTATTTGATCCATGTTACAATAATAGAGAAATTGATATATGTACTCGATTTCCGTCTTAAATAACTGTTATATGCCATCTTGTAGCTCAAATTTGGTGGCCTTTTCCTCATTTTGACAGTGCATTGAAATAGGAAGGGCTTTGAAAGATCGTTCAGAAAGATTTAAATATTATAATAAGAAAAGTCATAAGTGGAGTGGCGAGTCTATACTCCTGCAATTGATGTTAGATTTTTGCTTCAAAAATTTTAGTTGAGAAGGAGGCTGCTATATTCACCTATTTCAACCCATGATTATGTTGCTTCTAAAGGAAAAGATGAATAGGAGGTAATGGATATTTTGATTCTTTATGAGGTTGAAAATGATCTATGTGGTTGGTTTTTTTTTTCCAAGGAGAATTTTTATTTTTATTTTTTTTATTGATAAAATGGGTGTCTACATAGTTGTAGTTCTGTAAACTGTAAGCTCGATTACAAATACATGATTTTGTAATCTGTAATCTCATCAAAAAAATTTGTTATAACAAGAATATGCCAATAATAAAAAAGAAAAAGCGTAGGGGGCCCATGAACCAAAGAATTGTCAGAATATACTGGACATGAATTAGAGAAAACACAATTACGAAGAGACATTCCAGATATCCCACATATAAAGAAATGATAAGAAAAAGGAATGAAAACCAGAAAGGAAAAAAATGACCACAAAAGGCATACAAAACTTGGAGCAGGGAGGGGGCTGAGAAGAATGATATCTAAAATTATCCCACACCACTAATAAAACCATTAACCAGGTGCTCAAAGTACATCATCCCCAGAAAGAGAGAGATGCAACACTTGGATAATGCATCGGCCTAAGATTTTTGATTTCTATAAACAAGCTGGAAGTATATCTCTAAGAATGAGGGCAATAAGAACCTGATATTATAGATCTAGTTGCATAAATAAGGAACCTCAAGATCATTTCTCCCCTGAACTCATTGGTTGATTGAATTTGCATCACCAACAATCAGGATCTTCTCGATAGAAAACAAAAGGGAACACTGCATCACCCCCCAAAGGGCCACCATTTTAGCCCTACAATTAGAGCCAATATACCACTATACCAATATAAACGATAGGCTTGGGATGGATTTATCTTAATGAGGACACCACACCCAAAATGTCCTCCATAAGAAGCCCCGTCAAAATATCTAATGGGGAATGAAACCCCCAAATCAACATACGATACTGAGTGGATATGTGGCTTGGGATTCCGGGGCCCTATCTCTTGGAAATATGAAACAATCATGATGCTGAAAATCATCACATTTGGGGGTTTATTATAAAAAATAATTCCATTCCCTGAGCACCAAATCCCCCAAAAAAAAATATACAATTGGACGACTCTAAAATATTTTTGTCTAGGTATAAGACAAGAAAGGATTGAAGAGAGGTCCACCTGAACATTAACCTTCAGTAATATCGAAATTTCCTCCCAAATAGAAACCACAAAGGGGTAGTTTAAAAACAGTTGCACACTGTCTTCAAAAGCCAGCCCACAAAGTGAACATCTCCCAAGACCCTGAAAGTCCATCTTCATCGAAGTTTCCCAAGTAACGATTCGGTTGTGAATAGTCAGCCATGTGAAACATTTGAGCTTGAGTGAAACTTCTGATTTCCACATGTGAGCAGTAGAATATGTAAATATGGTTGGGTTGATTATTCATAGAGATATAATAATAGACTTATTTAGTGGAAATTCTACCTACAGCGACATGCCCACCCCATATGAGTCTTGGTCTCCTAACATACATATGGAAAACCATGCATCAATGCCCAAAATCCATGAAATTTTATTGGATGTGCTATCATCTATAACATCCGTGGATGCTACAGAAAATTAAGACTCAAATAGAGATCACATTCATTGACACAACCCCTTTTGATTGCAAGGACTGGAGTGGTTCCTGCAGTCTGGAGGTTAGAAAGGTTTTCACCTTTAGTGTGGCATTGTGCACCCAATAAGGTGACATTCATGATGTACCCTAACATATAGCACAAGGAGATAGTTTCCTTCCACATTCTTGGCTCCTCGTTTCGGCGTTCCTTTGCACCTCTTGGCGCAATTGCTAGTTATTTACCTTTGGGCTCACTTTCAAATTTTTGTTTTTAGTATTTAATCACGCTTTAAGATTTTTTTTCACTACCTATGATGACACCGATTGTTCAAACCCACTTATATATTACCCTTATGAAATTTCCATTATAATTTTTTTTTAAATATATATATATATATATATATATATATATATATATATATATATATATATATATATATTTTATAGTTTTCACATACATTTATCAAGTTATTATTAGAGTATTCACAAATTCACAAAAAATCCTGTGTTTTCTCTTTCTATTACTCTTGTGAGATCCTTGTTAGATTCTTCAAATTTTGTTAAAGCCTTCAATTTTTTGAAATAATTTTGCGAACTATTTCTTTAGCTAATTTGGAAGCTTTTTTCCAAATAAACCTTTCAAGTTGGTAGGAAAAATGTCTCTGACACCATTGTAATATGCCTTAGCATTATTTGCATTAAGATTAGGGATTTTCTCCAGAAATTTTCATGAATTCACACCACATAAATTACTAGAAAATGAAATAAATTTTGCAATAAACCTAGAAATTAAATAAAATTTTACTGCTCTCGAATTTTTTATCAATGGATTCTTAGGAGAAAATTTACATAAAATTATAGATATGGAAACTGGTGAATGAACCCTGCAAATGCTGGTCCTCGAACTTCTAGGTGATTCAGACCTCCTTGTTGGTACAAAATGAACCCTCTAATTGAGATAATTCAACCCTCCTTGGAGACGAATAAATTTAATCGTTTGATAGAATAGCTTAGCTCCTCAACTAATGTAATGATTCAAGCTTCCTATAAGATCAATTATTAGCTAAGGTGTCTTTACATCCACTGAAACCAAGTGCCACCAGCTAGTGTGTGTATTTTAACACTTAAATAGGGAAATATAATGAGGGTTTCTCCATCACACTGTAAGCTAATAGAGCTCTTGGAATATTTATCAAAATAGCAATGCTGAATTAGACCCTAATCAATTCCTATCTTCCTCTTCATAACTCCCCCCTTCAAAATACCATGGGTGGCATAATAATACCACTGGTTTCCGAAATACCACGGTTGATACCATGGGTCATTAAAATATCATGGATTTTTTCTTTATATCCCCTTTTAATTCAATTATTCATTTCATTTTTTTATGTGACTTTTATCTATAAGTGAAATGGAACAATTAGATTAAACTTCTTGGAAAGGGACATCATAGAATTGTAATAAATCTTTGACTTAGCCCTAATTTTGAACATATTTTCATAATCCAAATGGTTTTATTTGGAATCCTTAAAGGAATGAGTAGATTTATATACTCTACCTTCAAATTGGACAAAGAAAGCTCAACTTCTCATTTTCTCATTGAACTTAGTACTCCATTCAACAATTGAAACATGTACCTACCAGTAGATCTCCTTCTATATACATTCCTTACCCAATCAGACCTATATATCCATTGAGTGTGGGTCCTCTACAACATCACTATGTATGAAATGAAGTATTTAGAAGTACCTCACAAATGATTGAGGACCCTCTTCAATGAAGTATAATTTTCACATCCAAAGTGACATATCGACTCATGGCTCCAAGTGCTTAGGTAATGCCAGGTTTGAAATCGCCCATAACAGACATTAAACTACCAATTTTTCTATCACAAATAACAAAAGTCATATCCTCTAGTGTTGTAGGACACTACTCAATTGGAAGTTTACTTCCCATAGAAATTGAAACACTCGATGTCCTACAAACTACCATGCTAAAACATTGTATCATAAAGTTTACACACTTACTCTAGCTCAACCAAGGCTTTCTACTTACTAAAACTCTCTTGATCTCCATTCTAAGATGTATTTTGTATCCCTCAAGTCCTTCATATAAAATTGTCTTGAAAGATAAGAATTTAAATCATGAATCACATCCTTACTATTACCTAAGAACAATGAAAGATCCACTTATAGAGTGATAACAAGGAATTGACCACCATATTATTTTTAATACATAACGATTGAATTTGGATCTTAGAAATCCTAACTTAATGCAAAATAATCAATATATTTGTACCACACTCTAGGAGACTATTTGTAAACATATAAAGACTTATGATTTGCAAACCAATGGTTTTTTTCCTTTTTGAATGAAGTGCTCTAGTTGTGTGATATATATATCCTACTTTAGGTCACCATGTGGAAATGTTATTTTCACATCCATCTATTTTATCTCTAAATCAAAATATTTTGCTAGATATAATGGGAATGTAATAGATGTATATTTGGAAAATGGGTAAGATATTTCATCAAACTATATACCCTTAATTTGGGAATGTCATTTTGTAGCCAACATTTCCATTTAAACCGATCTTATTTTTTAACATTCATTTACATCCAATGGGTTTTGGTACATGATTCCATTGTACCAAGCCCCTAAACTTTATTCTTTCTAAGTGCAACATGGAAAATGTTACTAGCTAGATTTCACCCATATGCTATTTTTCCATGTTTTTTTCCCAAATAAATTTTCCAATTTCCAATTTTTTCTAAAAACGATTTTCAAAGATTTAGTAAGAATTACCAATGTTTGCACACTTTAAGATATGTATGGATGCTTAAAATTTCTCTTGAATTGGAATCATTTCATCATCCATGGAAAATTTCCAAAAGTAGTTATCTTCCATGTCTATTATCTCTTTCATAGTTTTAGGCTCATTGATGTTAATAAATAAATAAAATATACTTTGTAGACCAAAAGGAATATTATTATACTTGTCTAGTTGTCTTTTTTGTTGAGTTGATACCCTTTAAGTTTGAGGTGCATTTTATTCCTTCTCTTTTGAACTCTCTAAAACCTCCTCCCATCAAGTCCATCATGAAATTACTGTTCATTTTTTTATTCATATTTCTTGATCTCAGGTGGTAGTTGAATCACTAACTTCTTATTCTCTTTTGTATACAACACTATGAGAGAGGGCTTGACTTTTTTGAAAATAATATTCTACTATAAAAAATATTTATAGCCATAGGATCCCAAAGCTTGCACCTTTTCATGCCTAAAACATAGCTTATGGAGATCCATATCATATCTTTGTTATGCAACTTTTACCACTTCTCCTTAGGAACATGAGCATATGCCTTACAACCAAAAGAAATAATATATGCACGTGAGGGATTATTTCCCATATAGATCTTAGTAGGGGTCTTATCCAAAAAAGCTAATGTAGGGGACTTGTTGATTAACTAAAATTTAATAGCAACCACTTTTGCTTAGAACTTCTTCCCTAAGTTGGCTCCATTAAGCATACTTATTGCACTCTTCATGATCATTATGTTCATCAATTTTCCACTTCATTTTGTTGAGGGATATATGGGGTTTTATTATGCTTTTAAATGTCATTTTCCTTATAAATTATCAAACTTTGCAGAAAAAACTCACCACAATTATTAGTCCTCAACACCTTAATATTCCCACCAATATAATTTTCTAAGAAACCTTTAAACTCCTTAAACCAATTTAAAACATACCATTTAATTTTAAGAAAATATACCAATGTCCTTCTAGAATAATTATTAATGAATGGCACATAATATAAAGTCATATAAATTGAAGAAACTTTGATTAGAACAATACAATAGAATGAATTAAGTAGAGAAACCAAAATGGTTTGTAAGAACTAGAATAAAATTGAATATGTTTTTATTTTCCATATATAAAATGCTTGCAAAAATTAATTTCATAGCAATTCAATCAATCCATAAAAAAATAAATAAATCTTTTACAATGTTCATATGCCATTCTTACCTAAATTGCTCTAACCTTTGGTGCCATAACATTGTATTTTATATAAGTAACTTTCCTTCTAAAGCAAGAGATTCCTTAGGTTCCAAGAAAGCATGACCATAAAAAGTAGATATAGGTGTAGATCCTATAAATCTCCCCATTGTATAAATTGAATCACTATTACAGTAAATGGTGCATACTTTAAGCTAGAAAAAAGTGCCCACATGAACACTCTTATTGGGAACCATGGCTCCTCGAAATGTTTTAAACCATTTATTAGAGAAAATAACATGTATACCTACATATTTAAGTTTTATTAGTGATAGTAGGGTCCATGATAGAACTAAAATGTTCAAAAATCCACTTATCCCCTCGAATTTGAAATAACATAATCTAATTAAGAATCCACTATAGTCAACTATGTTGTGAGGAGAGCCACCACTAAGGTATATGATTCCACCATCATGTTTCTCATATATTGAAAACTAGTGCTAATGTAAAGTCATATGGAAGGAAGTTCCAGAGTATATCAACCACATATTATATCTTTCCATGGGCTACCATAGATGTAAAAAGGCATATCCACCTTCCTATTGAGGATTATTTTTAGACTCATTATTATAATCAATATTTTCCTTATTCTTTTTTTTCTCTTCTTTGAGGTCACTTTTGACATGGTCAATGTTGTTGCGGTTCTGTTGGAAAAGTAACTAGTTTCGGTCTTCATAATTGTTGTTGTACTCATTTCAATATGTATCTTATGTAACAAAAAAAGAATAAAATAAAAATAAATTATTTCAAATAATTGGTTTAATTCTCTTTATTGATGGTCTTGTAGGTAAAAGAATGTTCTTCATGTTTCTAGGGTTTCTTAGGTCATAGGATTTATGGTCATGAGTCAAGAGAGTCAACATCATGTTTACAAGACCTTTAAGAGAAAAATATATCTTGTAAAATAATTTATTTTTGGTTTATAAATGTTGTGAAGCCAGCTCCAAAAATAGAAGAAAAGAGATATCAACGCCTTAGAAATAATCCACTTCGAGGGGGAAACCTCCAATACATTACATGAATGAAAAGTTCTTGGATGATACAAATTAAAAAACCTCCTTTCTATATATAGGAGTCCATGGGGCCACAATGTAATCCTAGTGGGGCCACAATGTAATCCTAGCCGACCTAACAATAATAATTTAAGGGCACAATAATAACAATATGGGGGTTATAGGGGTACAATAATAACAATAAGGGGGTTACACTAACAACAATAAGGGACTATACTAGTAATATAGAGACCTAACATGCCCCTCTCCTTCAAAAAAGTGTTGTCCTTAACGCTTGAGTAGCTCTGGGTGCTTAAGTATAAAATTTTCATCCTCCCATGTAGAATCTTCAGTGGGTAAGTTCTTCCACTCTATGAGATACTCTGAAATTGATCAATTTCGTAGCTGTCGAGTTCTTATTTCCATGGCCGCTTCAGGTTCCAATATGAATTTTTCCTTCCTCATCAAGTTCTAGCAATATTGTTTGAACTGGAAGATTTTCACCTATAATCTTCTTTCAACATGAAACATGGAAAACTAGATGCACTCGTGAAGAAGCAAGAAGCTCCAATTTGTATGCCATAGTACCAATATTTTGCAACACCTTGTAAGGACCATAGTACTTTGGCGATAATTTATTATCCTTCTTAGCTTGCTTGAGGGACATTTGTTTGCATGGTTGTAGCCGTAAAAATACCCAATCTCCTACATCAAAACTTCTCTCGCTGCGATGTTGATCTGCCTGTTGTTTCATTCGATTTTGTGCCAAATTCAGGTTATCCTTTAAGAGTTGAAGAACTTCTTGCTGATGCTCGATGTGATCTTCCACTGCTTGAACCTTCAAATTTTCCCTTAAAGATGATGTGATGGATGGTGGATGATATCCATAAAGTGCCATAAATGGGGTCATTTTTGCTGCAGTATGGAAGGAAGTGTTATACCACCATTCAGCGAGAGGTAACCACTTGACCCATTGTGTTTATTTATTAGATACAAAAAAACAAAGATATCCTTCCAAACATTTATTTACTATCTTAGTTTGACCATCAGATCGAGGTTGATAAGATGAGCTATGAGCTAATTGAGTACCCAAACAAATAAATAACTCAGTCCAAAAATTTCCTATAAAAATGAGATATTTGTCGCTCACAATAACCCTTGGGTTTCCATGTAGCTTTTGAATTGTGTCCATAAATGTAGTAGAAATGTACTTGCTTTAAATGAATGAGATAATGCAAAAAAGTGTGCATACTTGGTAAGTCTATCAACTAACACCATGATGACACTCTTTGCTTCAGACTTAGGTAATCTTGTGACAAAATCCATTGAAATCTCCTCCCAACATTGACTTGGAATGGATAAAGGTTGTAGAAGTCCCGGGGTCTTAATTGTCTCAACTTTATTCTGCTGGAAAATCGAACATTCCACCACAAACTTTTTAATATCAGATTTAAGGCCATCCCAAAAAATTTCTTTCTTCACCCTGTGGTAAGTTTTTAAAAACCCTGAGTGTCCTCCTAAAGGAGAAGTGTGCAATTCCAAAAGAATATTTTTTTTTAGTTGGGAGTTATTAGAAAGATATAAGCGATCTTTGTACCATAAAGAATCATTTTTCCAACTAAATGTATCAAATGTACTAGGATCTTGCTGCAACTTTTTAATGAGTGTCCATACTTCTTTTTCCTTCTTCCATTCATCTCTTGCTTTGGTTATCCAATCTGGTTGGATAATAGAAATGGCACAAAGCAATGCTTCCACCTCTTCATTCTTTCTTGAGAGTGCATTTGCAACAACATTAAGCTTTCCTTTTTTGTAGATTATTTCAAAGTCATAACCCAACATCTTTGTGACCCATTTTGCTGCTCTTCTGAAGATAGTCTTTGTTCCAAAAAGTGTTTAAGACTATCATGATCAGTTTTTACCTTGAAGTGTCTTCCCATTAGGTAAGTTATCCATTTCTTTAGTGCATGCAGTATTGCTAACATTTCCTTCTCATAAATAGGTTTCTGTAAATACTTTCCTTTGATTGGAAAACTTTCAAAAGCAATGGGTCTTCCTTCCTGCATTAAAACAACACCAATTCCATTTCCTGAGGCATCACATTCCACAATAAAGGTTTTTGTGAAGTCTGGCATAGCTAAGACCGGTGCTAGGCACATTGCCTCTTTAAGATGTTCAAAGGCCTTAGTTGCTTCAGGGGTCCATGAAAATGCATCTTTCTTCAATAATGTTGTTAGAAGGGCTGCTATTCTCCCATAATTCTTAAAAAACTTGCAATAATACCCTGTTAACCCGAGAAATCCTCACAACTACTTTATGGTTGTGGGGACTTTCCATTCCTTAATGGATTTAATTTTTTTAGGGTCTACCTTAACACCCTCGTGAGATACAATATGAACAAGATATTCCACCTCTTGTACTCCAAAGAAACATTTGGATGTTTTTGCATATAATTGTTTCTCCTACAATAGCTTGAGCACCTTGTCAACATGTTCAACATGATCCTTCCAAGACCTGCTGTAGATTAGTATATCATCAAAAAATACTAGCACAAATTTTCTAAGGAAGGGTTTGAAAATGGAATTCATCAACCCTTGAAATGTAGAAGTGTAAGGCCAAAAGGCATGACCAAAAATTCATAATGACCCTCATGAGTTCGAAATGCTGTTTTTGGAATATCTTCATTCTTCATTCTAATTTGATGATATCTTGAACGAAGATCCAACTTGGTAAAATAAATTTCTCCATGTAATTCATCCAATAATTCATCAATCACAGGAATGGGAAATTTATCTTTAATGGTGAGCTTGTTGAGCTCCCTATAATCCAGACACATTCGCCATGATCCATCCTTCTTGTGTACCAATACTACAGGAGCAGAGAAAGAACTTTGACTAGGTTGAATTATACCCGCCTCTAACATTTCTGCAATCATACGTTCAATTTCACTCTTTTGGAAGTAAGGATATCTATAAGGCCTGATGTTTGGAGGAACACTTCCCGGAATCAAATGAATAGCATGATCATGATCACGAATAGGTGGGAGTCCTTTGGGAGTTTCAAACACCTTGGAATGATTGTCCAAGACTTGTTGGAGATCTGCCGAAATAGATGATTTTGATGTTGAAACGTCTAGTGAGCATAATTGTGCAATTACGCCTCGTTGTTCTTTCTTTAGAAGCTTTGTCATGACATTAGAGCTTATTATCCTTCCCGGCTTCCCTTCAATACCCCGTAATTCGACTTCCTTTCCTTCTGAAAAAAATTTCAAGAAAAGTTCTTGAAAAATTAAAAGCTACCGTCCCCAAAGATTGTAACCATTGTACTCCTAGTACAACATCAGCACCTCCCATAGGAATGGAAAGCATTGGACTAGTCAATACATATTCCCCCATGGTTAGCTTGATATTATGGCATTTCCGAGAGCAATTTATAGTTCCTCCATTTGCAACCATCACTTGGCATTCTGGTGCTGGGTATAGGAAACAATTTAATTCCTTGGCTACCTTACAATGAATAAAATTATGGGTGATACCTGAATCAATCAACACTATTACCTTTTTCTTCTTGATATGTCCTTCTATCTTGAGAGTTTGAGGAGTGGTAATTCCTGCCAGTGCATTACACGATATGGCCGGATTCATTTCTTCCTCTTCTAGGGTTGGTTCCTAGTGTATATCCTCTTCTTGTTCATTTTCTTCTTCCTCTTCACAATCTATGTAAAATAATTTCTTCTCAGCACACTTATGACCTTTAGTGTATTTGCTATCACAACCGTAGCAAAGCCCTTTTGCTCTTTTTTCTTCCAATTGTTGTGGTGTCAACCTTGTAGGTTGTGGAAATCTAGGAGTAGCAACACTTCCCTCTTTATAGAAGTGAGTGGTAGGCTTCCTTGTCGCCATAATTTTACATTTAATTTTTCTTGCCAACCTGAATGCCTTCTCCAATGAATTAGGTTCCAAAACACGAACTTCATGTTGGATGTTATCCTTTAAAGTACCTATGAAGAGATAAATCCAGTGTTCCTCTGGAATATCAGTTACCCTTATATTCAATTTTTGTAAGTCCTCAATGTGCTCCCCCACTAAACCCTTTTGTTTGAGATTTATCAATTGGCTAAAGAAGGTGTTGCTCTTTGTATCCTCATAATGTGCTATCATTTCCTCCGTAAAATTGACCAAGTGACAATTTTTTTACGGGAGCAAAGCCATCGATACCATACAAATGTATTTTGTTCTAAATGTAAAGTTGCAATGCATACCTTTTGTGTGTTTTGCACATTATTGAGATCAAAATATTGCTCCATCTGTAGTATCCATGTTACAAGATCCTTTCCATCAAACTCCCTCATATCCATTTTTGGAATATGGTGGTTCTTCCCGCCAACATTAGAGTTTATGAAGTCACAATTAACATTTATTTTGTTCTCATTATGAGTTTCCTCTACTATCTTTTCACCATTAGGAAAAATGTCTTGTATCAACTTTGTTAAGCCTTCCATGCCTGCTTTTAGATCATTCTTCATGTTTTCCATGTTGCCTTTCATTTTTTCATCGATCTTAGCTTCCATGTCATCCATCTTAGATTCCACGCGTTTCTTCAAACCATCCATATTATTCTTCAAACCATCCATCTTCGCTTCCATGCCTTTCTTCAAAACTTCCATTTCATTTTTTGTTTCTCTTTGCAAGAGAAAAATTTGGTGCACTTGCTCTTGTAATTTTGATAGATCATGTTGCAATTCTTCATCTTCGAGAGTCATAGTAGAGCCTTTTGAAGGCTTAATGGGTGTTGAATTATTTTTATGGGGCATTTTCTAGAACCCAATACTGATATCTATTCTACAATATGCCCTTGGAATCAATTCAAATTGATTCTTCAAACAAGACTTATGCAATTTGGAAAAAAAATACACACCTTTTTCTTGCTTTTGAGGAGCTTCATATTGAAATTGGATTATCTCTATGATTGCGGCTCTTCAATATCTGAAATTTGGCACTGAGGTATCCTTCTGAATTATCTTTCAAATGCCACAGGTCTGACTTTATTTTGATTCTCCAAAGCAAAGTTATGTCCAATCTCCCATAATGACCTAATTATGGACTAGTTCAGTAGAGTGAAATTGTACGACTTTCCACGTGTTACTGTTTCATCTTTTAGCTCTAAAATTGATAGTAAATAAACTATAGTCTGTGTACTTGCGACCAATTTTTACGGCACTCCAATCCGATGCTCAGAGAGATATTTATGAATATTTTCCCACGATCACCTCTTTGAGATGAAATTTAGGAGCCTGAAAAAGCACTACCTTCCATAGATCATATCTCCGAAAATATTGCGAACCAAGCTCTAAAATTTTGTGATGCATTTCCTTAGGATTTTAGCTTCACTCCTTGAAGATTTCAGATTCTGAACCTTTGTAGAAACAAAGTTATAGCGCAAACGCTACGATGGCCTATTTATATTAAATTGAGGAACCTGCAAAAAGACCTAACTTCCACAGAGAATATCTCTAAAAATATTGCGAACCAAGCTTTGAAATTGTGTGACTATGTTCCTCAAGATTTCGACTTCGCACCCTAAAAATTTCAGCTTCTGAAACTTCGTAGAAAAAAAGTTATAGCGAAAATTCCACGATGACTTGTTTGGAGCAACGAAATCGTAGAATCCAAAGCTCTGATACCAAATGTTGTGAAGCCAACTCCAAAAATATAAGAAAAGAGATATCAACGCCTTAGAAATAAGCCACTTCGAGGGGGAAACCTCCAATACATTACATGAATGAACACTTCTTGGATGATACAAATTACAAAACCTCCTTTCTATATATAGGAGTCCATAGGGCCACAATGTAATCCTAGTGGGGCCACAATGTAATCCTAGCTGACCTAACAATAATAATTTAAGGGCACAATAATAACAATATGGTGGTTACAGGGGTACAATAATAACAATAAGGGGGTTACACTAAGACCAATAAGGGACTATACTAGTAATATAGGGACCTAACAATAAAGTCTTGGAAACCTCCAAATAACAATTCGACCCTAGCAGCTTCGAATTGGCCTAAAGAGGGGAATTTGACCCCTTGGAAAGGCTATATAAAGGAGAAAGTTCAACCTCATTTGGCACTCATTATCTCAAGTTTTAACTCAAGAGAATAAATTTTATATAAGGAGAGAAGAGGAAGAAAAGGAGGAGTGAAGGTCTAAAAGGAAAAAGGAATCCAGGAAGTCAAAGAAAAACTTGTTTTTGGGCTCTATCTCTCTCACACGTGCAAAATTCTAGGGTTTCTGCAGGTATAAAGGAGGTTGAAATTGCATATGTGAGTTACAATAGAATTAATTACAATATCAAGTTGTTGGGAGAAGGAATACTTTGTATTGACCTTGTTGAAATTGGAAGGATTTGCCTTAATCAAAGAATGATCTCTTGAAGAAGTTGGATTAAGTTTTTCTTTAGCTACTATAGGGCCGAAGTTGAAGATTCGAAGTTGTGGTCGAAGTTGCAACTAGAAGCTGATTGATACATGATTGAGCTATGTGATCTGATTATCTTGGAAGGGCTGAATTCATACCTGGAGGAGGATTTGGTCTAGGGTTTAGGTCTTCATTCTCTCATTTGAAGAAAATTCTATAAGAAGAAAAGAATTTTCTGGGTTTTCCCCTTGGAGGGATTTTTCCTTGGCTTGGAGCCTAATATCTGTTTCCACTGTCTTTACTACTTTTACTCTTGATATTTTTCTGATGATAAGGATCTAATAAAATGATGAAAGAATAATAATAAAATCTCACAAACAAGTATTAAGGTTAAGGAAAATTGAAATTAATAACTTCGATATTGCATTTTTTCAACATGGTATTAGAGCTAAGTTGAATAAGAAGGTAGCTGGAAGGATCATCTTGTGGACACAATAAGGGTTCGCTAAGGGGAATATTTTTGCAGAAGACTAAATCAAGACGTCATCAAATGAAAGAAGGAGATTGGAAGGAGATATATTCAAAGGATCATTAGAAGATATCCTTGAAGGAAGTTGGAATCATCTCATCATTCCTTCAATATGTTGAAGTCTCTTTGAAAATATTGAAAGCCTCAATATAGAAGGAGACATCATTGGAGAAGGAAGGATTTTGATTGAAAATTAAGTATCATATTGTTACTATATTTCTGAATCTACAGGTCATATGGGTTCTTTCTGCAAGGAAAGAAATAAGCTCATTGGGTCATCAAATTTCCTAACATGGAAGAAAAGGATTGAACTAACACTTACAAAGAATGAAGTAATGGAGTATGTACTTGGTAAATTTGTTGAACCTAGTAAATAAAAGACTTAAGAACTATACAAATAAAATAAATGAGAAGTCAGGACACAAAGGATCATTATTAAATCCATTAAGGATCTTCTTGTTCCATTTGTTGCAAATCTGAAGATTTCTAAGGCTATGTATGACAATCTAGTGAATTTATACTCTATGAGTGCATTAGGACAAAATATGTCTTTGAGAAATAAAATATATAAATGAAGAATTCAAAGTATGAAGACATGACATCCTTTCTAATGAATATATAACAATTAAGAGATCACTTGTAGGGGCTTGGGGAAACAATTTATGATTAAAAAATAAACATTTGTGTACTAAATGCATTGCCATAAGAATGGAGTAGCTTTGCAACAAGTATATACTATATGAAAGATTCAACTCCTTTGATGAGTTATGGGCTCATTGTATCTTAGAAGAAACTAGGATCAAGGAAAATAATTATATTGGATAATATGAACAATCTCAAGATTTTATTGCAAGAGTCAAGAAGCTGAAGAAGGGAAAGTTTGGGAAGTCCAAGAAGAAATATTCCTCCAAGGTTAAAATATTTAAGTGCAATGAATATGGAGACTTTAATAGGGATTGTCGAAGCCATTAAAGCGAGAAAAGAGAGGAAATAATTGAGGTTCACATAGCTGAGGAAATAGGATAATTTGAGAAGAAGCCGAAGAAAGAAGAAGTCAATGATATTTACTATTGAAGAAGGAAACCTCTCTATTAGGGTCCTTGAGAAATTGGTCTTTCATTTGTATAGTATGAATTTTTATTTACTATACAAAAGTATTGATTTTATAGATAATATCAAATTTAGAGTCTACTTGGTAAAGTTTCTTTTTATAAATCATCTAGTATTTAAAATATAGACCATTTTTCATATTGTTGTTCATCCAGGAACTATCTAACATTATGCTACAAGTAGGCATATTGCTAAGGTGGATCATCATGATCCTGTACGAACCATCATTTTGAAGGTTCTTGGAAGAAACATTATGAAAAGGTTAGTATATATTCCATTTAGTATGGAAAAAATAATTTTAAAGGGATGAAGGAATGCAATGGGTCAATTTGGAGACTCATTATAGGGTGTATATATTATTGAATAAAAACATGTGAAATACATATTTAAAGTAACTCTTGGGTAGGATTCAGATATATAAGAATCATGTAAAAAAAGTTGGCCATAAAATATGTTGAGTAAATTTTTCATATGATTATATGATGCTTAAAATGAATATTTTGACTTACTCAAGAATGAATAAAGGTTTAATAATTTCTCACTAGGTTATAATATAGAATAATGATTAACATCTTGTATAGTCTCCAGAAGAAAAATTGTAACTTGGTAATCAAGTTCGATCCTTGGGAACTCCGATGCATGAAGATTCGAGTGGAGATAGACCATGAGGATGTTGTTGAGAAGATCATCATGATGAGGTAAGTCTAATATTTATAATTGTTGTAAGTTATTTGGTTAACATATTATTTTTCTACCTAGAAAGTTATTGCAGGAATATATGAAAAATGGTGAGGGCAGGCTCAACATAAGATACTTAGAAATTGTAAAGTCAATATGTATTCATGTTGGGATTGAAATGTAGCAGTGCAAGAATATAACATAAAGTTCAACAAGAAACACCACTTTAATGCAAAATCTATGGTCAACTTGAATTTTGGAAAGACTCAAGATAATTCCTTCATCTATGATGACAAGATTCGTGCTCTTTATTAATGGTCTTCTAGGTAAAAGCATGTTCTTCATTCTTCTAGGGTTTGTTAGGTTATAGGATTTATTGTCATGATTCAAGAGAGTAAACATCATGTTTACAAGACCCTTATAGGAAAAATATATCTTGTAAAATAATTTATTTTGGGTCTAGAAAGTCCTGGAAACCTCCAAAGTACAATTCGGCCCTGGCATCTTCAAGTTGGCCTAAATAAGGGAATTTGACCCCTTGGAAAAGGTATATGAAGGAGCACATTCGACCTCATCTAGCACTCATCATCTCAAGTTCTATCTCAAGAGAAGAAACTAAATATAAGGCTAAAAGAAGCAATAGAGGAGGACCAAAGGTCTATAAGGCAAAATGAATCCAAGAATTCAAGGAAAAAATTCTTTTGGGGCTCTATCTCTCTCACATGTGAAAAATTCTAGGGTTTTTGTATCTACAAAGGAGGCCAAAGTTGCAAATCCAAGTTGTAGTAGGAAAAAATGTAGTATCAAGTTTTTGGGATAAGGAATACTCTATCTTGACCTCGTTGATATTGGAAGGATATGTATTGATAAAAGGAGGATCTCTTGAAAAAGCTGGATTAGGGTTTCTACAATAGCTACATGGCCGAAGTTGTAGGACAAACTTGCAGGGTTGAAACAAAGTTTCACCTAGAAGTTGGTCGATGCAGAATTGACCTGTGGTGATATGTTTCTCCTAGAAGGGATGAATTGGTAATTGGAGGAGGACTTGGTCTAGGGTTTGGGTCTTCATTGTCTCATTTGAAGCAAAGTATCTAAGAAGAGAGGAGTTAGTCGGGTTTTCCCCTTAGAGGGGTTTTGTCCCGGCTTTAGAGCCTAAAATTTGTGTCCACTCTCTTTAATTCTTTTGCTCTTGATATTTTTTTATGATAATGATCTAATAAAAGAAATAATGAAAAATAATGAAAGTTCAAAAACAAGTATTCGGGTTAAGAAAATTTGAAATTAATAATTGTCATACTGTATTTTTCCAACAGGTTCCAACATTTTTCCTTGGAATTTCTAGGAAACGTATGTCTCCCATGGGATTTGGGATCTATCCTTATCTCCCATTTTCCTCTCTCCTTTGATCTTCCATGAGAATCCAGGAATCAATGATGGATTCAAAATATTTTTTCCTCACCTCCATTGAGAGTAAAACAACTAAGGGCTTATTAAGCACCAATGTCTTTACAATGCTTCTAAATTCCAGTAATAAGTTACATAAGGGGTTCCACATTATTGATTAATATATTATCAGATATGATCACATCCATTCATAAAGGGGGTTTTAAAATTGTGAAAAATAAATCCAGAATATTATCAGTATTAAGGGGTGATATAGAGTACATGGGGTTTATAGGTATTGGGGGCTACAAAAAGGGTTATTTAGTGACAATTCATTATATATAGTAAAAATACTGAGTTATTTTTATTGGAAATAAATATTGGGATGGGGTCAGTAAAATGATTTTGGGAGTCTTTTATCATTTTTTAGTAAAACTAAGGGTATTCTACTATCCCATGAATGTGTGTACTATGTCATAGGTTCACTAAATGAAATCTACATGTCAAGTTGTACCATGAATCTAGAAAATAATATAAAAGGGTCATACAATGCTCATTTTCATCCATATTCACTCCAATAAAGATCAACCAGGTAACAATAGTATTAAATGCAAGTATTTTGCTACAAAATCACCATCACCCATTCTTAAAGTGAACAACTATTTTTGCAAAAAAAGCTTATTAAAAAATATGTTTTTTAGATACAAGTGCCCCAACTTCTATAAATTTTTTATACCTTTGTATTTGAAGCACTCAATAATACTAAATAATTCAAATAGATCCTTATGAGGTTTCTCACCATTCTCTCCAAGATTACCCACTCTTCATCTTTCATGCTAGTGGGTTTGGTTCCATATATTGCAATGCATAGATCTCAATCTATGAGAAGATCATCCATATTGAGCCTCCATAACTCAAAGTTAGTGCCATTAAAATTCTTCATTTATTGTCTATATTTTCTCAACATTTCCTTGCAACGAGATTTCTTTATGTGAAATCTCCCACTCAAACCAATATTATATTAAAAAACCTTGTCCCTAACACACTGTCTTTGAGGTGATTGAATCTGATACTCAATGCAAATAATAAGAATTGTGGGATACATTTACTACACTATCCATGAGAGAAGAATGCACATAAAATTACAATAGAACAATTACAAACAAATGCAAGAAACAATAAACCAATAAAAAGCACAATTTCCTAGGGAAAACACTTTTGAGAGAATAAACACACACTCTAATGCATGCTCAATGTATTATTTAGCAACCAAATCGCTAGAATACATTAAAGAGTTTTTATTTCTCTCAATAATAATGAATAATTATAGGAAAAATATTTTGGAGAAATTTTGGCACCATAATATTAAGTTTAAACTCTCACATTTTATTTTCCACCAATCCTATCATTCAATAAATAAAACTATAAGAAAATATTAACCCATTTATAGTTTTCCAATTTTATATGTTAAAGCTACTAATGATTAATTAACCAGGTATTTTTTTTTTTTTTTTGTGAATTTCGTAGGACCTCGCTATTTTCTATTATATAAACAGCAAGTTGCTATACAAAAATAAATAGTTTTGGTAGCCTCAACCTGCCGGAAGGAAACCAGGTCTGTTGGCCACCGCAAAGAGTTATAAGCTGACCAGTAGTAGTATTGTTTTTTCCTCCTATTAACAGCTAATGCACCCTGACTATGTCCATAGAAACTACAGATAAAAAGAATACTTGATTTAATGTCGACAAAAACCATGCAAAAAAGAAAATTTAAAGAAATTAGCCATCCGATGACTCAACAAGTACAGGGTATTTAGTAGTAGACCCTGGCATCTCAACTTGATGCAAAGTAAGTAATTTCTGCTCCATCCATGCCATTCACGCAGTAGCTTGAACCTGTATCTTAGCCATTTCCCACATATACTGTTTAATTTGATGAAGCTCAAATAGTATGGAAGAATTGATTTGGTTTTCCTGTTTATTGAGCAATGCTTTTGCCAAAACACACTTAATTTTCCAATATGTTTTGATAGATTGCTGGAATAATGAAACTCTTGCTCTGGTGTTACCTGGGTCTGACAGGAAATCTAGTTCTGCTTGCTGGCTCTGGAAGTCATCCTCTTCATCGGTACTGTCCCTTTCCCATCCCTAAAGAACTTTCTGAATCTCCTGTGGAGTACTAGTCTCATATCTTCTTGCTAAACTTTCAAGTGTCTGCTGATGAGTCTTCCACCCTCGTTTACTTGTTTCAGCAACCAGAGTGGAATGAATTTTCCTACCCTTTCCCTTGGTCATTGTTAGCTGAATACACCTGTTAGTTTCTTTGACTGATATATACCCTGTGTAGCGGACAGTAACGAAGAGGGAAATCTTAGAACAAAGATGAAAATCCAGATGGCTAACCAAAAAATGTGGATAGTGGTAGTTGTTATCTCTCGACCTGCAGACGCGGAACCAAACCATCGAAATACCATAGAAACGCTGTAAAATTCGAGGTATTGAAATAACAGAGGGAGTGGACCAATGTAACGACAACCATGTGCAAAATGGAGCCAGGACAGGATAAGCAAAACCGTAAAAGCATTGAAGGGATAATAAAGACCTGAGCATTTTGAAGTCTAAAGTATAGCTATATACACAAGGAAACCCAACCAAATTCACAATAAACATAATTCCCGCCCAGGCCAGGACTGGGTTTACAAATTGACTGATAGAAAACCTTTATGGAGGAAAATACGAAAACAGAGTAGCAGTGCAATTCACAAAATGAAATTTAGTGCTAGTATTGAAAATTCGAATAACCCCATGAGGAACATGCCCAGTACTATCCATGCAGAGATAATTTAATAGAGGACATGCCATATTTTCATTACGAAAAGGCAACAGAGGACATTCGAACATTTCAGACCCAAAAGTAAAAAAACAGTAGCAAATAATGGGGGAAAGACAGCGATTGAAACCCGTGAAAACAAAAGG
The DNA here is from genome assembly GCA_034641835.2 of Pinus albicaulis. Classification (NCBI taxonomy): domain Eukaryota; kingdom Viridiplantae; phylum Streptophyta; class Pinopsida; order Pinales; family Pinaceae; genus Pinus; species Pinus albicaulis. The sequence goes on from CM076576.1 coordinate 808,621,567, forward strand.
TAACCCAGGACTACGAAAACAGGGTTGAATATGACAATGGATCCCTTCAATCATGACATGTAGAGGAGATAAACCCAAAAAGAGAGCATGAATCAGTGACAATTCTGCATAGCAACTTAGAACCTTTGAAGGCATTGGTGAAAAACGCAGAGATGAACTGAGTAAAGAAACCATAATGAGAGGAGCTATAACATACCCAGTCACCCAATGCTGTTCATCCCGCTCCTATTGCTTCCTCGACACCACGCGAAACTGTTCTTTGGCTTGCAGAGGAATAAAATCTCAAGACATGCGAAAGCAACTAAAACCCTCCCTATCCTGCCGCCGTGATACGGGTTGTCCTACCCACCACTTAATACAATACAATGAAACCATAATTGCTAAGCATGCAAGGCTAGCCACTAATCTTACCATAAATGAGACATGATAGTCGGCTGACACGACACCCCTGTGGTGGCCTGTGGTGTCACGCTACCTTGATCCCACCCCGATCGGGGATCAACACTTCCACTGAGATCTTTTTATGTAATAAGTTGAAGAGAATGAAGTTAGATATTCCAGACTTGATTAGTTAGCCGAGCATCCAAACATCTCTCATTATGTTTACAGCCCCAATTAGCTAAGTAATCAACCGCCTCATTACCTTTTCTGCGAATTTCTTTCATCAGGATACTTATTTCCTGAATTAGATTTGCCGTTCTCCAACTTTTACTTACCTTATCCCAAGTTGATCCTTGTTGTAATTTACATAGGACTACTGTAACCATGGCTGAATCACCCTCTACAATGAGTCGCTGGTAGTTTTCTCTTTTGGAAATCAGCAATACCTTTTTTACCACCATTAATTCTGCTTCATTATTGGTAGCATAACCCAAATCTAAAGCATAAACTCGACATACTTCCCCTTGAGAGTTGCGAAAGATCCCTCCAGCCCCTGCTTGACCCAGATTAACTTTTGAAGCACCATCATAATTAAGTTTTATGAAACCAATCTGAGGAGCCTTCCATCGATCTTCTACAATAGGAGTCGGAGTTTTAAACTACCAAAAATTTTGGTGTAACATCTGAGGTTGTAAATTTAAACTGGCGAGTATTTGGACCTCAATACCTGTCACCTACCAATCTTCCTCTGTCCATTTTTCCACTAATATTGTTTCTAGAATATTTTCTATCAGAGTCTGCCATATTTGGCTCAAAGATTTCTCCTCCTCTCGAAAGAGCCGATGATTCCTTTCTTTCCATATGTTTCATAAAAGAAACCCAATGGATAATCTCTAAGCTTGATTCAACACTTCACACTTAAATCCTCCTTTTCGCCAATTTTTAATGGTTTCAGTGATATTCGTATTATCTATATCTGTTTTTCAGAATAAATTATAAATACTCTTCCAAAAGGTTTCTATAATGGGGCAGGTATTAAGAAGATGTTCGATTGTCTCATTTTCTGTGCGACACATATAACATCGGGAGGGTCCATACATTCCTCGCTTCTGTAGATTTTCCCATGTCAAAATCTTACGATGAATTAATAACCACAGAAAGTATTTGACCTTTGGCCAATGTTTTATAGCCCATATTTTCTTCCAAATTAGTCTTTCATTGTGCATATCATTTTGAGAGTGAATATGATATCCTTCCTTGATAGTGAACATCCATTTTGTTTGATAACCCCAACGTAGAATATCACTACCAGTTGCATAGTAGAGTTTCCTTGATTTGAGCTCTTTTGCTAAATTTTCCCATTGGCGTGTATCTGGAGCTTGTGGCCAATGCCTTTTATCCTTCCAAATCCTCCATTGACTCTATTGATGTTGACACCAATAGGAATTAATTAATCTACAGTTCGGTGTATTGGTGAAAAGAAAGATTTCGCCTAAGTCAAGTCGACTAAAATTTTTTCCTCTTTGCTGCCATGAGTCTTCCCAAAACAGTGCCGTGCTGCCTTCTCTCACTTCCCAGAAACTATGAGATTGAATGAGATGCCTGTTCGTGGCGGCCAGATTCCAAATTGAAGAGCCTTTTGGCACTATGTTCACTTTCAATTTTCCCACGATAGAATGTGGCATATCATATTTTGTTTCCCATATATGCTTCCAAAGATCATGGCCTCCTTGTAACCAACACCACCACAGTTTTGCCCCCATGAAATTATTTAAAATAGAGGGATCTTGCAGTCCCAAGCCTCATGCAGATTTGGGTTTAATAATTTTTTCCCAAGTAAGTAGAGCCCATGTGCGATTAGCATGGGCTCCTTGCCATAAAAACTTCTTGAAGAGATTGACTAAATGATTGCAAATATTCTTAGGACAAGCCCTTCCTAAGAATTGATACAGAGGAAGAGATTGGAGCACCTATTTTAACAAAATAAGTCTGCCAGGAGCATTCAGCACACAAAATTCCCAATTATGAATTCGTTTCTCAACTTTTATAATGAGGTACTTCCAATCAGCGATTATTACTGGAGCGGTATTTAAATTCATTCCCAAATAATTTAGAGGAAAATAACCAATATTTAACCCAAGAGTTCTTGCTAAATTTTTTTGAGTTGCAATATTAGAATTGAAGAAATAAACATTAGATTTATCATAATTAATGAGGGTACCTAAAGCTTCCATAAAGATCTCCAGAATCTTTAAAATAGCTTTAGTCTCTCTCAACGAAGCTTCACAAAATAATAGAATATCATCAACAAACTGTTGATGCGTCAAGGGAAGATCTGCTCCCCATAGGTGTAGGCCTTTAAGCTTCCCTTCTGCACGATGAGCCTTGATTAGCCTTCCTAATCCTTCCGCTGCTATAATAAATAAAAATGGAGATCATTAGGGGAATTTTGAGGTCTAAAATGGGCCTCCTAAGGAAAATGTACAATCAAAATTCACTTTATGAGAACCAATCACATTTTAAGGGATGACATCATCCCTAATGGTTGAGGTGGCATTGATTGAGTTAAAGGTACTTACTTTTCACATTCTCAATGGTGGATAAGAACTCATGGTTAACCATGGTAGTGCTCTAAGTACTTTTAAAGTCAAAGTAATGTACTCATAATAAATGTCATTTCACACTTTTTGAATAAAAATATATTATTGTCATTTCATATTTCTTGAAATAAACAATGCATATCCCAATGCATTTATTATATTATATTATTTTTATATAGTATATTAATTACATGTTATTATACAATTTAAAGAATATAAAATTTAATTAATAACATATAGTAATTAAGAATTTATAAATTTATATTTATCTTTTATTTTAAGTTATTTAAGTACAAAGGACAAATGCATTAGTTGTTCAATGATAATAACTTTTTCTTGAAAAGTTCTTTTTTTTTTATAGTCACATCAATACAAATTTTTTATTAATTTTATTTTGTTACAACTTTTGAATTGAATTTAACTATGGTTACATGGATTGTGGTGCAAAAAGTGAATTGTAAATTCATAAATATTATTTTATTGGTTTATCTATTATTTTATTATTTCCTTAGGAGGCCCGTTTTAAACTTCAAAATTCCCCTAATGAAAGGATCTCCTTGACGAAGGCCTCGAGTGATATTAAATGGTTGAGATGGTATTCCATTGAGTAAATTGGAGAAATTTGGAGAATAAATAAAAGATCGTAGCCATTGAATCCATCTGTCATCAAAGCCAAATGCTCTCAGGACTGCAAGCAAATAATTCCAATTAATACGATCATATGCTTTAGAAAGGTCTAGTTTGATTAGCATGCCTTTCATTTTGAGAACCTTCAATGAGTGAATTGCCTCCTAAGCCGTCACAATTCCATCTAAGATTTGTCTGCCCTTGACAAAAATTGTTTGTTCAGGAGCAATGAGCCTTGGCAGAAGAGGCTTGAGTCTATTAACCATAATTGTTGAGAGAATCTTATAAATAACATTACATAGAGCAATTGGTCGAAAGCCCACAGGGGTATCAGAATTTTCATGTTTAGAAATGAGAGTTACAAAGGTTGCATTCAAAGCCAGATAGAAATTCCGATGCCGCCTTGATTCCTCAAATATTTCCAGAATATATTGACCCATAAAAATCCAAGTGGCTTTAAAAAATTCTGCAGTAAAGCCATTAGGCCTAGGAGCTTTATTTCGGGGCATATGGAACACTACTTCTTCCACTTCTTGTAAGCTAATTTCTCATAGAAAAGCTAAGTTCTGTTCCCTGGATACCACGGTCGGGATGTGAGAAGTGATTTTATCAATGGAAAATTTCCTATTTTGATCAGACACAGTTAAATTTTTTTTAAAATGGTCGACCAATTCCTTTTCCATGGCCTCATGTTGAAGCAATCGATTACCATTTTGATCTTTTAAAGAAAAAATTCAATTATGCTGCCTTCGTTGTGTCATTGTTTTATGGAAAAAATTAGTATTTCTCTCACCTTCCTTTAGCCATTGCACCCGTGATTTCTGCTTCCATAAAATCTCTTCCTATTTCCTATGTTCTTCTTGCAAACTGAGAGTGTGGCCTTCCTCAATTTCTAGCGCTTCTGTTATGCCTTGTAGGATCATTCGTTGTTGAATATCTTTCAATTTTTCTTGTAATCAAATCTAATCCGGTTGAATACTGCCAAATTCTTCTCGATTCCATCGTTTTATTTTTTCTTTTAGTTGCTTTAATTTGAGCTGAAAAGAGTGCATCTTATTCGGTCCTACAGGCTAATTAGAATTCCACCAATTTTTAGCATTTTCCAAAAATCTAGGATCTCTGAGCTAAAATAATTCAAATCGGAAAGGTTTGTTTTTCGGAGTATCTTTGACATCAATATCTATTCGAATAGGCCAATGATCTGATCCAAGCATAAGTAAAATTTCTGCCTCATAATAGACATCTAAGCTGACCAAGGCTTCCGAAGCAAGAAAGTGGTCCAATCGTGATGCTACCTGATGTCGTTCTCCACGTCTATTGTTCCAAGTAAATTTCCCATTGACCATAGGAATATCTACTAAGCGCAAATCAGTGAGAAAATCCCTAAAAATTTCCATCTCTGGGTCTTCCCGTCTTATTCCCCCTTTCTTTTCTGTCAAATTCAAAATCATAGTGAAATCTCCTCCTAGAAGCCAATATTTCTCTTGAAGCATATTATGCAGAGTTCGTATACTCTGAAGAAACTCCTCTCTTTCTCCTGGAATTGGAGGACCATAAACAACCGAGATTAATATCTTTTCTGCAGACCCAATTTGTCGAAAATTTCCAGTCAGAATTCTAGGGAGACCTATCCATCCATCTACCACAATTTCTGTTGAATTCCATAAGATAGCTAGTCCCCCTACCGTACCTATGGAATCTATTGCCATAACATTGAAATGAAGTTTGAAAGATTGAATAATCTGCTGGAGTTTTTGACTAGTAACTTTTTTTTCTTGAATTAACATTACTTGGGGTTTTTCCATTTTCAACTGTTCTCTCAAATATCATTGTTTTCCTTTGTTGTTAAGGCCTCGTATATTCCAGGAGATTAATTTCATTTCAGAACTTTTGGAAGTTGTTGGAATACCATTGTTGACGGTATTATCTTTCCTATGTTAATCAACATTTCTCCTACGAGTTGAATTGATTCCTGTAAAGTTCTTTTCCCACGCTTTTTTGATGGCTTAGGTTGCGGATTAACAGCTTTCCCACCTGCTTGTTCCATGGCTTGAACTTCTTTATGCACTTGGGCTGTCAAACAGTGTTCGAATGTTTCTTTATATATTTTCATCTGATCCTCTGGAATGAACCGGTCATCCAGATTCCTCTAATCATACAGAAGATGTTTCAACACTTTTTCCTCGACACTTAGGTCATCTTTATTGAGTTCCACATCCATAGGTGTTAGGTCCAACATGCTAATATCGTCAGTCTCACCACTTTCCTGGGCTGATTTTCATTTTGTTGTGTTGTGTAACCAACTCCAAAAATAGAAGAAATGAGATATCAACGCCTTAGAAATAAGCCACTTCGAGGGGGCAACCTCCAATACATTACATGAATGATCAATTCTTGGATGATACAATTTACAAAACCTCCTTCCTATATATAGGAGTCCATGGGGCAAAAATGTAATCCTAGTGGGCCACAATGTAATCCTAGCCGACCTAACAATAATAATTTAAGGGCACAATAATAACAAAATGGGGGTTACAAGGGTACAATAATAACAATAAGGGGGTTACACTAATAACAATAAGGGACTATACTAGTAATATAGGGACCTAACATGCCCCTCTCCTTCAAAAAGTGTTGTCCTCAACGCTTGAGTAGCTCTGGGTGCTTCTGTATAAAATTATCATCCTCCCATGTAGAATCTTCAGTGGGTAAGTTCTTCCACTTGATGAGATACTCTGAAATTGATCGATTCCGTAGTTGTCGAGTTCTTGCTTCCGTGACCGCTTCAGGTTCCAATATGATTTTTCCTTCCTCATCAAGTTCTGGCAATATTGTTTGAACTGGAAGATTTTCACCTATAACCTTCTTTAAGCATGAAACATGGAAAACTGGATGCACTCGTGAAGAAGCAGGAAGCTCCAATTTGTAAGCCATAGTACCAATCTTTTGCAACACCTTGTAAGGACCATAGTACTTTGGCGATAATTTATTATCCTTCTTAGCTTGCTTGAGGGACATTTTTTTATATGGTTGTAGCCGTAAAAATACCCAATCTCCTACTTCAAAACTTCTCTCACTGCGATGTTGATCTGCCTGTTGTTTCATTCGATTTTGTGCCAAATTAAGGTTATCCTTTAAGAGTTGGAGAACTTCTTGCTGATGCTCGATGTGATCTTCCACTGCTTGAACCTTCGAATTTTCCCTTAAAGATGATGTGATCGATGGTGGATGATATTAAGTTTTTTAAAATCCCGAGTGTCCTCCTAAAGGAGAAGTGTGCAATTCCAAAAGAATCTTTTGTTTTAGTTGGGAATTCTTACAAAGATATAAGCGATCTTTGTACCATAAGGAATCATTTTTCCAACTAAATGTATCAGATGTACTAGGATCTTGCCGCAAATTTTGAATGAGTATCCATACATCTTTGTCCTTCTTCCATTCATCTCTTGCTTCAGTTATCCAATCTGGTTGGATAATAGAAATGGCACAAAGCAATGCTTCCACCTCTTCATTCTTTCTTGAGAGTGCATCTGCAACAACATTAAGCTTTCCTTTTTTGTAGATTATTTCAAAGTCATAACCCAACATCTTTGTGACCATTTTTGCTGCTCTTCTGAAGATAGTCTTTGTTCCAAAAAGTGTTTAAGACTATCATGATCAGTTTTTACCTTGAAGTGTCTTCCCATTAGTTAAGTTCGCCATTTCTTTAGTGCATGCAGTATTGCTAACATTTCCTTCTCATAAATAGGTTTCTGTAAATACTTTCCTTTGATTGGACGACTTTCAAAAGCAATGGGTCTCCCTTCCTGCATTAAAACTGCACCAATTCCATTTCCTGAGGCATCACATTCCACAATAAAGGTTTTTGTGAAGTCTGGCGTAGCTAAGACCTGTGCTAGGCACATTGCCTCTTTAAGATGTTCAAAGGCCTTAGTTGCTTCAGGAGTCCATGAAAATGCATCTTTCTTCAATAATGTTGTTAGAGGTGCTGCTATTCTCCCATAATTCTTAACAAACTTGCGATAATAGCCCGTTAACCCGAGAAAGTCTTTAATGGTGAGCTTATTGAGCTCCCTATAATCCGGACACATTCGCCATGATCCATCCTTCTTGTGTACCAACACTACAGGAGCAGAGAAAGAACTTTGACTGGGTTGAATTATACCCGCCTCTAACATTTCTGCAATCATACGTTCAATTTCGCTCTTTTTGGAAGTAAGGATATCTATAAGGCCTGATGTTTGGAGGAACACTTCCTGGAATCAAATGAATAGCATGATCATGATCACGAATAGGTGGGAGTCCTTTGGGAATTTCAAACACCTTGGAATGATTGTCCAAGACTTGTTGGAGATCTGCAGAAATAGATGATTTTGATGTTGGAACTTCTAGTGAGCATAATTGTGCAATTACGCCTCGCTGTTCTTTCTTTAGAAGCTTTGTCATGACATTAGAGCTTGTTATCCTTCCTGGCTTCCCCGCAATACCCCGTAATTCAACTTCCTTTCCTTCTGAAAAAAATTTCAAGAAAAGTTCTTGAAAATTAAAAGCTACCGTCCCCAAAGATTGTAACCATTGTACTCCTAGTACAACATCAGCACCTCCCATAGGAATGGCAAACATTGGACTAGTCAATACATATTCCCCCATGGTTAGCTTGATATTATGGCATTTTCCAGAGCAATTTATAGTTCCTCCATTTGCAACCATCACTTGACATTCTGGTGCTGGGTATAGGAAACAATTTAATTCCTTGGCTACCTCATAATGAATAAAATTATGGGTGCTACCTGAATCAATCAACACTATTACCCTTTTCTTCTTTATATGTCCTTCTATCTTGAGAGTTTGAGGAGTGGTAATTCCTGCCAGTGCATTACACGATATGGTCGGATTCATTTCTTCCTCTTCTAGGGGTAGTTCCTGGTGTATATCCTCTTCTTGTTCATTTTCTTCTTCTTCTTCACAATCTATGTAAAATAATTTCTTCTCAGCACACTTATGACCTTTAGTGCATTTGCTATCACAACTGTAGCAAAGCCCTTTTTCTCTTTTTCTTCCAATTGTTGTGGTGTCAACCTTGTAGGTTGTGGAAATCTAGGCGTAGCAACACTTCCTTCTTTATAGAATTGAGTGGTAGGTTTCCTTGTCGCCATAATTTTACATTCAACTTTTCTTGCCAACCTGAATGCCTTCTCCAATGAATCAGGTTCCAAAACGCGAACTTCATGTTGGATGTTATCCTTTAAAGTGCCTAGGAAGAGATCAATCCTGTGTTCCTCTGTAAGATCGGTTACCCTTATATTCAATTTTTGGAAGTCCTCAATGTGCTGCCCCACTAAACCCTTTTGTTTGAGATTTATCAATTGGGTAAAGAAGGTGTTGCTCTTTGTATCCTCATAATGTGCTATCATTTCCTCCGTAAAAATTGACCAAGTGACAATTTTTTTGCGGGAACAAAGCCATCGATACCATACAAATGTATTTTGTTCTAAATGTAAAGTTGCAATGCGTACCTTTTGTGTGTTTTGCACGTTATGGAGATCAAAATATTGCTCCATCTGTAGTATCCATGTTACAGGATCCTTTCCATCAAACGTCCTCATATCCATTTTTGGAATATGGTGGTTCTTCCCGCCAACATTCGAGTTTATGAAATCACAATTAACATTTATTTTGTTCTCATCAGGAGGTTCTTCTCCTATATTTCCACCATTAGGAATCATTTCTGGTTTTAAGCTTGTCATCAAGCCTTCCATGTATGCTTTTAGATCACTCTTCATGTTTTCCATGTTGTCTTTCATGTCATCCATATTAGCTTCCACGCCTTTCTTCAAACTGTCCATCTTCACTTCCATGCCTTTCTTCAAAACTTCCATTTCATTTTTTGTTGCTCTTTGCGAGAGTGAAAACTGTTGCATTTGCTCTTGTAATTTTGATAGATCATGTTGCAATTCTTCATCTTCATGAGTCATAGTAGAGCCTTCTGAAGGATTAATGGGTGTTGAATTCTTTTTAGGGGCCATTTTAGAATACAATATTGATATCTATTCTACAAGATTCCCTTGGAATCAATTCAACTTGATTCTTCAAACAAGACTTATGCAATTCGGAAAAAAAATACACACCTTTTACTAGCTTTTAGGAGATCGATATTGAAATTGAATTATCTCTGTAATTGAAAATCTTCGATATCTGAAATTCAGACATGTAGTAGCCCTCTGAAGCTTCTTTCAAATGCCACAGGTCTGACCTGATTTTGATTCTCCAAGACAAAGTTGTGTCCAATCTCCCACAATGACCTAATTCTGGACTAGTTCAGTAGAGCGAACTTGTACGACTTGCCACGTGTCACTGTTTTGTCCTTTGTCTCTGAAATTGATAGCGAAGAAACTACAGGCCGTGTAATTACGACCAATTTTGGCGGCACTCCAAACCAATTTTCAGAGAGAGAGTTATTGAACTTTTCCCACGATTACCTCTTTGAGATGAAATTCAGGAGCCTGAAAAAGCACTACCTTCCACAGATCATATCTCCAAAAATATTGCGAACCAAGCTCTAAAATTTTTTGATAAATTTCCTCAGGATTTCAGCTTCGCACCATATGAATTTCAGATTCTGAACCTTCGTAGAAAAACAATTATAGCGCAAATGCCACGATGACCTGTTTAGGATCCTGAAAAAATACCTGACTTCCACAGATCATATCTCCGACACTATTGTGAACCAAACTCTGAAATTTTTATACAAGCTTCCTCAGGAATTTTTCTTCGCACCCTAAAAATTTCAGCTTCTGAAACTTCGTAGAAAAAACGTTATAGCGAAAATGCCACGATGACCTGTTTGGAGCAGCGAAACCCTAGAATCCAAACCTCTGATACCAAATGTTGTGTAACCAGCTCCAAAAATAGAAGAAAAGAGATATAAACGCCTTAGAAATGAGCACTTCGAGGGGGAAACCTCCAATACATTACATAAATGAACAATTCTTGGATGATCCAATTTACAAAACCTCCTTTCTATATATAGGAGTCCATGGGGCCATAATGTAATCCTAGTGGGCCACAATCTAATCCTAGCCGACCTAACAATAATAATTTAAGGGCACAATAATAACAAAATGGGGGTTACAAGGGTACAATAATAACAATAAGGGGTTTACACTAACAATAATAAGGGGCTATACTAGTGATATAGGGACCTAACAATATCAAATATATCCAGATCCCTAATATAGTTGTCATCGTAAGCCCCATCCATTAATGAAACTACTTATTTTCAATGTGTCTCCATCTAAAACTGTGTTGTCCCTCCATTAATTTCCACTCCTCCATTGACAATGTTGTTCATTTGGTCAAAGTTGACCCATTCGACATGTTTTAGCCCTTGCTCACACCTTAGGGTGCTTTATTGAGCTAGAAAGATGATCCACTTTCACATGAGAAGTGGTTTTATTCACAATAAAGAGATTTATGGGTCTCACTACCCACTTATTCACCTATCTAAGTGACAAAACAAAACTTTAATATTCCAATTAGCTGTAGGCCAATTTATAAATATTACAGTCCTCCCCTACAAAATGTTCCTTGTCCTCAAGCAACTGAAAGGATAATGCAAAATCTCTAATGGATATGTCTCCTCCCAAGAATACAAGTTAGCCTTAGGTGGATAAACCAAATAGATCTCATCACAAAAAAGTGGGAGATATATGGAAAGGGTTATATGTTGTCCATTCACCTTCTTAATGCATGAGAGATGATAAATGTTGGGTGCCTCAATCCCAATGAGAAACTCCAATATCCATGCTATCATCCAAACAAAGTGAGCTATCCTTGGTAGCTCATAGAAACAATCACCAATCCCCTACTTATGAAATGTGCAGGGGCTGCATGGATGAAAGTGAGAGATAATATTGTTCAACTTACGCTATCTCTCTCTCCATTTATGATAAATTTGGAGCTGTTGATCTTGGGTTGCAAAAATATAGTCCTCATGAAGCCAAAATATACTTGGAATCTCATGATCCCACTCATTGGTTCTAGGTGGCCTTCTTGCCCAATCCTTCATACATATAGTGAATAGAGTGTCATCACCATATGGGCTCCAAAAGAAACATGGACTAAGTGTCATATGACATATTGGATGGTGACAATAGTCCTTCAAGTGAGACCAGCGTTGTTCTTCTTCTTGCTGTCTCCAAACATGATGTGATGAGTGTCCATCCAACCACTTTCTTGCTTCCATAAGCTTCTCAAAAGCTTGAAAATAGTAGAGGACACTAGGTGTTATTTGAATCAGAACCTGAAAAACACATTGCTTAGGTGCTATTTTAAACATTTTTCCTACACTTATCTTCCTTATTTTTCTTCATAACCATAACCTATGGGAGTATCTTTACCCCTTTTTCCTACCTTTTTACCCCGACTTGTGTTGTTTCACCTTGCTTTCGTTACTTTGCCAATTCACCCATTATTATGATCTATTATACCTTTTTATGACTAATTGATAGTGAATGTTTGGAGAAAGATCGATTGTATTTTTTTGTCCTTTCAGATGTCAAAGATCCCGAACATGAAGTTCACAGAAGCAGTTCGGATGGTGCTGTTACAAAAAAGGGATGTTGTTACACTGTGTTGTTATAGACCCGCCAGCAATTTCCTGTTACACCCTGTTGTTATAGAATCGTTGGCGAATCATTGATATAGTTGTACCATTGACTTCTCTTGTATATATTGTTGCTAATATTTTCCTTGGCGGTTTCACTACAACTGTTTTTTGTTATGATATCTGTAGGAGTTATCAACATTATATTTTTAGGATAATGAAATTTAAGGGCGCAGAGCTCGTCAATTTAGTGTGTCCTAAATTGTTGCATTTAATTTGTCAATCCGGGAATCGTAAGCTGATGAAGTGCGGCGCACTATATGTGCAAGATAACCTATTTCTTAACTTTTTTTCGTTTTTGGTTTTTTTATTTATCTTGGTTGGTTTCCTAATGTGAAATGGAAATTCTAAAAGAAAAGTATGGATATAAATGTTCAAGGCAATGATGTCCTTTATAATGATTTCCCAAACTTCAAACTTCAAAAGGATTTTCAAACATGCAATGAAAAAATTAATTCCTAAAATAAAATGAAAATGTGCCACTATACTAGTCAAACCAACAGTGAACTATTGATCATGAAACCCATTACCCTTGCTGCTGTCTAAATACAAAAGAAACTGTAATCAAAGAAATCCAAGAATTGCAAGAAAAGTAAAGTTAAAATCAAATTACATCAACTCATATTCCGACCCTCACCATTAGTCTCGCTATGGCTTTGAGAGGTTCATAAAAAACTTGAGCAATATGATATCTAATTTGTAGAAAAATAAACTAATATCAAATTACACACTCATACTTCAATCCTCACCATTAGTCTCGCTATGGCGCTTTCGGAGGTAATCGATAATGACATGAGCAATTTAATATCTAACTTGCGTTAAAATAAACTAATATCAAACTACACACTCATACTTCAATCCCTCACCATTAGTCTCGCTATGGCTTTCGGAGGTAACTGATAATGACATGAGTAATTTAATATCTAATCTAACTAATAAAGAAAATGTACAAAACTGAAATGAATAAAACAGTGTTGGAATTAAAAGCTAAGAAAAATAAATCAGTAGAAGGACAAGACCGATTCCATGCCATTAGTCATTGTAAAACTATGTGCAAATGCCCGGGCTGCCTACTGTAATCTGGAACAAAAACTATGGCATAATGAACGTAAGGAAATAAAGCATGAAAATATACAGCAATAACAAAACCTCGGCGTGTGCAGGGGCCCTCTGAACAATCATTCTTCATCTCCTTAAAATTGTAATCAAAACACCATCAAGGAACTTCTTTATTGAAAAACTTCACAAATCTACATCCCATTCCATCTTAAACTTTGTTACAAAAGACTTCTCTATTCCTTCCTACTTTTTCATTACTTCCTCATTACCTATGATAAGAGAAAGCTTCTCCTATTTATACAAAATATGAGGAGTCATCTCATTAATGGGAGTCCATGAATCTATCCCTCCATCTCTAGAGTTACAATCAAAATAGGAAATGATAAGACACATGTCTTTCCAGAGTTTCAACACAACTAAGAAATGAGGCACATATCCTCTTAGAGTTTCAATACAACAAGGAAGTGAGACACATATCCTCTTGATCCCATAATCTTCTCCAACCAAATTCAAATTTGGCCTTAGAGTGCCACATAAGGGTCTTCTAGAAGTCTCCTTTTTTACCTACACATGTCACAAAACTCATAACACATATATAGATATATGAAACTATGTTAATTTTCTAGTTTCTAATCATAAATTCACTTTAAATACATAAAATAAATAACTTTGGAAAACAAGGATCCTAACCCATATATTTATGAAAATGGTTACTTGATGTAAGGTTTTAGGTCAGATGGCTATGAAATAAGAGCTAAATGGTTATGACATAATGGAAATATGTATGAATATGGAAAACACTTTTGAGACTCAACATACCCCCCAACTAAAGTTGTTGCATGTCCTCATGCAACTATTGCAATGATTCATTTGTCCATGAGTTGATCTTTTATGAGTTTTGACCCATATAGATTCGTTTCAATCTTTGCTTCTTGATATTTTATTTTTGGCAAAGTATAATACATTTGATTGCAACCATTTTTTTTATTTTTTTTTAAATGGTTGGTTCTTGTGTGACAACCAATTCTTTTTTTTCTTTTTGGAGCAATGGTTCTTGTGTAACAATGCTTTATTTTCTTTGTTGCATCAAAGTTCATGAAAAGATTTAGAATCAATTACTTCATCAATGAATTGATCATTTGCAAGGCATATAATCTTTGGATCATGTTGCAACAATATTTGGTTGGGAAGTATATGTGGGTGGAAATGAAATGAAAATGTGTGATAGTGTATGACATGTGGATATGAAGTGATGTCCCTTCCCCCCAACTAAAGATATGACAATGTGAAAAAGGGAGTGAGGAATTTTTCCAAAGTTACAATTTTAGCATTCTAATGAATTACATGACTAAAAATTAGAAAACAACATACCTTCACTTACCTTAAATGTGGATGAGTTGTGCATGTGTGGTGGCTGCAAAATTATGATCATATTCTTCTTCAAGTGGTTGAACAAGAGGAGTCATGGATAAAGAGATAATATGACTTTTTATTGCTTCTACTAAAACTTGCTGAATCTGCTCCAAAATGCTGAAAATAATAGTCTTCATATCTTCAAAACTCATTGGCACAATTCCTACTATGTGAAAAGATGTTCTGATGTCGAACATAGTAGGAAATTGTTGACTTAGTGGCCATTAATGGATGCCACTAGTCAACATGAGAACTCTCACCATTGATGACAATGAGATTCAAGATGCCCAAACACATCTTGCTAGGTACAAATGATTTTGTTGATGTCGAGTCACCTAGAAGATCTGACGAACAAGGGACATTAGTGTATTCCCATTTTTTGTCAGCCTGAGAACTTGCCATTAAGGCATGGAAGCCTCAAGGTGTTTTTACAAAGAACTTAGACTCAAAGAACTATGGACTCAATAATTTGCATTGAAACAGGGCTTACTTGCGGAATGAAAATGACAAGAAACGAAAGATGAAAATGGAAGATGGCAATGGCAATAAGCATGTCAATGAGCCTCTTGCTTTTATTTGTGGTTATGAATAGACAAAAATAAATGGAAAGTGGATGTGAATGTAAATCTAAAATATGAAGTGAAATGAGGTGAATGGTTTATTATGAGATATGGATGTGATGGAGACAATAGTATCTGAAAGTTTTTCAAATGTTTGGATCTGATTTTACATCAGCATATTTCCTCTTTGTTGCTGATTATCCTCTTATGAAACAAATTGGTCTCTTAGAGAGACACCATTCTCTTGTAGTCATTTGTCTTTCCTCCTGGAACCTGCAAAAAAATTTAATACTTCTTCTGCAATAGAATGTAAGATTATCAAAGGAGAGAGGTGATCATTCTCTCTAGTTATGATATTTAGACACAAAACTAAGAATTTGTATTAATGAAACAAGTTATCAAAGGAAAAATCAAAAGAATTTATACATGTTTTGGAATTAGTGCCTCAAGTTGAATGTAGCTTCTTTTCAGCAATTTATTTCATTATTTACCATTTCAAACTCTAATGATGATTTCTCATTGTGTAGATATTGTTGAGACCTTTCCAATGATACTTGAATCATCAAAATCTGATTTTGTATGAGAAAGTTAGGCTGATTTGAACAATGAGGTTTTTTTCTACTACAGAATTAGACTTTAGCTGCCGAATGTCGACGGTTTATATAGCTAAAAATCTTGATTAAAAAGTTAGCCATTCATCTTTCATCATCAGTCCAAAATTAATCAATACCTTCAGAAAAAACGAACAAATAACTTATTCATTTCATTGATTCAATTTTTTTTTTAATTTTTTTTTGACATGCGGTGACTTAGTATGGCGACTTAGTAATAACACACAACTTGACTTCCCTTTGACCAGGGCCTTTTTCATCGACTTGGATGAAATGAATAGGACACCATTCATGTACTGACATTTTCGCAGCTATCCATGTGGCTCGTTTCGTCTCTTGACACCTATAACCTATAGAAGTAATAAAATGGCTGCGGAATTGCCAGTTAGCTGCAGAATCAGGTGCATTCTGTAGCTAAAAGATAGCCAACCATTAGTTTTACACATATTTGGTTACGTGTGTCATGCATAGCTTTTTATCTTTTCTGCACTTTCATGTGGAGTTTCTACAACCTTATAAGTAAGTGATTCATCTTTAAAACGGAGATTTTCAATTGAAACAAAACCAACCAAAATGATGTTGATCCTTTTTCTAACTGAAAATGCCAATGTTAATAAGTCCCGAGCTTCCCATACAAACATCAGATAAAGTTCGATAAATAATCAAGGATACTAAGGTCATGCTTGATAATAACATTTCACCTCTCCTTATAAATGCTAGGTTTGACATTAATGGTAACAGGGTGCATATTATTTGCTGGAACTGCATTGATAGCAGCCTGGACCATAGTAAAATCTAGGTTTAACTCACATGAAATATACATGAACAGAATGTGAGTGAGTTTTCAAATGGCCTCTTCATCGAATGCCAAGAAGCTCCATGCCACGTTGATTGGTTGGTTGTGTATCCAATTAAGATTGTTGTTCACAGGTGTTATATCTATTAGCAAAGAGCCGTATCCAATTAGAACTGTTGTTAACAGGTGTTATGTTTATCAGCAAAGAGCCGTTTCCAATTAGAATTTTTATTAATCGGGAAGTGGCAGAGGAGGTGTTAGAAGGGTGGAAAAAGATAGTTAATTATCAGTATACCATTGGAAGCAACCGAATTTAATCAACTGTCAATTCATTAATTGAAATTTCATTTTTTTTTCACGCGGCAAGCAAAAATGGGCTTCAAAGGACCGAGAAATTCTCCCAGACCGCCACGAATTTCATAAAACGAGTTCTGGGTTGTCTAATTTACCCTATTGGAAAAACAACCCATGTTTTATTTTTTCCAAATTCACCTCCGTTTGGCCAAATTGTGCTTTCAAAGCTTGACGTTTTTCTCTGTTTTGCGTTTTTTTGGCTTCTGCTTCAGCAACAAAAAATCAGTTTTTGGTGGAACAGGTTCAATTATTGTTATATTCATTGATTTCATCAGTGCTACTGAAGAATTTGATTTATATTTGAACTCTTATGCTGCAAAAAGAGGAAGAAGAAAGGAAGCAAATCGATCAACCATTGAAATGATGAAGAAGAAAAGCAGCTGAGCGAGCAAGGTTCCTAATAGAAGATTATCAAAATGCTGCAGTGATTAGAAGTTGTTGCAATTATAAATGCTACTACCCAGGCTTCACTCTTTCAAACTAAGAAGTCACTGTCAAAAACAATACGATCATTACAAAGTGTTGAATTTGCCAGTAATGTTGTTGGGAATGTCTTCCAAAAGAACCTATGGTCAAATGATGATGCAAAACCTTTGCAATCAAATTATTATATGGACAATTCTCTGGCAACTCCTTTGGAAAACGTGGATCTCTTTTTGTTTAATTGTTAAATCTACAGTTTCTTTAATCAAAAGGAACGTATTCAGCCAAGTGATAGATTTCAGATCCGGTTTTGGTAACATAGATTCGGTAATGGAGATTTAAGCATTTTTAAAGTAGTGACTGCCCATGAAGATCCATACCTGTTAGCTAAAGCATTTAGTTTGTTCATCTAATTTTGGTGGTTCGTGCAGAGACTTTCTTAAAATTGATTCTTTCTTCTCATGAATTTTGCAGGTTTGTTTCAGGCCAAAGCTTGAACAGGAATGCAGATTTTCTACTAAGGCCACATTGAAAGCCAGGATTGAAGATAGCCATAGATTTTTTTTCTCTTCTTCTTCTTTTTTTTCTGAGATTGTAAATTTTTATAAGAAGGATTAATGATTTTCAATTTCAGACAGCAAAGACTTTAAGAAAAACATGCTAAAAAAAGGACTTTGACTGAGGTTTTAAACTGATTTTTTATCATTCTGGGCTGGGTGACTAGGATAGGATCCATGTCGGGACAATTCCGGAGATGCCCATGTGGTCAGTTTCTTCATTGGATGCCTGTAACCTGCTAAACCTTGAAATCAGCTGCGAAATTCACAATTAGCTGCGAAATCAGGACACATTCCGCAGCTAGGTTGCAAAATCTTATTAAAACAGGATACAGTGTTTTGAGGACCACTAAAGACCATAACCAGTCAATCTTGGACAGCTGAACCTATCAAAGCAGTTGGGTTTCATTTTTTTTATTTTTTTTTAAAATCAAATGAAATGATTAAATTTTTTTTTTTTTTGAATCAATTGAAATGATGAAGTTTATTTTGTCTCCTTTTTTTTTTTTACATAACAATTATTTTTCTTGATCCTCCAGATCACACAAAGTGCAGGAGGAGAGCATACTCAGGAATTATTATTATTATTATTATTATTATTATTATTATTTTTAACATAACAATCATTTTTCTGATCCTCCAGAGCACACAAAGTGCAGGAGGAGAGCATACTCAAGAATTATTAATTTTTTTGAGATGTAAGAAATAAGGCTACCTAGTTACACTTCCCCGACAATGGCGCCAAAATTTTTGGTCAATTTAGTGTGTCCTAAATTTCTACATTAATTTGTTAATTCGGGATTCGTAAGTTGACGAAGTATGGCGCACTATATGTGCAAGATAACCTATCTCTTACTTTTTGTCGTTTTTGGGTTTTTTATTTATCTTGGAGGCTTTTATCTTGGTTGGTTTCCTAATGTGAGATGGAAATTCTAAAAGACAAGTATGGATATAAATGTTCAAGGCAATGATGTCCTTTATAATGATTTCCCAAACTTCAAACTTAAAAAGGGTTTTAAAACATGCAATGACAAAAGTAATTCCTAAAAGAAAATGAAAATGTGCCACTATACTAGTCAAACAAACAGTGAACTATTGATCATGAAACCCATTACCTAAGCACGTTCAAATACAAAAGAAATCAGGCTCCGTGAAATCCAAGAATTCAGGCAAGAGTTAAAATCAAATTACATCAACTCATATTCGACCCCTCACCATTAGTCTCATATGGCTTTCGGAGGTAATCATAAACAACTTGAGCAATCTGATATCTAATTTGCAGAAAAATAAACTAATATCAAGTTACACACTCATACTTCAATCCCTCACCATTAGTCTCGCTATGGCTTTCGGAGGTAACTGATAATGACATGAGCAATTTAATATCTAACTTGCAGAAAAATAAACTAATATCAAACTACACACTCATACTTCAATCCCTCACCATTAGTCTTGCTATGGCTTTCGGAGGTAACTGATAATGACATGAGTAATTTAATATCTAATCTAACTAATAAAGAAAATGTACAAAACTGAAATGAATAAAACAGTGCTGGAATTAAAAGCTAAGAAAAATAAATCAGCAGAAGGACAAGAATGATTCCATGCCATTAGTCGTTGTAAAACTATGTGCAAATGCCCAGGCTGCCTATTGTAATCTGGAACAAAAAATATGGCATAATGAACGTAAGGAAATAAAGCATGAAAATATACAGCAATAAACAAAACCTCGGCGTGTGCAGAGGCCCTCTGCACAATCCTTCTTCAGCTCCTTAAAATTGTAATCAAAACTTCATCAAGGAACTTCTTTATTGAAAAACTTCACAAATCTACATCCCATTCCATCTTAAACTTTGTTACAAAAGACTTCTCTATTCCTTCCTACTTTTTCATTACTTCCTCATTACCCATGATAGGAGAAAGCTTCTCCTATTTATACAAAATATGAGGAGTCATCTCATTAATGGGAGTCCATGAATCTCTCCCTCCATCTATAGAGTTACAATCAAAATAGGAAATGATAAGACACATGTCTTTCTAGAGTTTCAACACAACTAAGAAATGAGACACATATCCTCTTAGAGTTTCAATACAACAAGGAAGTGAGACACATATCCTCTTGATCCTATAATCTTCTCCAACCAAATTCGAATTTGGCCTTAGAGTGCCACATAAGGGTTTTCTAGAAGTCTCCTTTTGACCTACACATGTCACAAAACTCATAACACATATATAGATATATGAAACTATGTTAATTTTCTAGTTTCTAATCATAAATCCACTTTAAATACATAAAATAAATAACTTTGGAAGACAAGGATCCTAACCCATATATTTATGAAAATGGTTACTTGATGTAGGGTTTTAGGTCATATGGCTATGAAATAAGAGCTAAATGGTTATGACATAATGGAAATATGTATGAATATGGAAAACACTTTTGAGACTCAACAGGCAGTTCAGATTTTAATATTTTAATTCCTAATGAGAACTTTATTAGGGAGTGGTTAGAAATGCAAGAGTTCTATTTTGATTAGCATGAGAATCTTAAGATTCTCATGACTAATCTATTCCTAAATTTTCTGATGTAACAACTATACATCTCCCGACCCTAGAGGTCAAGAGGTTAGCAAAGAACACATTGTTTTGCCTCTGTAATTTTGTTTAGATTAATACAGATCATATTGTTACTTCTGTTACATGTGGGATTCCATTTAATTTTGGTTAAAGTTTCTTTTCTACATGTGCCCTGATAGGGAGGAAGGGCCCTCCTTCTTAGCAAGGATTGTAGTGGTTATAATAGCTATGTTTTTATGTAATTGAATTTTAGTTTATGCATCGTTGGAGTGTTGTCGTTGCTGTTCAGATGAGAATATATCTGCTTCAATTTCCATACTTTATATGTTGTTACACATCTAATTAATAATGACACTAGCTGGGTACTTACCATGTGGCAAGCTAACAAATCAATTGAAGTGTGATTTCAATCTTGTGAATTCTTTTATTTCTGCATCAGTGATTTATTTCCAGCATTTTACTTTAGTAACGATTTCTTTTCTTTGAGACTGCTCCTCGTTGATGTATCAGAACATACAATGCTACTATCATTTGAATAATAGAAATCCTTGGATTCATAATTAAATGTGTTGTTCAGTCATTAATTAGTTATTTATATAGTCCAACATTTTGGCACCATTTCTGGGGAATGGCAGTGATGATCCAATCAATCATAGTTGTTTCTTAGAAGTGCAATTTTCGTATTTTTTTTAGTATATCCAACGACGAAATTGGTGGGTAGTAAGACGAGAGGTAAGAACCTATGTAGGGCTCTAATAGGCGTGAGAGAGATCACCAATGTCTTGCTAGGATACTTAATAAGTTCAATTTTAAAGAATTTTGTCTTTTGTTTAGAGTGTTTCGAGTGCTGCAATTGCTGGTTGGTAAGATGAAAGGTAAGAACCTGCACATCACTCTAAAAGCTTGAGCGAGCTCACCAATTCCTTGCTGGAACACTTAGGAATTGAATTTTTGTTTTTTTAGGGTGTCTTCAGCTATACATTCGCTGGGTGGTAAGATGAGAGGAAAGAACCTGCGCATCACTCTAAAAATATTGATGGGCTCACTGCTATAGAAAATGAAGCACTTATAGGATGAATTGATACGCATAGGGCTCATGTGTACTAGTAGGAGAAAATAAACATCTAAAAACACCCCCCCACTATACTAACTATAGGAAAGAAGGGTCATAAGAAGGAAAAGGAGAACACAGATTTGGGAAGGAAAACATTCTTTGGAGACCTGTTTGCAAGAGTAGAAAACAAACAGTCCACTTCATAAAGAGATAATTAGAAGACATGACCACAGAAAGTGGCTACGACATCAAGGCCTGGACCATTGGTGTCTTCTATTTCTAAACCTCACCATCCTTTGAACATCATATCCACTCCTGATATCAAAACTTCATATTTGAAAAATTAGTGGAGAATCATTGACCAGGATTGGAGAATTGAAGGACATGGAGAGACCAGTGGGGACTGTCAGGAACCTGAGAAACAATAACTAGTTGATCATCAATTGAACGTTGGTAGTGCTGTCAAATAGTTGGTCCTAGAACAGTAGGATCCTTTTATTTTCTAATCTCCCGTGCATTTGAAGGGTAGCTCATCTCATCAGGAAGAATCAAACATGGGGGACGAGAATGTCAAGATCGATAACTGTATCACCTTTGAATTCCAAATAGCATAAACACGAGATGAAGCTCCTATGAAGAACATTGCTTTATCATCCATACCATCCTTTCAGGGGATGGCTGTTGAAGATCCTGATACCTTCCTGTTCAAATTTGATGTGCTATGCAGAGGTTACTACTACACTTCAAACGCCCAAAAGCTAAAATTATTCCCTGTTACTCTAAAAGGAGCAACATTAAGATGGTTTATGAGATTGGGTGCTGGTACGATTCAAACATGGAATGACATGAGAGATTTTTTTTTCTTTAAAAATCAGGACTAATGACGAACTAGGGATTTGAAGGACGATATTTTTAGAATTTCATAGAAGGAAGACAAAAGCCTGGAAGACTATCTGGAGCAATTCCACTATAACTTACAGAGGTCTAAGTTCAGTAACTTAGATCGAGAGATCCTAAAGCCGATATTCTGAAGAGGATTAAGAGATGATTTTTTGGAATATCTGAACATAACAGGAAAAGGTGATATATCGCAATTAACATTTGAGGAGATAACGAAACTCTGCCTGCATATATCAAGAGGATATGTGAAGGGAAAGGTTTCAGTTCGAGACCCGTCACTTCGGATAGAAGTCCACAAGTGGAGGGGTAAACAGAGCGGAAATTGGGAATTTATTTGAATATTTCAAAACAAATCTCCTTAGCACTCTCTCTACCCAGATCACTATGGTACAAGTAAAGAAGGCACAAGCAGAAGCTGAAGCAACCTTAGAAATATTCTATCCCCGATGAAAAAATAAACATTTGGAAAGAGAATGTGGACCGAATAGTGTTATATTTTGCAACATTTGTGAGTTGGTGCATTCTATAAATCATTGTCCTAAGTTGCCCAGACTAAAAGGAGTACTTCAAGAATCAAGGGATGACATTCAATCCTCTTACTTTATTAAATCAAAGAGACCATGGCTGTAATGTCCCACCTTACCTACCATAATTATTATAGAGAAATATTATATTAAATCAAAATGTGATATATTTTTTTATTTTTTTATTTTTTTATTTTTTTTTATTATTATATAGAAGTTATTGGTGTCCTTTACACTACACCCTAAATTCTACCAACTTATCTTCAAAGCTACAAATTTCAAGGTTTATCAAGATCCAAAAAAAAAAATACAACCATAATACTTGCTTCTCAAGACTAAAATCACCTTTAAAATATAAATTATTTAGTGGGATGAATAAATGTCAACCTTTATGAACCACAATTTACAATAAACTAATTGTTAATTCCGTTGTAATTAAATGTGTTCAAGAGTGACTAATAACATGCTTATGATTTATTTTCTTAAAAGGATAATTTAAATTATATAGAGTTGGCATC
The DNA here is from genome assembly GCA_034641835.2 of Pinus albicaulis. Taxonomy (NCBI): domain Eukaryota; kingdom Viridiplantae; phylum Streptophyta; class Pinopsida; order Pinales; family Pinaceae; genus Pinus; species Pinus albicaulis. Next base: position 808,645,186 of record CM076576.1, read on the forward strand.
TCATAATTTAGGAATTCATATGTGAGCTGATATTGCAACAAATTACTTACTGCAATTTTAAATTTTCAGCAAGACCCTTTAACTCAATGAGTTATTATACTAGAAATACCTTGATTGCAAATCTTAAATTAACTTAAGCCTTTTGTTTTATGGACGGTTCATAAACTTAATTAGATGCAACCATTGAACATTATGAAAACCAATTTACAAGCATGAAATGTACAGCCATTGAGGCATTTCGTCAAACACTTACAACCATTATCTCTTTAAGGTGTTTTCACAATAATTAGCTAACATGAATCCAAAGTTGCATGACTTCTCTTTTTCTTTTGTAAGTAGTGCCAATAATTGAACTTAAGATATTAGTCGACTATCAGCCATATTCATTGTTGAATCTATACCAATGAATATAAATATTTAGAAATTTCAAACATAGCTCACAATGTTGTAAGGTATAGCCATTGAGGAATTTTGACAAATAGTTGGCAGTCATAAAACAAGTTGCCATATGGTTATTTAAATTTTCAAATTATTAACCATTTATACTTTAAAAATAATTTCCAAGTGGTTAGCCTAAATCAGATTCATCTATATAAATTATCAGGCAGTTCCAATATAAAAAGAACCAAACAGCAAGACAAAACAACAGGCAGTTCTACATGCAACAACAAATCTGCAAAACATAGCAGATTTGGGAATTGATGTCTAAAACCTTGATTTGTGGAATCAAGCTTGGGGTGAAATGGCCTAGTGGTATGGATACCCCCTGAAGTGGAGCTGAATCGCAACAGGGACGCCCAGAAATGCGATTCTTTAAAACAACAAAATTTATAGCCTAAATGTTTCATTTATGACTTTTGTCAAACATATGGAATGAAAACTTACAACTACACCTCTACATGAGGAAAAACAACCCAGAGTTATGCTACTAAGATATGCTCATTGAAATCACACATTTCTAAATCCACCATATGAGTTCTTGAAACATTTTACCACCCACAAGCTAATTCATTTGACATGAGTGACAAGCTTTTTGCACCAATTGCTACAATTTAAAAAAAACACATGGAAGCCCTGAATGCTACAGCCATTAAGGCTTTCTATCAAAATTATGATAGTACTATTACAACAACTTGAATAACAAAACATTGAAGAATATGAAACATAAGCCATAACTAAAATTGATCTCCAACTTACCTCAAGCATTTGATCTTCCAAACTATACTTTAGTTGCCATTATTTTTGCATTTTCTTTTAAGGGTTGATTCTGTAATTCCTCCGAGCATATTTTGGGTACATGTCCATTTTCTTACTTCTGCAAGTTAGCACTTATTCGTGCATAAATAAATTTATAACATTACTCATTCACAGATTTTGTCAAACACTTTGCAAACTATCCTAAAACCATTTATAAAACATGCATCTATTAATTACTTGAAACAAAACCATAAATCATGAAATGCTTACCCAAGTCCTTTGGAATTTATTTATTGAAATTACCTTCAACAATATTTGTCTTTCCTTTCTCAAATGCTACAATACCAAGATTAGTACCATAAACTATACCAATAATAACTCCAATATTGAGATCTAAACGTCAATACATATAGATTGATCTAGTCTTCATTTTTAACTAATCAATAATATTTTAGATAACATAAGCCTAAACCAAAATTAGATGCTTACAACAATTTAAATGTCTACTTTTTATTTTAGGCTAAATCTATACTATAATTTTAGGACAATGGAAATTATACCTGAAGAGATATTCAGCTGCAATCGTTGAGAACATGATCCACCTTCGATCCCTTACCCAACTCATTTGAACCATCTCGTTTTCCACCCAACCATATCCAGGGAGAACTCCTCCCCCTGGAACCCCCGAGCTGTAAAAGCTCACAACCAGTACCAAAATATAGCAATAGAGAGAGAGATGCAAGGAAAACTAATGAAGATAGTTTTCACTTCCTTTAAATACCACTCATGTTCAACCTCAATAGATACTTAGTAGATTAGTAAGAAATTCAGATTTTGTTTTGTAAGTAATTGGATACTCTCCATATCTCTCCCTTTCACAATATTCCTCAAGTCTCTTCCACTCTTGGCATTACCCCCTCCCCCTCCCAAATGAGAATACATGAGACTCATATATAGGAGGAGCAACAAATTCATGTCATAGAGGAGGATTAATATGCATGCATTGTATTCCTTTTAGAGGAGTGTAACTTATGCCATTAAGGAGAGGTATGCATGCCTTATTTAAGGAGATTGTAACATATGCATTAAAGTGAGTGTAAGAGGAATATTTTATGACACATATTTAATGAGTGTAGGAATATTTTATGACATATATTTAATGAGTGTAAGAGGAATATGCCATTCCTTGATGAGTGCATAAAAGATAGTGTAATGTAATATTTAAAATAGAGAGAGTTACATAGAGCCATGAGAGTCATGAAGGAGAGAGGTGTGAGGTGATTGAGGAGATATAATTTCCTTTTAATAATAATATCATAGTCTCATAAAAGATAATAATAATATTAATAATATTAATAATATTGAGGATTAATTCGAGATTGAACTATTACAATTGATTAATCATAATTTAAGTGATTTTCCTTCAAGTATACTTGTTTACCCATTGATTGGAGGTGATTTACTATTTTTGGAAAGTCATACTTGAAATGGTAGACATGACTTTCTATTTTTAGAAAGTCACTCCAAAATTGTTAGGAATTAGATTATTAAGGAAATTCATCTACGAGTTGCCCATGACTGGTATTTTTCTTCCGGATAATAGGGATTCCACACCCCTATTGTATGCATCTTTGTGCCTTAGTAGATTGAGGACTCTATGCCCTGATCTACTCTAAAGATCCAAGATTCCGCACCTTGATCTTTTTTTTTAAAATATTCAGGACTCCGCGCCCCAAACATTTCATTATAGATTCAAGACTCCGTGTCTTTATATTTCATGGATTTAGGACTTCGTGTCCTAATCCTTTTATCATATATCCAAGACTCCACGTCTTTATATTTCATGGATTTAGGACTCCGTGCCCTAATTTCCATGGCTTCTCATCTATTCTGCTTGGAAACTCCGCGTTTCACCTTAAGGTACTGATTGTGAGCTTATACCCATCTGATGGTTCATTGGTAAGGTCTTCTTCCAAGACCTACACACATCACAATCTCAATGATCAAATCAATCAAATGAATTTCATAATTAACTTATTCAAATTTTACCAAATATTGTGCATGACTTCCACAGTCATTTTGGTTTTGGAGAAATGACTTCCGCAATCATTTATAACTTGAGCACCCCTGTTGGCAATGACCAAGTCCCCTGCCACATCATGCTTAGTACGAGATTATGCACATATAATCATACAAATCATGTATGATCCATAAATCATAATTAACCATATGTTCCACATAACCATGATCGTCCATGGATCTGTGTCTCAATTCTAAATCACCATTCACATCATACACCTATGTCAAAAATAGGATACCAAAAGAGAAAACATCGCTAATATTCTCTTAACCAAAATCAATCATTGTGCACGCAACCATAGATATTATCATAAGCACACAACAACCAAGTGACCCAAACCAGGTCATAGCATATAAGCATGTACATAAGTCTTTCATACATAATATTATATCAAAATCACCATCTCTAAGTGTCATCAAAGCTATCTCACTAATAAGGGACACTACAATGGCATCCATGACCTATAAGTATGCCTATAGATTTTTCTTCTTTTTTATCATTGGAATAATGTTTATAACACATAGAAATATCCATGGCAGTATCCTAGTCCTTCTTTAACACAATTTCCTTCACCATGGAAATAGTGGCCATCTCCTCCACCAATGAAATATCCTTCATCGTAACCTAGTCCTTGGGGTCAGAACTAGAGAAGTAATGGCCAAGGTCCAGTAACCCCTCCATTTCCAATACAGCAGCAACAATTAAAACTACCTTCTATTCAAAATCCCACACCTTCTATCCAACCCAAATTACTTGTACAACCTAACCCCAATCCAAATAATAAGGTAGCTTAGAGCATGGATGCTCTGGTTACCATCCACACTTAACTTATCACTCCTATTGGACTTAATGACATTCAGCTTCGATCAGGGAAAATAATCAGATTTGGACACACTCCCATTATTGTCGAAGAAATTGAATCACCCAAGAAGGATATGGATGATGCGGAGGCAACTTTTACACATGTAACAATTGATACAACACCCATCATTACACCTGTAACAACCAGCTCGGGAAAGTTTTCTTATTTTACAGAAGTTAATATGAGAAATATTGGAGCATCTATGGTATATGACCTAGTTTTTATCATTCAGAATCCCCCATATCTTCAATGATTAGCTAAATTGGGGTGGTCTTACAACCTGAATCTGAATTCCTTAAAGAGCTGCAAAAATTATATGTACAGATTCTGTTGTTACAAGCTCTTAAAGAAGTGCCTATCTATGCCTAAATAGTGAGGGATATATGCATTAAAATACTTGGAAAGAAACCTAAAGACCTTGCTACTATCCATGTCTTGGGAAAATTGTCCGATCCTACGATTGATCAGCCTATGCTGACTAAGTATAATGATCCAAGGAACCCCACAATGACTATCCATATTGGCAATCATCCTATAACTAATACCTTGATTAATCTAGGGGCAACTATTAATGTTATGAATAAAGACCTATTCATATCTCTAGGACTTCATGGACTTATACCTACACCTACAGTTCTTTAACTAGTAGATAGGTCCTGTGTTGAGCCTTAAGGGATGATTGAAGATGTGGTTATCAATATGGCCTCTTGGAATGATCCAACTAACTTTCTTATTTTACAAACCAAATCCAATTTGGGGGGTCATCCTTTCATATTGGGGAGACCATGGGTAGCCATTACAGATGCATATATCGCATGTATGTCTAGATCTATGGTGATCCTAGATGGGCAGGCTGTTCAGAACCTGAATCTTTATCCCACAGAAAAACCTTACATGGATTCGAATAGTCCCTGGTGGGATGAATTTGTACATGAATCTGATCTTTCCGTACCTATTATCACGCTTGGAAAAGCACAATACTTTAAGGATGAAATAGAGGATGATATTATCGATGGTTTTATCAGTGACTCACTCCCTGTTGCCTCCATTAGAGATTTGGGAGAAGAAAGTGAGGAAGATGATGTAATTATGGAACATTTGAAAAGAAATCTGCTTACTACCACTAGTCCAATTGAAATGGAACCTGGAAGATGTTTAAATATCAATCCTAACCTGACTGCTGATACAACTGTTACAGAAATACAACAAGTAGTTTGCATGGGATTATGCCGATATGAAAGGAATTCATCCTAACCTATGCACTGATCGCATTTACCTTAAGGAATATTGCAAAAATGTTAGACAACCTCAGCGTCGAATGAACCCCGCACTTCAGGAGATAGTAAAAGAAGAATGGTAGAAACTCCTTAATGTTAATTTCCTCTACCCGATTTCTGATAGTCAGTGGGTGTCTCCACTTGTCATAGTTCTGAAGAAGAATGTAAAGTGGAGGGCCTGTGTTGACTATAGAGAACTCAACAAGGCTACTTAGAAGGATCATTTTCCCTTACCATTTATTGATTAACTTTTGGACACTCTTTTTGGAAAAATATTCTTTTCATTTCTAGATGGTTTTAGTGCTTATAATCAAATACATATTTCTCTAGAAGACCAAGACAAGACAACCTTTACTTTCCCATGGGGTACTTTTGAATACTGAGTCCTTCCCTTTGGTCTCTGCAATGCACCAGCAACCTTTCAAAGGGAAATATTAGGTTTTTTTTTTATATTTTGAATGATTGTCTTGAAATTTTTATGGATGAATTTACACCCTACGGGGATGCCTTTGAGAAAACATTAACTAATTTGGAAAAAGTGTTGGAACGTTGTGAGAAAAAAAATGTTTCTCTAACCATAGAAAAATGCCACATGATGATGACCAAGGGAATTGTGCTGGGACATTTCATTTTAGCAGAAGGAATCAAGGTAGATCCTACAAAAATTGACGTAATATTGATAATCCCAACCCCTAAGACTCCGAAAGAGGTACGTAGATTTTTGGGGCACCTAGGATACTATAGAAGGTTTATATAAAATTTCTCAAAGATTGCATCTCTTTTATTTTCATTACTGATGAAAGATGTGGAAATTGTGTGGACAAAAAAGTGTGAGGAGGACTTTTTAAAGTTGAAGAACTGTATAACAGAAACACCTATTTTACGAAGACCAAGCTGGAAATTATTGTTTCATATTTCTATAGACACATATGAAATGGATGTGGGTGTTTTTTTGGGGAAGCTAGAGGATAAGAAACCTTACGCTATATATTGCATCAACATGAATTTGACTCCTACAGAACTTAACTACATTGGAACTGAGAAATAATTCCTAGCAGTAGTGCACGCTATCAACAAATACCAACACTACATCACTGGGTACCAAGTATTTGTACACAATGACCATGCTGCAATTCGATTTTTGATGAAAAAACATGTTACTAATGATAGAGTTACATGATGGTTATTGTTGTTGCAAGAATTTGATATTACTAATTATAGATAATCCAGGAAAAGAAAATGTAGTTATTGATTTCATTTCTAGATTAACTATAAGTGATGACTGCACTACTACTGAGGATTATTTTCCAGATGAGTATCCTTGTTCCATTTCTACTCACTCACCATGGTATGCAGATATAGCCAATTACCTTTCTCCAGGGAAATTTCCACACCAATTGTCTTCCAAGGAAAGAAGGAGGATTATACAACGGAGTGCTACTTACTCCTGGATAGAAGGTAATCTCTATCACACCGGGCCAAATTTCCATATTAGCCGATGTGTTAAAGAAGATGAGGTATTTGAGATCCTAAAGGCTTTTCATGAAGAAATCTGTGGAGCGCACTTCGCTAACTAGAGGACATCACATAAATTTCTCTCAAACGAGTACTATTGGCCAACCATATTCGAGGATGCCAAGAAGTTTGTGAAAGGATGTGATAGTTGCCAAAGGATGGGCAAGCCTCTGCAATCAGATTAGATGTCCCTATAGCCTCAGATAGTAATAAAACCATTTGAGAAATGGGCCCTGGACTTTGTGGGGCCAATCAATCCTCCATCACAACAAAAATTATACATATTGGTCTACACTCATTATGTCACAAAATGGGTTGAAGCAAGGGCATTAACTAGAGCAACAGAGTAGGTTTTTTTAGACTTTCTATTTCAAGATATTTTTGTTCACATTGGGATACCAAGAGAGATAGTGATAGATGGGGGTTCTTCGTTCACATCTCATTTGATCAAGAAGTTGGTTGAAAAGCATGGAATCCAACATAGAATCACCACATCCTATCATCCACAAGAAAATGGGCAAGTAGAAAGCACCAATAAAGTCATTGAGGGAATGTTGACAAAGACAGTAGCCAGCCACCGAAAAAATTGGGCCGAGAAACTTCCAGAGGTACTGTGGCCTTATAGGAAAACATGGAGGAATATTATAGGCTTCTCACCATATGAACTAGTATACAGTAAGAATCCTTTATTCCCCATAGAGTTTGAAATAAATAAATTGAGAATAGCATTGCAGGTTGATCTAGATTTGAGTACAACACAGACTCAAAGATTGAACCAACTCAATGAGCTGGAAGAAAAATGACAGGCTGCCATCCAACAAACATAAATCATTCAGAAGCAGAGAGCCAAATGGCATGATAGGTTTATTAATAAGACAAGTTTTCAGAAAGGAGATTGGGCTCTTTTCTATGATTCAGGGTCAAAATATTTTAAAGGTAACCTTTGCACTAGATGGCTAGGTCCTTACGAAGTGGATAGGGTATTTGACAATGGGACTATACAATTGATCACCATTCACAGTGTTAACGATCCAGGTGGATATCGGTGGCCACCAACCTAATCCGTTTGGCCCCACGGCATCAATTCTTGCAACTTTTCACATTCAGCACCACTTACTATTTTTAGCAGGTTTTTGGGTCGTGCACTCTCGGAGCCGTTTTGGGGGCTTAATGATCTAGGTGGATATTGGTGGCCACCCACCTATTCCATTTGAACCACCACCATTAGTTCATTTATTTTTTAAGTTACAGCACAACTTACGATTTTTAGCAGTTTTTCGGGTCGTGAACTTCAGGAGCCGTTTTGAGGCCCTAAACGACGTTTTTTGGGAAAACTGGGATTGAAAGTTGTAATCTTCGGATATATATTTCTAACGAGCTATTGAACACATCAAACAAATATCACATGCCAAAGTTATGTCCCTGGGAAGTTGAAACACCAATTTACCCAAACGGGACCCACAGTTTTGGCACTTCATCTCCTAGAGTTAGGCTTTTGGACTTTTCATTTTTTCCATTGTTTCTCAATAATAAATAGGCCCTCAACCATCATTGTAACAAAGTTCAGACATCTGTAGCCACCACATCTCTTCTCATAGATTCAATAACAGCACCCTAGCTATTTTATTTCAATTATGTGTGTAATAATATTTCTGTTATTTGATATTAATGAAATGACATATTATTTCCGATGCATCTTGATGTTTATGGTTATTTCTGTATTCTATTGCGTTCCTACATAAATCCAAATCATTGATATCAGATCTGTCTAATATTTCTTTCTTTTTCTTTGCATGTCCCCAACGCGATCAGGGTATAAGGAGTTAGGGCTTGATCTAGTTGAACCCTTGCAATATCAACCTCGCAAACCCCGAAGACCTCCCATGGCAGAACAAAAGAAAGTCGAGGGAGTAGGAGATCCTATCAAAATATTGCTCGAGGAGGCCCTCCAGAAACAAAGGAACGCAATGATGGATAAATTTTCTCAGATCCTTCGACGACTGCCCACCTACGGTGCATCTACATCCAATAGCCACTCTGGAGGTGCCAATCCCTTCAAGGTAAAGGTAAAATTTGATATTCCTGTATTTGAAGGCCAAATAGATGAAGACACCATAGATAGATGGTTGAAGTTGCTGGAAAGGAATTTCTCGGTCCATGATTTCTCTGACCGAGAAAAGATTATTTTTGCATTCCTCAAAGTCGCCCCCCATGTCAAAGACTGGTGGGAAACCTACCGTGAGCAAGAGGATGAAGGGGAACCCTCTCTGTTCTAGGCCACACCCACTTGGAATTAATTTCGTGACGACATCAAGGAACAATATTACCCCATGGGGAGCTATGAGGACAAATACATCCAATGGACCACGCTGCGGAAACAAAGGGATCAATATGTGCACGAACTGACGAATCTGTTCCAAACGCTGTGGACAAAGTTGGGTATTAAATATTCAGAGAGACATTTTGTGCTCAAGTACCGTGGCTGTCTACACAAACACATTCCGGAGGAAATGGAGCTCCTCGACATACCACTATGCTGCCAATATCAGGCAGAAATTTAAGAAGAAGAAGTGAGACTTTGGATCTGCGAATCCGAAAGGTGCCCCCGAACCAAAGAACAAGGGGCAAGGTGAAAGTGGTGCTACTCAGAACAACACCAAAAATAAAAATAAGGACACAGGGAAGTGGTGTGAATTTCATAACAGCCCCACTCACAGCACAAATGAGTGTCAGGCCAAATAGTCATTGGTGGCCGAACAAAGGGCACCTGAATCAGATGCATTATCTAATCCTGAGTCAGAACCAGACAAAGGCAATGAAAAAGGGAATCAGATCATTAATACAGATCTCAGTGCCATTGTTGCCACCAGCAAGATTTAGAGGGAGGACCCAGAGGATCTAGAGGATGGGGAGCGCCTCTTCCATTCGCAAATGTGGGTGAAGGGTTCTCCACTTCAATTCCTTGTTGATAGCGGAAGTGAAAAGAACCTCATTTCAACATAGGTCATGAAGCAGCTCAGCCTAACAACCATGGCACACCCGTAGCCATATACCATCAGGTGGCTTCACCCAGGGAGAGATATCTGCATGCGCCAACAATGCCACCTTCTATACAACATCAAGCCATTCACGGATGATGTATTATGTGATGTTGCTCCTCTTGATGTAGCTGTTGTATTATTAGGCCAACCATACTTGTGAAGGCAACATGTTGTGTATGAGTCTAGGCCTCGTGCTATTATTGTTACTTTGGGAAATAACTTGTACAGGATACCAAAGGTAGTACTACCTCCTGTCATCTCTTTGAACACTATAAAAAAATGCTGTGATATTTTTTCCCAAACGAGGAAATTCATTTTCCTTACAACTCACTCACAGGGAAAGAAGAATATTGTGGCCACAACCTCAAAACAGGCCTCCCCTGCATGGTTGCAACATATGGAAAAATTCATGGAGGAATACGAGGACATTTTCTCCTCACTCACAGAGGTTCCTCTACACTGTCAGGACAAGTACTCCATTGATCTGACTCCCAACGCACCGTCACCTTATGTTACCATATCTCCTGCAAATACACATAAAGAATCCACACAGGTACTGTCTGAGGCTGATAAAGAAACAAAATTTGCTAAACGCATCCAGCATGTCTGCCCACAGGTCCATGAAATCTTCAACAAATCTAATACCCAGTTCAAAATAATTTGCTTCATCTCAAGGAGGATCTCAATGTAGTGGGGACCATTGCTTCCTAAGGAGGGAGGAATCATCTAGGTGGATATTGGTGGCCACCCACCGAATCCATTTGGACCCACACCATCAATACTTGCAACTTTTCACATTCAACACCACTTACTATTTTTAGCAGGGTTTTGGGTCCTACACTCCCGGACCCACTTTGGGGGCTTAATGATCCAGGTGGATATTGGTGGCCAACCACCTATTCCATTTGAACCCCCCCCATTAGTTCGTTCAGTTTTTAGGGCCGTTTTGAGGCCCTAAACGATGTTTTTTGGGAAAACGAGGAGAAACATGGGTCCATGTACTAATGTTTCTCACATCGAATGTTGTACTCCTCAGATATATCTTTCTAACGAGCTATTGAGTGCGTCAAACGGATATCGGATGCTAAAGTTATGTCCCTGGGAAGTTGGAACACCAATTTACCCAAATGGGACCAACAGTTTTGGTGCTTGATCTCCTAGAGTTAGGTTTTTGGACTTTTCAGTTTTTCCATTCTTTCTCAATAACAAATACACCGTTGAGCCTCATTGTAACACAGTTTAGAGGTCTGTAGCCACCACATATCTTCTCAGAGATTCACTACCAACAGTCTAGCTATTTTATTTCCATTATGTTTATAAGCATATTTCTGTTATTTGATATTAACGAAATGACACATTATTTCCATTGCATCTCTATGTTTATGTTTATTTCTGTATTCTATTGCGTTCCTACATAAATCCGAATAACTGGTATCAGAGTGGTCTGCTCTTTCTTTGTTTTTCTTTGCATGTCCCCAATGGTCAGGGTCTAAGGAGTTAGGGCTCAAATTGGTTGAAACCTTGCAAGATTAGCCTCACAAACCCTGATGACCTCCCATGGCGAAAGAAAAGAAAGATGAGAGAGTAGGAGATCCTATCAAAATATTGCTCGAGGATGCCCTCTATAAACAGAGGAACACGATGATGGATAACTTTGCTCAGATCCTTCAACGACTACCCACCTACGGTGCATCTGCATCCAACAGCCACTCTCGAGGCGCCACTCCCTTCAAGGTAAAGGTAAACTTTGATATTCCTATATTTGAAGGGCAAATGGATGTAGATGCCATAGATAGATGGTTGAATTTTCTGGAAGGGTATTTCTTGGTCCATGATTTCTCTAACCGAGAAAAGATTATTTTTTCACTCCTTAAAGCTGTCCCCCATGTCAAAGACTAGTGGGAAACCTACCGTGAGCAAGAGGATGAAGGGGAAGCCTCTCTGTTCTTGGCCACACACACTTGGAAGTCGTTCTGAGATGGCATCAAGGAACAATATAACCCCGTGGGGAGCTATGAGGACAAATACATCCAATCGGCCACGATGTGAAAAAAAAGGGATCAAGATGTGCACGAACAGACGAATATATTCCATACCGTACGCACAAATTTTGGTATTAAATATTCAGAGATAAATTTGGTGCTTAGGTACCACATCTATCTACACAAACAAATTTAGGAGGAAATGGAGTTCCTTGACATTACATCGCTTGGCAAGGTATATCGATATGCTGCGAAGATTGAGCGGAAATTTAAGCAAAAGAAGCGAGAATTTGGATCTACGAATCTGAAAGGTGCCTTCGAACCGAAGAAAAAGGGGCAAGGACAAAGCGGTTCTACTCAGAAAAACACCACATATCAAAATAAGGACACAGGGAAGTGGTGTGAATTTCATAACAGCCCCACTCACAGCACAAACGATTGTTGGGACAAAGAGTCATTTGTGGCCAAACTAAAGGCACCCGAATGAGATGCATTTTCTGATCCTGAGTTACAACCAGAAAAAGGCAATGAAAAAGGGAACCAGATCATTAATATGGATCCCACTGCCATTGTTTCCACCACCAAGATCTAAGGGAGGACCCAGAGGATCCAGAGGAGGGGGAGCACCTGTTCCATTCACAAATGTGGGTGAAGGGTTATCCGCTTCAATTCCTTGTCGATAGCGGAAGCCAAAAGAACCTCGTTTCAGCAGAGCTCATGAAGCAGCTTGGGCTACCAACCATAGCATACCCGCAGCCATATACCATCGGGTGGCTTCACCCAGGGAGAGATATCCGCATCTTCCAACAATGTCGCCTTCTGTACAGCATCAAGCCATTCACGGATGAGATATTATGTGATGTTGCCACTCTTGATGTAGCTGATGTATTATTAGGCCAACCATACTTGTGGAGGCAACATGTTGTGTATGAGTCTAAGCCTTGTGTTGATATTATTACTTTCGAAAATAACTTGTACAGGATACCAGAGGTAGTACTGCCTCCTGTTATCTCTTTTAATACTGCAAACCAATGCAATAAGATTGTTTCCCAAATGAGGAAATTCATTTTCCTTCCAACTCACTCACATCAAAAGAAGAATATTGTGGCCAAAACCTCGAAATAGGGCTCCCCTTCACGAATGCAATAGATGGACAAATTCATGGAGGAATATGAGAACATTTTCTCCTCACTCACAGAGGTTCCTCTACACTGTCAAGACAAGTACTCCATTGATCTGACCCCCAACGCACTACCGCGTGATGTTACCATATCTCCTTCAAATACACATACGGAATCCACACAGGTACTATTTGAGGCTGATAAAGAAACCAAATTTACTAAATGCATTCAGCATGTCTACCCACACGTCCATGACATCTTCAACAAATCTAATACGCAGTTCAACAGAATTTGCTTCATCTCAGCGAGGATCTCAAAGCAATGGGGAAAATTGCTTCCTAAGGAGGTAGGAATGATATAGGTGGATATCGGTGGCCACCCACCTAATCCATTTGGACCCACACCATCAATTATTGCAACTTTTCACATTCAGTACCACTTACTATTTTTAGCAGGTTTTCAAGTCGTGCATTCCCGTAGCCGTTTTGGGGGCTTAATGATCTAGGTGGATATTGGTGGCCACCCAACTATTCCATTTGAACCCTCACCATAATTTCGTTCAGTTTTTATGTTACAGCACAACTTACTATTTCTAGCATTTTTTCGGGTCGTGAACTTCTTGAGTTGTTTTGAGGCCCTAAACGACATTTTTTGGGAAAACCGGGAGCAACATGGGTCCAACGACTGATGTTGCTCACATCGAAAGTTGTAATCCTCAGATATATATTTCTAATGAGCTATTGAGTGTGTCAAATGAAGATCATATGCCAAATTTATGTCCCCGGGAAGTTGAAACACCAATTTACCCAAGCGGGACTCAGAGTTTTAGCGATTCATCTCCTAGAGTTAGGTTTTTGTACTTTTTAGTTTTTCCATTGTTTCTCAATAATAAATAGGCCTTCGAGCCTCATTGTAACATAGTAAAGAAGTATATAGCCACCAGATCTCTTCTCAGAGATTCGTTACTAGCACCCTAGCTATTTTATTTCCATTACGTTTGTAAGCATATTTCTGTTATTTGATATTAATGAAATGACGCATTATTTCCGCTGCATCTCTATGTTTATTGCTATTCATGTATTATGTTGCATTCCTCCATAAATCTAGATTAGTGGTATCAAAGTGGTCTGCTCTTTCTTTGTTTTTCTTTGCATGTCCCCAACAGTCAGGGTATAAGGAGTTAGGCTCGATCTACTTGAACCCTTGCAAGATCAGCCTCGCAAACCCCAACCACCACCCATGGCGGAAGAAAAGAAAGACATGGGAGCAGGATATCCTATCAAAATATTGCTTGAACAGGCCCTCCAGAAAAAAAAAGAACGTGATGATGGATAACTTTTCTCAGATCCTTCAGTAACTGCCCACCTATGAGGCATCTGCATCCAACAGCCACTTTGGAGGCGCCACTCCCTTCAAGGTACAGGTAAACTTTTATATTCCTGTATTTGAAGGCCAAATAGATGCAGACGATGTAGATAGTTGGTTGAATTTGTTGGAAGAGTATTTCTCAGTCCATGATTTCCCTGACCGAGAAAAGATTATTTTTGCACTCCTCAAAGATGTCGTCAATGTCAAAGACTGGTGGGAAACCTACCATGAGCAAGAGGACGAAGGGGAACCATCTATGTTCTTAGCCAAACTCACTTGGAATTCATTCTGAGATGGCATCAAGGAAAAATATTACCCCGTGGGGACCTATGAGGACAAATACATCTAATGGACCACATTGCGGAAACAAAGGGATCAAGATGTGCATGAACTGACGAATCTGTTCCATACCCTACGCACAAAGTTGGGCATTAAAGATTCAGAGAGACATTTGGTGCTCAAGTGCCGCAGTTTTCTACACAAACAAATTTAGGAGGAAATGGAGTTCCTCAACATTACATCACTTGGCACGGCATATCGCTATGCCACCAAGATTGAGCAGAAATTTAAGGACAAGAAGCGAGACTTTGGATCTGCGAATCCGAAAGGTTCCCCCAAACCGAAGAAAAAGGGGCAAGACCAAAGCGGTGCTACTCAGAACAACACCACAAATCGAAAGAAGGACATGGGGAAGTGGTGTGAATTTCATAACAGCCCCACTCACAGCACAAACGAGTGTTGGGCCAAATAGTCATTGGTGGCAGAACTAAAGGCACCCGAATTTGATGCATTTTCCGATCCTGAGTTAGAACCAGACAAAGGCAATGAAAAATGGAAGCATATCATTAATACAGATCTCAGTGCCATTATTTCCATCACCAAGATCCATAGGGAGGACCTAGAGGATCCAGAGGAGGGGGAACGCCTCTTCCATTCACAAATGTGGGTGAAGGTTTCTCCGCTTCAATTCCTTGTTGATAGCGGAATCCAAAAGAACCTCGTTTCAGTAGAGGTTGTGAAGGGGCTCGGCCTACCGACTATATCACACCCATGGCCATATACCATTGAGTGGCTTCACCGAAGGAGAGATATCTGCATCTGCCAACAATGTTCCCTTCCATACAGCATCAAGCCATTCACTGATGAGGTATTATGTGATGTTGCTCCTCTTGATGTACCTGATCTATTATTAGGCCAACCATACTTGTAGAGGCAACATGTTGTGTATGAGTCTAGGCCTCACGTTGTTATTATTACTTTGGGAAATAACTTTTATAGGATAACAGAGGTAGTACTGCCTCCTGTCATATCTTTGAATACTGGAAAAAAACGTAGTAAGATTGTTTCCCAAATGAGTAAATTAATTTTCCTTACAACTCCCTCACAGGGAAAGAAGAATATTTTGGCCACAACATCGAAACAGGGCTCCCCTGCATGGCTACAACAGATGGGAAAATTCCTGGAGGAATACAAGGACATTTTCTCCTCACTCACAGAGGTTCCTCTACACTGTCAGGAAAAGTACTCCATTGATGTGACCCCCAATGCACCGCCACCTGATGTTACCATATCTCCTATGAATACACCTACATAATCCACACAACTACTGTCTGAGGCTCATAAAGAAACTAAATTTACTAAATGCATCCATCATGTCTGCCCAAAGGTCCATGACATCTTCAACAAATCTAATACCCAGTTCAACAGAATTTGCTTCATCTCAGGGAGGATCTAAACATAATGGAGGATCAGGGAATGATCTAGGTGGATATCGGTGGCCACCCACCTAATCCATTTGGACCCACACGATCAATTCTTGCAACTTTTCACATTCAGCACCACTTACTATTTTTAGCAGGTTTTCGTGTCCTACACTCCCTGAGCCATTTTGGGGGCTTAATGATCCAGGTGGATATTGGTGGCCACCCATCTATTCCATTTGAACCCCCACCATCAGTTTGTTCAATTTTTACGTTACAACACAACTTACTATTTTTAGCAGTTTTTTGTGTCCTGAACTTCTGAAGCCATTCTGAGACCCTAAACAATGTTTTTTCGGGAAAACCAGGAGCAACAGAGGTCCACGGACAGATGTTTCTCACATCAAAAGTTTTACTACTCGAATATATATTTCTAACGAGCTATTGATCATGTCAAACGGAGATCATATGCCAAAGTTACGTCCTCGGGAAGTTGAAACATCAAGTTACCCAAACGGGACCGACAGTTTTGGCATTTCATCTCCCAGAGTTAGGTTTTTGGAATTTTCAGTTTTCCCATTGTTTCTCAATAATAAATAGGCCCTTGAGCCTCATTGTGACACATTTTAGAGGTCTATAGCCACCACATCTCTTCTCAGAGATTCGCTACTAGAACCCTAGATATTTTATTTCCATTATGTCTGCAAGCATATTTTGGTTATTTGATATCAATGAAATGACACATTATTTCCACTCCATCTCTATGTTTATGGTTATTTCTGTATTCTGTTGCGTTCTTACATAAATCTAGATCAGTGGTATCAGAGAAGTCTGCTCTTTCTTTATTTTTATTTGCATGTCCCCAATGTTCAGTGTATAAGGAGTTAGGGCTTGATCTGGTTGAACCCTTGCAAGATCAGCCTCACAAACCCTGACGACCTCCAATCGTGGAAGAAAATAAATACGAGGGAGTAGGAGATCCTATCAAAATATTGCTCGAGGAGGCACTCCAGAAACAAAGGAACGCGATGACGAATAACTTTGCTTAGATCCTTCAGTAACTGCCCACCTACAGTGCATCTGCATCCAACAGCAACTCTGGAGGCGCCACTCCCTTCAAGGTATAGGTTAAATTTGATATTACTGTATTTGAGGGCCAAATAGATGTAGATGTTTTATATAAATGGTTGAATTTGCTAGAAGGGTATTTCTCGGTCCATGATTTCTCTGACTGAGAAAAGAATATTTTTGCACTCCTTGAAGCTGACCCCCATGTCAAAGACTTGTGGGAAACCTACCGTGAGCAAGAGGATGAAGGGGAACCCTCTGTGTTCTCGGTCACACCCACTTGGAATTCATTCTAAGATGGCATCAAGGAACAATATTACCCTATGGGGAGCTACGAGGACAAATACATCCAATGGACCATGTTGTGGAAAAAAAGGGATTAAAATGTTCACGAACTGATGAATCCATTACATACTCTGTGCACAAAGTTGGTATTAAAGATTTAGAGAGAAATTTGGTGCTCAAGTACCACAGCTATCTACAAAAACACATTCAGGAGGAAATGGAGTTCCTCAACATTCCATCGCTTGGCATGGTATATCGCTATGTCGCCAAGATCGAGTAGAAATTTAAGCAGAACAAGAGAGAGTTTGGATCTGCGAATCCAAAAGGTGTCCCCGAACCAAATAACAGGGGCAAGGCCAAAGCGGTTCTAGTCATAACAATACTATAAATCAAAAGAAGGACATAGGGAAGTGGTGTGAATTTCATAACAGCCCCACTCACAGCACAAACGAGTGTTACGCCAAACAGTCATTGGTGGTCAAACTAAAGGCACCCGAATCAAATGCATTTTATGATCCTGAGTCAGAACCAGAAAAAGACAATGAAAAATGGAAGCAGATCATTAATACGAATCCCAGTGCCATTGTTTCCACCACCAAGATCCAGAGGGAGGACCCAGAGGATCCATAGGAGGGGGAGCGCCTCTTCCATTCGCAAATGTGGGTGAAGGGTTCTCCGCTTCAATTCCTTGTCGATAGCGGAAGCCAAAAGAACCTAATTTTACCAGAGGTAGTGAAGGGACTCAGCCTACCGACCATAGCACACCCGCAACCATATTCCATCGGGTGGCTTCACCCAGGGAGAGATATCCGCATCCACCAACAATGCCGCCTTCCATACAGCATCAAGCCATTCACGGATGAGGTGTTATGTGATGTTTCTCCTTTTCATGTAGCTGATGTATTACTAGGCTAACCATACTTGTGGAGGCGAAATGTTGTGTATGAGTCAAGGCCTCGTGTTGTTATTATTACTCTGGGAAATAACTTGTACAGGATACCATAGGTAGTACTGCCTCCTGTCATCTCTTTGAATACTACAAAACAATGCAGTAAGATTGTTTCCCAAATGAGGAAATTAATTTTCCTTACAAATCACTCACAGGGAAAGAAGAATATTGTGGCCAAAACCTTGAAATAGGGCTCCCCTGCACGGCTGCAACAGATGGACAAATTCATGGAGGAATACGAAGACATTTTCTCATCACTCACAGAGGTTCCTCTACACGCTCAGGACAAGTACTCCATTGATTTTAGCCCCAACACATCGCCACCTGATGTTACCATATCTCCTGCAAATACACATACAAAATCCACACAAGTACTTTTTGAGGCTGATAAAGAAACCAAATTTACTAAACGCATCCAGAATGTCTGCCCACAGGTCCATGACATCTTCAACAAATCTAATACCGATTTCAACAGATTTTGCTTCATCTCAATGAGGATCTCAATGCAATGGGGACCATTGCTTCCTAAGGAGGGAGGAATGATCCAGGTGGATATCGATGGCCACCCACCTAATCCATTTGGACCCACACCATCAATTCTTGTAACTTTTCACATTCAGCACCACTTACTATTTTTAGCAGCTTTTCGGGTCCTACACTCCTGGAGCCATTTTGGGGGCTTAATGATCCAGGTGGATATTGGTGACCACCCACCTATTCCATTTGAACCCTCACCATTAGTTCATTCAGTTTTTAAGTTACAACACAACTTACTATTTTTAGCAGTTTTTGGGTCCTCAACTTCCGAAGCCGTTTTGAGGCCCTAAACAACGTTTTTTGGGAAAACTGGGAGCAACATGGGTCCATGGAAAGATGTTGCTCACATCGAAAGTTTTACTCCTCCGATATATCTTTATAATGAGCTATTGAACGCACCAAATGGATATCAGATGCCAAAGTTACGTCCCTGGGAAGTTGAAACACCAATTTACCTAAACGAGACCCACAGTTTCGACGCTTCATCTCCTAGAGTTAGGTTTTTGGAATTTTCAGTTTTTCCATTATAATAAATAGGCCTTCAAGCCTCATTGTAAGATAGTTAAAAGGTCTGTAGCCACCAGATCTCTTCTTAGAGATTCGCTACCAGCACCCTACCTATTTTATTTCCATTATGTCTATAAGCATATTTCTGTTATTTGATATTAATGAAATGACACATTATTTTCGCTGCATCTCTATGTTTATGGTTATTTATGTATTCTGTTGCATTCTTGCATAGATTCCGATCAGTTAAGATGCCATTACTAGTTAACAGGCACCGACTAAGGCTATATCATCCACCCGCTTCGAAGGAATCATTTGTCAACATTGTCACAGACTCTGATCTTCGTGTTATGACAATAGGGGAACATTATCCTCTGCAGCCTTAAAAGTTGAAATTCCAATAAGTGTAGGAGCTGAAAATCACATGTGTGGCAGCTGTTACACCCATTTTTTTAAAAAGAATAGTATATATATATATATATATATATATATATAAACACACACACACATAATAGAATAAAAGAAAAAAAAACTAATTGTGAAAACTCCTTTTTAGGGGTGAAGTTAGATAGCCAGTAACAGCTTAAAACCACTCCTGTGGCTGCTATTACACCCATGTTTTTCTCTGTGTAATACCATCTTCCCTTTTTGATCTATGCCATAGGATGATGGTATTCATGTAATTTTTATTTTTTATTTATTTTTATTTATTTTTATTTTTATTTTCTGTACCAATTTCTTTCGATCATTATTTGTCTGAGACTAATCCAAATGTTGTCTTTGTTGTTACATATGTAACAACCAAAAACCACAATTAATATTATTTGTAATTCATTCCATAAAATTCAATAACAATGCCAGCTGGACACAACAATATGATCGCTGCATGTAGGATGCCATCAACATAATTCTTCTCCCAACACCACCTTAGGTATGTCATCAAAAAGGGAAACGATTGTCATTATAATTTCGCGATTAACTGGAAAAGTAGTGATGCTTCTATGACGGCTATGGAAGGTTGTCACAATTAAAGCATGGAAGGGGATATTACTTGAAATGATTTGAAATTATTGAAAAAATGTTGTAACCATAAACATCTAGTAAATTCACATGCATCTAATCAATAACATAATTACAAATAATGACTTAATCTAATGGAAAAAAATCCATGTGTATGAAATCCCATCACTTTCCATAACAAGATATTTATGATTATTCGTGTAGGGTAGGATTTGGTAAATCCTTGAAAGCCGTCACCTTTCATCAACCTCCTTCTGAAACCTTGCATCCTCATTTGTAGACTCATCGATTGGGATAATCAGAGGTGTCCAGCAGTATCTAGAGGCATAGTGATGTTATAGTAGGACTGAACAACAAAGAAGAGAACTCAGAAACTCAATAATATTGCAGTATTTCCAGAACAAGAAGAAAATTTAGAAACAAACAGTAGAAATGGGCGAAGCAGTGATCAGGCATGAGACAAATTCTATGGATGCTCTACATGATTTCCCTAAATGTTACCATATATTTAGAGAGACTGGATGGGTTGAGTTTTTCCAAAAGCTTGAAGGCTCAAACGAGGCCGTAGCAATTGAATTCACTCAGAACCTGAACAATAATCAAACTCAAGTATATACAAATGGAGGTGACTGTGGAGGTGATTGCCAGGGTAACCTCATTACCAGTTGAAGGGCGGAGGTGGTTTAATAGGAAAATAAATGACCCCTCCTTGAAAGAGGATTTCCTATTAGGGGGAGAGAAACTAGAGAATAAAGGAAGAGGAATTGATAGAATGTCACTTCCCCACCCTTGGGAAGATGTTTCCCTGGGTTTGAACAAATATACTACCTACGAAGGGAGGTCTAGAATAGTATTCAACTATCAATTTCCTCTACTCAACCACCTTTAGCATCAACAAAGAATCAATCTCCCATTCTATTTGCTTGGAAACATCAAGCACATGGAAGCAGAAGTAAAAACAACAGCACACTCGGAGGCATGCGTGACTAATCACACAATTATTAAGATCATTACACTAGATGCCATGGGTCAGTAGGGAAAGACTTGGGAGGAATTCAAGAGGAAAATACCAAGGACAAGCCGAAGGAAACAAACCACAACCTCAGGAAAATGTCAGACAGAGTAGGAGACCCAGACTCAGCCTGCCGAAGTCAGAAGTGGGAAAAATCCTATTGATAGAAAAATTGGGGACAAAACACCGAAGCAAAGATTGAAGGTTAGCATAGCTGTAGAATCCTTGCCTATGGCCAAGAAGCAGACAGAAGTAGAAGTTCTAGAAGAATAAGGGCAACCTTCCTCATCAGGTAAGGACAAAACCAATGCCTTATGTTTAGAAATTGAGAAATTAAGAAAAGAAAATGAGGAATTGAAGCATAAATTATCAAAGGGAAGAGAAATTTCGGTTTCAGTAAGCATAACCTATTTTCAAAACTTAACAACAGGAGGGTATAATGCCCATAGAGAAAATATCAGCCCTATGTAAGTAGAAACACAATAGCAGGATGCCACTACACAAGAACCTACTGATGGTACTGCTATTACACAAGAACCAATAGTTAAAGAAGAGCCTCCTATTATAATCGACCTAAATTCCAGCCCATAAAAACATACGGAAGCCATGCCTATTATAGAAGAAACAACAGTGGATGCAGAGGCATATCTAGGTAAAAATAAGGGGGTTGACACACAAGAACCCACTGAAGAGGATGTTGTTACACAAGAACCAGCAGCAGAGGTGGAACAACCCTGTGAAGCAGAGGCTGGCACACCTATTTTCGATGAAGATATTGAATCCAGAAGAACACAAAGTCCCACCTTGGCAGGGAACTCTAAGAACCTCTTGCTAATCTCTGAGTTGCAAAAATGGAAGCAAAAAGCGATCTCCCTTCGGGATGGGATGATTTCGCTAAAGGAACATGACAGAGAAATAGACACTTTACATAAAAAATGGATGGAAGCAAAATTGAAGAAAAATTTGGAGGATTACAAGAAGAAAGAGGCTCTGAAGAAACAAGAAGAACAGTTGTTGCTGTTACATGATCAGATTCGAGACCTCACCAATGATAAAGAGAAACTTCATGATCTCACCATCAACTTGTTGGGTTGTAGGGGAACTTCTCCATCATGAGTCATATCCTATTTTTCTGTGGGAACGTTACTTCTTGTTTCAATTGAAAGCCATTTTGGAGGATAGACCTTATGTATGTTCCTCCACTCATACATTTATGGATTGTTTTCATGCCTGATACTTTGATGAGAAAATTTTGACGTGTGAATTTTTTTTACACAACATGATTTGTGAACATGTGAGTATGAATATGATTGTGACAGTCTTCTCTTATATGGGAGATCTTCAATTAATCCTTCATGAGCAACCAAATTGAATGGTATCTTACCATTAAATCTATGGAAACTAACGAGGAGAAGACAACATTATGGGTTCAGGCAGAACGAGGATGAGCTGCTGAGCTGAGAATATAAGTCAGGAGAATACTGAGTGCCCTTAGGATTATAGGACTAGCGGCCACTTATTTAAGATGAATTGTGGACTTCTGTCTCAATCGATTTGCAATTATGAAAAGTTAAGCAATGACAGGATGCTTAAAGCACACGGAAGCCATCAGTGCTGAGTTATTAAAGGGAGATCCATTCTCATTCCAAAATTTTGTGGTGGTTGTTACACATGTACTAGACAACGCATAAATTGTAAAATCTCTTGGAGCTCTATGGTTGGGATTAAAGTTAAGGTTTCCTTATATCTGGTTTCCCATTGAGGATTACCAGATCAATTATGAATTAAGCAAGTATGATTCAAAATATTGGGTACAACAGTTGATGGCCAATCAGGGATACAAGTTTGTAGACAAAGACACAGATG
Source organism: Pinus albicaulis (assembly GCA_034641835.2). Classification (NCBI taxonomy): domain Eukaryota; kingdom Viridiplantae; phylum Streptophyta; class Pinopsida; order Pinales; family Pinaceae; genus Pinus; species Pinus albicaulis. The sequence goes on from CM076576.1 coordinate 808,668,573, forward strand.
TTGGTTATGATCTCATAGATCTACACCGAAGGTATTCCCATGAAATATGATTTTGCATGAGTAAATGAAAGTATTTCAGTTGGCGGGAGATGTCGGGTGTTGGTTTTGCACATTTTTCCTACACTTATCTCCCTTATCTTGCTTGTAACCTTAACTTATGGTATTATCTTTACCCTTTTTCCTACCTTTTTACCCTGACTTTTGTTGTTTCACCTTGATTTTTTTATTTTTCCAATTCACCAATTATTATGATTTATTATACCTTTTTATGACTAACTATGGGTGAATGTTTGGATAAATATTGATGGTCTTTTGTTGTCCTTTCATATGTCAAAGGTCCCGCACATGAAGATCAGAAAAGCAGTTCAGATGGTCTTGTTAGAGCAAAGTGATGCTATAACACTGTGTTGTTATAGACCTGCTAGAAATTTGATGTTACACCCTGCTATTATAGAATCATTGGCGAATTGCTGATATAGTTGTACCATTGACTAGTCTTGTCTATATTGTTGTTGATCTATTCCTTGGTCGTCACACTACAACCATGTTATGTTATGATAGTTGTAGGAGTTATCAACATTATAATTTTGGGATAACAGCCTAAGGGTAGTTTCAATTGTAATGTTTAATTCCTAATGAGAACTTTATTAGGGAGTGGTTATAACTGAATGAGTTCTATTTTGATCAGTATGAGAATCGTAATATTCTCATAACTGATATATCCCTAAATTTTTTGTTGTAACAACTATATATCTCTCCACCCTATAGGTCAAGAGGTTAGAAAATAACAATGTTGTTTTTCCTCTGTAATCATGTTTAGATTAATACAAATCATATTTTTACTACTATTACATGTGTGATTCCATTTAAGTTTGATTAAAGTTTCTTTTCTACCAGCTCCCTGCTAAGGAGGAAGGGCACTCCTTCTTAGTAGGGATTGCAATAGTTACAATAGTTGTGTGTTTATAGAATTGAATTTTAGTTTATGCATCATTGGACTGTTGTTGTTGTTGTTCAGCTGAGAAGATATCTGCTTCGATTTCTATACTTTATATGTTGTTACACATCTGATTAATAAAGACACCAGCTAGGTACTTATCATGTGGCAAGCTAACATATGAATTGAACTATGATTTCAATCTTGTGGATTCTTTTATTTCTTCACAAGTGATTTGCTTCTAACATTTTACTTTAGCAATGATTTAATTTATTTGAGTGCTTTTGGTTGATGTATCGGCACAGAAAATGCTACTGTCATTGGAATAACAGACATCTCTACATTGATAATTAAATGTGTGTTGTTCAGTCATTAATAAGTGATTTATATAGTCCAACACATATCTTGCCCAAATACCTCCATAAATTGGTCATCCCCATCACTAAGTGTAGTCCCAAGATGACCATGAAATCCACAAGGAGGTTTGATCTCTTATGGAGAAATGTGTTGCAAATGCATGCTAGAGGAGTGCATATACATTTTTAGTTGATAAATAAGCATAAAAACACAATATTTTCCATATAATTTGGTGAAGAGGTCCATAGATGAACCTTCCCATTTTCCCATCAGAAGGGGAAATGATTGTAACAACCTTGAAAGGTGGTTGCTTTCCTCCTTAGACATCAAACAAGCTACATATCTCTTGATATGTTGGTGCACATCTTCTTTGAGATCCTCCCAATAGAATCCATCGATGATGGTGTGATACAACTCAATGGAATCCTCATGCCCTAAAAAAAGTGCCTCATATGCTGCATATATAATCCCCTCCTTGAGCTTGGAGTCTTTAGTCAAGTATATATGATCATCAAAATAAATTACTCCATCAATCACTCTATACCTCCCATCTACCACTTGCCCACCATGAAACTTACATGTGAAGGGGTTCTTGGAATATTCCACCAATAGTTGGGACTCCGAATATGGATCTATGGTTCCCAACAATGACAACACTGTTGAAATTTGAAATGAAGCACATGTCACATCACAAATCTCCTCTTTGACATACTCAATGCCATAGCCACATGTTGGAGTATTGATACCCCACTTTTTCTGCCTCCCTTGCAGCTGATATTGCCCAAGAAAAGATTGAAGTACATGGAGATCAACCTCCTCCTAGAAGGAATTCACCATCCAAAACTTCCATAGTTTTTCCAGTTCATGCAAGAGTGTTAATAACCTCTTGTCATATTCAGAAATATTCCTCATGTGTGGAAGTATCATTTTATGCTCCAAGGCTATGGAGTAGCCCTTTGACACCATGTTCATGTCATCATAGATTTCTAAATCACCATTTTCTAACGCAAATATATGAGTGGGATATGTCAAGGTCCATATACAAAAATTCCTCACCTCTCCTTTGAACCAATCAAAGGTTCTCTGCGTTGTGCTAGCTCCTACCAAGGCTCCTTCCCCAGCAAAATATATCAATGTTGCACCATGTTGAGAGAGCCCTTTATTCATCTTCCAGTCAGTGGGTCTCCCTGGTGGAATGCCTCTATGTAATGAAACATCAAGGCCTAGATTAGGTTGTATATGTGAGATTTGTCCTTATCCTCACTGCACAAATCCTCCTGACTCCTCTATGCATAAATCTTCAGAAATAGAGAGGGGTGTGCGCTACTCATCATATGATTATTGTCCTCCCCTTTATCTCCTTCTATCTTAAATATCTCACAATTTGTCAATGATGGTACATCCTGCACATGGCCTATGCCCTGATATCCATATGTGAGATTCTTTGGAACCCCTTGCAAGAGTGCAAGAGTTTCTCTCTTTGGAGAAAATGTTCCATCTTCCTTTTCATGAGTTACTAGATCTGCTACTACTGTGACAACTTTGTTACCTCTTATCCTCTCTTCCACTTCATCATGAATGGAGGTTGTCTCATCATCATTAAGAGGTTCTTTGTTTAGTTCCTCTTTTGAAAAATAGATCTCCATGTCTTCCCCTTGATAAGAGAGCTCTTTCTGAAATCGGGATCTTGCCTCTAGGAAGGTATTACGCAAGTTTTTTATCCCCTCAATATTTTTCTGAAATGGAGTTGGATTTATAGATCCTTCCAACTCATGCAAAGGTTTTGTTTGGTTATGCTTGGCTATCTCAACCAAGGAAGTTTCAGAATGTTCTTAATTAAATATCTTTACTAACTTCCTAGTGAACCTTGCATAAGTAGAAATATTTTCATCTTTTAATGAATAATATTTATAAAACCACTAGGCATAAGCCTTACCTACTAGGTGTAGTGCTACTACTCTAATGGCTTCATCTTCTGAAAATTGGTGTTGCTGAAAATAGGTGTCTAGCTCCTCCACCCAAGTCCTAGCTAAACATTTAGGTGACCCATCAAAAGTAGATAGAAAAAATCTACCCACATCATGTTGCTTGCACCCTGTTCTTCTATCATGGTTGCTAGGTCTACTATCCTCCTTTATCTTGAAAAACCCTTGGAATTTAAGATGATCACTAAGTCTCCAAGTTTGAGACTCATACTCTTGAATATAGTCACCAAGAGTCTCCTCCTTTGGTACATCTCCTTCCTTCATATCTCTTGCTATGACCCTAGACATAGTACCATGTTGTAGATCCAATGGTGTAGATGAATTTTGACACCCATAATGTGAAAAACTGGAGCTTTCTTCATGTACAATCCCTCTTGGAGAATCTCTACATATCTCCATTCTCATCTCTTTGAAGTCTCTGCTAATGCACTGCATAGTTTGACGAAGAATTTTTGAGAACTCCTGCCCTCCTAAAAATGAGGTTTTTCCTCCATCTCTTCTAGAAATCTTCTCCTTCCTATGAGAAGCCTCCTTAGATTAAATAATGGCTGAAGTACATAGGCTGAGCCAATATTATTCTCTTATACCACTATAATATTCTTGAATGAGAAGAGTAGGAATAGAGTGCATAAAACTGGAAATATGCAGAAATATAATAAATCAAAGAGGGGGACAATAGTAGATACATTCCATTATGATTATAACAACAAAATAGGTACAATATCTTGAGGAAAAGATCACTCAAGTTCCACAAACAAGCCTCCCATAAAAGCATACATCTAGATCTAAAATTATGTTAATGCATCAAAAATAGGAGTCCAGAACACTCAGTTGTCTAAGAGAGAATAGCAGCTGAAAGATATAAAAGTATATTGTTGCTGATATAATGCTCCAAAAATGCTAAGGCTAGAGGTACATGCTCCAAAACAGAATTCCAGGACAACCCAGAAAAGGCTTCCGGAAATACATACTATACAATATATGGCAGATTTGGCCCTAGGGATGAATAATCTTTGAAAATAAATCAGTGATGGGAGATGGATGATCTGATATACGATATGGCTTATCCTCCTCCAAGATATCTCCTAGATGAAGGGATAATCCCCACAAAGGAAACCTAAACACTCCAAATAGGGCTTTAAACCCATTGGTGCAGTTGCTCTACAAAATAACGTAGTTCTTTTAGAAAACAGTGTTGTAGCTAATATATGCTACTTGGCCTAATGCCAAAATGTGTAATGAAGCCCGAAAGTCTTCCTCACAAGCCTTTGGATGAAATGATGATCCCTCCAATGGAAAATTAGCTTAGAAAATATAGATTTCTCTCCTCCACTGCTACACCCCTACAACACAACCCAAATCTAAACAGAACTGCATTGTACATGAGCCTGAAGCTTGGCCAAGTTCCTAAATGTGGTAGTATAGTGCAAAATCCTACAAGAGATTCTCAATGGAAAAGGTGGGATTCCCGATCAAGAACACTCAATGCTAAACATCACATGCAATCTTAGCTAAACAGCTGAAGAAAGCTATATGTATAAATAGACCATATATCAAAGTATCAAATATATCCAGATAACAATGTTACGATGAAATAGGTAACCGCACTGTTACCTACTTTTCTTTGGTAGCATAAAAAGCACCTGATTTTGAAAAGTGGTGATGCAGAATCACCTCTTCTGTTTTTTTAGCACATTTTTGACACTTTAATATTTTTATTTATGAAGTATGAATATTTGTTTTAAAATGTTAGTGATTTTCATGCTAATTTTGAAACGTATTGATGCAGCATCAGCTTTTTTTTTTAGAGCGGTGATTTTCATGCTAATTTTGAAATGTATTGATGCAACATCAACCTTTTTTTTTTAGAGTGGTGATTTTCATGCTGGTAATAAAGCACAAAACTTATATATATATATATATATATATATATATATATATATATATATATATATATATATATATATATATATATATATATATATATCTATATCTATATCTATATCTATATATATAAACAATATAAAAACCAATAAAAATGTTAAAAAAAAAACAAATTTAACTCATGAAAATAAAAAATTTAAAAATAATTTAAATTACAAAATTAAAATTTAGATAAAATAAATAAAATAAAAACAGAAAAAATTAAATTAAAAAAATAAGAAGAAGAAGAAAACAAAAATACAAATTTTAAAATTAACAAAAAAAAAAAAAAAAAAAAAAAAAAAATTGAAAAAGAAAATTAAAATAAAAGAATTATAATAAAAAAAATTATCATTAAAAAACAAAAAAAATGAAAAAAACCACGTACAAATAATTAAAAAACAAATATCCATAAATTGGGTGTTTTTTTTAAATGAAACAATTTATAAATTTTAAAAATGAGAAACCAAATGAACAAAAAGATTTAAAAAAAAAAATTAAATTAAATTAAAATCTAATAAATTTAATGAATAAATTTTATATTTTAAAACATAATTAATCTAAAATATTAAATAATAAAAAAAACTAAAAAAATTAAAACAAATTAAATTTAAAATAAAAAACTTGAATTAAAAAAATAAAAATAAAAATAAAATGAATTTAAAAATAAAAAAATAAAAATAAAAATCAAATTAAAAAAAAAATATATTAAAAATTTCAAAAAATAAAAAAATAAAAGAATTTTTTGATCGTGGTGGCGCCGCCAGTCGGCCTCCCGCCTAGGTGGCGGCGGAGGCCGACCACTGGCTAGCCTCTGCTGCCACCCGATTCCGGGAATCGCCATCCCGCGGTGGGAATCAGCCTCTGAGGCTGATTTCGGGAATCGCCCTGAGGCCGATTTTGGGAATCGCCCTCCCACTGCGGGAGGGCAATTCCGAGAAGGGAGGGCGATTCCCGGAATCGACCTCCCGCCGTGGGAGGGCGATTCCCGGAATCGGCCTCAAGGGCGATTCCGAAATCGGCCTTCCGCCGCAGGAGGGCGATTCCCGGAATCGGCCTCCTGCCGCGGGAGGGCGATTCTCGAAATCGGCCTCCTGCCAAGCAGCCAGCCTCCGTTGTCACCTGGGCGGGAGGCTGATTGGCGGCGCCACAATAATCAAAAAATTCTTTTTTATTTTTTATTTTTTTAATTTTTAATATTTTTGTTTTTCTAATTTTATTTCTTTTAATTTTTTTTTAATTCAAAAAAATTAAAATTATTTTTTTTTAATTTCATTTTTTTATTTGAAATTTAATTTGTTTTAATTTGTTTTAATTTTTTTTTTAAATTTTATTCATTTTTTTGTTTTTAATTTTTTTTTTTCTAAATTTTGTTAATAATTTTTATTAAATTTTATATTTTTTTTTATTTAATTGATTTTTTTTTTAATTTTTTCATATTTTTTATTATTATTAAATTTTGTGTTTAGTCTTTTCATTTAGTTTTTTAAAATTTAGTAAATTCTGTATTTTTATTTATTTATTTATTTAAATTTAATATTTTTTTTTATTTTTTAATTTTTTATTATTATTTTTTTAATTACATAAAATTTTATATTTTTTTTATTTCAATTAAAATTGTGTATTTAAAATTAGATTTTTTTTTTAGTTAAACTTAATACTTTCAAATTAATTTGTTTTTTATTTTATTTTTTATTTAATATATATTTTTTTAATTTATTTTTTTCAAATTTTCAATTTTAATTGATTTTTAATTTTTTTTAACTTTTTATTTTAACAATGTTTTTATTTTTATTTTTCTTTATATTTAAAATTTATTTTTATTTCAAAATTTATTTGTTTATTCATTTATTTATTAAAATTTAATATTTTTTTTTTAATGTAATTTGTTATTTTAATATTAACATTTTTTTTTTAATTCAATAAAATCTAATATATATATTTTTAATTTAAGTTCACACACACACACATACATATATATATATATATATATATATATATATATATATATATATATATATATATATATATATATATATATATATATATATATATATATTATTTTTTATAATTTAAATTTAATATATTTTTTAAAATCTATTTGTTTTTTTAATATATATTTCTTTAAATTTAATATTTGTATTGTATTTTTTTTTTCATTTTTTTTTTCTTAATTCATTTTTCATTTTTTTACTTTTAATTTCAATAATGTTTTTTTTTTTTTTTAATTTTAAAATTTTAAATTTATTAAAATTTAATACATTTCTTTAAATTTAATTTCTATATTTTATTTTTTATAATTTCTTTCTTTTTTTAACTTGTTTTTCTTTTTAATTTAATATTTTTATTTTTTTATTTCTATATATTTTGAAATTTTAATCTTTAAATTTGTTTTAATTTTTAATTTTTAATTTTTTTCTTAATTTTTAGGTTTTTTTTAATGTTTGAATTAAATTTTTTATTTTGTTTTATTTTTTATTTTTTTATTCCTATATATTTTTAAATTTTAAGCTTTAAAATGTTTTTATTTTTTAAATTTATTTTTTTCTTAAATTTTAGGTTTTTTTAAATGTTTGTATTTTAAAAATTAAAAAAATTTATTTCTATTTTTAAAAATGTCAAAAATATGACAATTTTTTTTTTTGGGGTTATTCCAGCGTTAACTGGTTTTGTTTTGAGGGTGTTTTTTCAATCCTTTTTTTAAGAAACAATTTTGGTTTTAGCATAATTTTATAAAATGTTGAAATTTGACCTTAAAAAAAAACCAAGTGCGTTCCGGAATACACTTTTTTTTGTTTTTGGGGTGTTTTTTCATGCTTTTTGAGTCTTTTTGGTCTAGAGTTCCCGTTTTGAGGTCAGGTTACCTATTTCATCGGTAACAATGTTAGATCCATAATATGGCTGCCATCCTCTTCCTTTTATAAGATAAGAGCTTCCAAACCCTAAGCCCCATCCATTTATGACACTAATTCCTTGCAATGTGTCTCCATCTAAAACTTCGATGTTCCTCCATTAACGTCTAGTGGTCAAAGTTGACCCAATGCACATGTTTTATCCCATGTTCACACGTTAGGGTGTTTTATTGAGCTAGAAGGATGATCCACTTTCACATGAGAAGTGGTTTTATTCAAACTAAAGAGATTTATTGGTCTCCCTATCCAATTATTCACGTATCTAAGTGACAAAAAAAAAATTAATATTTGAATTAGTTGTAGCCTAATTTAGGAATATTACAAAAACATTAAAAAAAAGACATGTTTAGAGAAAGAGATTCTAGGGGTTGATTTGTAGATAGAGGTAGAAGTTTGATCTCGACAACACCACTCACTTCATCAAGACCTTGTAGTGCCACACCATCCATGCAAACTTGTATTCCATTCTTAGCAATAAAACATAGACTGCCTGAACTCTTAAGATCAAAAATTCAGCGTAAAGACTCTGCAACTTCATAAACTAAAGCAGTTCTAGAAGAAGAAGACCATAGATACCCAATACAAGGAGAAATATTATTAACCTCTACTAGAGAACAACTCTTAGCCAAACAAATAGAAATACCTAGTGGAGAAGAGGAAGAAGTATTCTTTAATATACCATTGGTATAGGAACCAGAAGCATAAGAAGAGGAACAAATATTTCCAAATTTAATAACCTATATTAGTTATGCGGAATACAAAATGGCTGGAGAAGGAGAAGGAGAAGTACACAATCTGAATTATGACGAATTATGACTAGGACGAGGTGGACCTAGGAGTGGAGATGGAGAAAGAGGTGGAGGACAAGGTAGAGGAAGAGGGAGGGGAGAAGAGAGAGAACGAAGAAGATAAGGAGGAGGAAATCGAGAAGAAGAAAATCATGTTGGACTTCCTATATTAGATGAGAATACAACTGTCACAATGAAGATTATCTCACCCTCCATCCTCCCCAATTTTCATGGATTAAGGAGTGAAGATCCTGAAACATATCTACTTGAATTCAAATTTTTATGTAGACCATATGACTACTTAATTGATTCTCAAAAGCTGAAATTGTTTCCTACAAATCTTAAGAATGCAACATCAAAATGGTTAATGGGCTTAATAACACATTCTATGGACATGGGAAGAAATGAAGAATGCATTCTTACAAAAATACAAGGATTATTGCACACCTCATAATCAGAAAGATGAATTTTTTAAGATGATTCAAAGAGAATATGAAAACATAGATGACCTAATTGAAAGATTCAGTTACAATGTAAAGTGAGCTAGGATGGAAAATTTGGATGAAGATACTTTAAAAGCTCCCTTGTTGAAATCCATTAGAGATTAATGGATAGATATTTTTAATATGAGGGGAAATGGAGACATAACTCAACTATCATTACCTGATATCTTTGAACGATGCATACATCTTTGAAGAGGAAATTCAAGAATTGGGAGAGGTCTAAGAGATCCTATCCTCCCTAAAGTCAATAAATCTGCAGCTGGAATAGTAAGTAGGGCTGAAATAGAAAATTTTCTTGATGATTTCAAAATATATATTTTAGGGAGTCTAATTGAACAAATATACACCCTAAATAAAAAAATAAGAAAAGAGTTGAAAATGATTTCTTATTTATCATCTGTCTTAAATGCAGAGAGAAACATGCCTTGAGAGAATGTGATATTGCCTTAAAAATCATAGGGACCTCTATGATATGTACTAAAAATAATGAAACAATGAAAAGTACTTCTATTCGAGGTCTTAAGGTTGTTTCCAAGAGGAAATTTCCCCACACCATGTAGATCCTCTTTGGTTTGTTTCTAGAAGACAATGGCAAGGGCCACAAACTAAAGGTTTTAACACTTAGATGTATACTCAACCACCACAGAATAATTGGAATTCATCAATTCCATGGTAGCAACCCTGGTCTCAACCTCAACCTTGGAAACAAGGAATTAAAAATAGTTATGTTAGATATTCTTAATATCCCCAATATCCATAGTCTGATCTAAACTATCCACCACAACATTTTCCTCAAACTAGTCAACATCCTCAATTTTGAAATAATAATCCACAAATTTTATTACTATTTCTCCAAATACCAAACCAACCACCTGCTCGACCACTTCCAAACCCAAACCATAAAAATGAAAAACCTATTTATAATATGGAGGGGGGGAATTTTCCGACATGTTTGATAATTCCACTAGATATTAACAATGTTCAACTTAGATCTGGTAGGATATTAGAGAAAAAGTTGTCTTTTTTTCTTATTTAGGAAAAGGTTGATCACTCTAATGAGGACATTTGTCTTCATGAGGATAAATATATTCAAAATGAAAATAATCATTCTGAGGAAGAGACATATTTTCATCAGAATTACAAATTTCAAAATCAAGCAAAATATAATCCAATAAACTCAACTCCTATCATAGAGAAACCTTCGGTATCTATACCAAAACCTCCTTTCCATGAAATGTTAAAAACTTATAAAGTGGTAGAAAAAAAATCATGTTTCCTAACTATGATATATTAGATGAGTTGAATAATGTTTGTATGAAAATACCTTTGTTACAAGCCATTAAAGAAATTCCAATCCTTCCAAAAAAATAAGAGAGTTGAGTATAAAAAAATATGTAAGAAAAACAAAGGAAGTACAAAGAATATAGTTAGTGGGAAAAATTGCAGATATAATGATTGGAAAAACAACCATATAAAAATATATGGATCCAGGAAGTCCCATTGTGAAAACACACATCAATGTTATTGAGATCCCAAACACATTGATCGACTTAGAAGCAGACATAAACATCTTGAGTAAAAAAACTATGGAACAACCAAAAATTCCAAATCTTCAATATCCACCAACATTACTACAACTAGCAGATAGATCAGTGATAAAACATGATGATGTATAAGAAGACATTTATGTATCATTAGATTCTTGGGAATATCTATTTGAATTATAATCTTAGTTGCCAAGAATAACTTAGGAGGTCATCCATTGCTATTAGGAAGACCTTCATTAGCTATAGCTCATGCTTTCATCAATTATAGATCTGTTGATATGTTTACCTCTAATGGAAGTTCAACAAATAAATTCAATTTATATCCTCCAGCAAAATAAATGATATAAGTAGAAAAATAAGAATGTATGTATGATGAAAATGGCATACAACTTGTTTTTACTATCTCACACATTATCTAAGAAAATAAAATTATAAACCCAATATAGAATAATGAATCCTCTTCACAATGTGAGAATAGTCAAGATTTTCAGGAACGGTGTAATATTGAATACTTATCATCGAGAAAAATGTATTTATATTCTATGGAATACTTCTATAATTCTTTAATTAAAATATTTTGAGGTAAAACTTTAAACATAAACAAAAACCTAGAATATTTTCAAAGAGAGAAGTTAAAAAAAATATTGTAAGAACATCCTTCTCCGTGTTGAGTAAAATTATATGCTTATAATTTGCCAATAATGAATTGTCAACCCAAGAAGGTAAAATGATGAGATGTAGTGCAAATTATATGCAAGCTGATTACTTCAAGTGTCAATACATTATACACACATAAAATAATGCTTCTTTCCTATGTCAATACTTGGTAGCAATGGTTATAGAGTGGCATACATCATCCCTCAAGAACACTTAGGATTTTTTATATTGATCATGAAAATATAAATATCAAACAACAATCACCAAGTCATGCTTCTTTCTTGTATCAATACTTTGTAGTAATGGCTATGGAGTGGCATATATCATCGAGCTACAACACTTGATTTTACAAATATTGATGCAAGAAAAGATAGAAGATAAATCCTAATAAAGCATCCAACTTAAAGAGCATGAATCCAAAAATTGATCAAATGAAAATAACGCATTAATATAAAGAATTAAATCACTTCAGCAATTAACAGTTTGTTGCAGGAAATGCAGAATGAAATCTCTAGCTCCGCACAAGAATTATTAAGGAATAGATGGAACATAAATAAAACACACACTATTTTGTTGGAGTTATGAGAAAAGGGGCCCCTCCCACACTCACAACTCCTTCAAAAGTTGAAGAAGTTGCTTAGAAAGATAAACATAACATAGACTATTTTATTAATCTTGAATTAATAGTCAAGTACAGTCTGATATCTTTCTATCAACAACAATATCAGCCCAAACTCCTTTACAAAGTGAAATATATCCAATTTATACATTTCCCGAATCCCATATTTGGATTGAACAAAACAAATCAATATTCTAAGCCTACAACCAATGATACAAAGACAAATTGACAATTCTATTAAGTCTAATCCATGACTAGAAGCATGGATTAGATGATTTTTATTGTGCGGTTGAAGTTGTTTCTCCATGTGGGCATGAGATAATATCTAGAGGTTTGGGTGGTTGCAAAAGAGGATTCAGAACAGTGAATACGACAACTTCCATATGCAGCAAATTCCCTTCAAAACCCACATCTTTACTCTATCTAGAGATGAGTCGAACATGACCAACCATCAATATCACTGCAAGTAATTGAGATGGTTGTAGGAAATAGGTGTATCCACAAGAAATATAGAATGCCTATAGGAGTCTCGGATGCATGAGCTGTTTGCAAGGTTTGCATAACTATTTGAATGTAGAAAATCTCCACATGAGTTCTAGACTAGCTAGAGTAGTAATGTATAAAGACACAACTGGATCAAATAATACTCAAATTTAGATAAAATGACACTTCTTATGATAATTTGACATACCTTAGGCTTATGGTACCCTTTTTAGCCGAATATAGATAACATAGCTGAACTAGTTATAATTAAAGAGCGAAAAGGGTTAAAAAACAGGGGAGGAAAGGTCTAAGATAGGTGTCAAAAATGGGTAAATTTTATACTCAACATCACCACCACACCAAAACTCTTACATGTCCCTATGCAAGAAAAAATGAGGCAATCCCGAGACACGAAATCAACTATTCTCCTAGGCTCTAGCTACTGCAGCTAAATGATCTAGCTGGGCCCAACTAGCATCCGCTTGAATCTATCCCTTATATGCTTCATTATTCCTTTTAAAGTGGTCGATCTAGGCTGATTTATTTTTCATGATGTTGGCTCCCTTGTCATGCCACTCTTCATGTTCTTTCTGCATCATAAGTAAATTTTCCTTCAGGGCCACATTCTCTTCTCTCAAGGCCCGTTCTGAGAGGGTAGGTTCCTTCATGGTCTCTTCTAGCGTATGTCGAGACCATTTCTTAACTGGAGTGAACTCTCCTTCATGATCCCCTTGTGAGGACTGGGGCACACTCAAATCCTCCTGCACTTTCAAGACTTCATTATGAATTTCCTGCACTGAAGCATCCTGAAAGGACACAGTTTCGTTGTCAATGAATTTAGCAGGCTTGACCTTCTCTTCTCCTTTGGCTTGGATAGGGGACTCCTCTATACTCTTGGTAAAATTTTCGAATGGTTTCCCTTATTTTTTTATATCCTTAATGGCCAGGCGAGAAGCCTTGCTTCTGATATAGCATTTAGCAGGGGTAGAATGCTTCTTCTATTGGGAGGCCTCCACAGTAGTTTCACCAGTCACCATAACTTCGTCATCTCGACATCTTCTTTTACCTTTGTTCCATTGGTCCACGATTTATTCTTCAGTTTCTCTGTGGACTTTTCTTCCCTAACTCCCAAGGATTCAGAATCTTCCACATTCACAAAATGGTTTTCTATTAGAAATTCCTCCCATGACTTTTTCTGTTACTACAGGATTCCACTAGAATAATCTTCACCTACCCGTGATGGTAGAGGCTTTCCATTATGTCGTCGACCCTCTCCTTCAAGACCATGGACATTTTTATCAATGACATTTTTAAATAATAGGGAAAATTTATGGGCTTGTCTTCGAACTATCTGAGAAGCCTAATATGAAACAAGAGTGCGAGGGCAAAGAGACCCTCACATATATTTTACGTATGTAGGAAAAACATTAAGTGACGATACTTACACTTTAATAACCTCAGCGGAATCCCCTTACTCTAGTCGGGGTTTGAGTTATCCTGTTGCAGGAAATATGCACAAATTTCTATGTGGAAATGAAAATTTTTATTCCATCGCTCTCTATCTTGCACAATTCCACATGCCTGTGCCACCAAATATTTTGTCAACCTGAAGTGTGTGTTTCTAGCCTATGCCTTATCCCCATTCAGGTTCATGGAAAAAAAAATTCTTACTTCAGAGTGAAGGACGTTGAACCTATGGAAGAACGACATCCATCTTGCCTTTTCTATTCTTGCCTTGCTGCAAGGATGAACTTCAAATAGCACAAGACTCTATGGCTCGAATCAGACTAGGGCTAGGAGCTTAGACATGGGTGAGGAGGAGATGGATAGGTAAGTGAGGAAAAAGAAAAGGAAATTGAGGATAGAAGTAACAGAGTAAATGTGGGTTTCAAGAATATAGTCCAATAATTATGCAAAAATTTCGACAGTGGAAGGGACTAAATAAGAAATCTGAGGCTTTTCCGACAGTAGGTCATGATCATGATTGTCATGATGATCCAACCTGCAGGAAAAACGTCAAAATTATAACCACCATCTGCGTGATCATAATAGGTTGTGGGATTAATGTTGCAATGTTTCATAGCCACAAGGGTTACCAAAGCCTTAGTTATGTGAAATTTTAAAGATTAAAGCGTCATTATCCCTTTCCTTGAGCATATTATCACCGGATATACTTTACCGCTTACCTCCAACGGTCCTGTCCTCAATGATGTAGCTTGCTCTTGCAATGATAACCTATTACATCAGCAATATAGTCCTCACCCTTAACCAAGTAGTGATTGTTAGTACTTTATTACATGATTTTAATCTAATGTTATATTTAATGATTTTTCTTTTCTTTTGTCTTTTCAGGGAACCCAGGTGTTGTTGTGCTTAACAAATGTTCTGCAGGAATATAAAACTTACTATCGAACATTCTATAGGAATTAAAACTACAACTGATGAATATTTTATAGAAATATTGTTAAATAATATTCAAGAATTGAACTTCAACTAATGAAAATTCGTCAGGAATTGAAACAAATGTGAACATTCTTCAAGAATTCAAAATTACAACTATTGAACATTCTACAGGAAATGAAGCTGAATCCGTAGGAACCGCTTTCTCCACCCATTGTGTATACTCCCCTACATATAAATGAATTTGTCGATGTCAAATGTGCGATGGCCTCATTGGATTACTACCCATTGAGGTCAATTTTTATCCAATGGGAGGTTCATCACCATTAATGAGAGTGAGGACCAAGGTACCCTAATGCATCCTACCAGTTGTGAATATATGAGTTGTTTTTGAACCCCTTGTAGGACCCAATAGTAAATAATCCATGATGATTCTCCATTACCACCGGTGAGATAGCCTGTCATTTGGGCATACAAGCTTCAAGGAATCACAAGGCTCTAATCTTGCACCTACATAGTTTTCTGATGTAGATGGGCCAGAATTGTTGGCAGGAGGGCCTTAAGAAATCCCACATCGGTCCAACACGAGAAATCCATATATTAACTCAAGAAAAACAAATTTTATTGAAAGGATCCAAAACGATCTATTGACCTATGTTTTCAATGAGCCTAGTGGTAGTCCATCCTCGCCAGATTTCAATTTTAGAGAGTCTAAAATACTGAAAAAGAAGAATCCAGGGGGTCCCTTGTCTGTAAATAGTCCACCGGGCTAGAAAAAAGGAATAAAAATATACCCAATATAAATTCTTCTCATGATTTATCGAGCAAGAGGAGGAACAAATTGAGCTCATGGTATCAACAAGGAAATTAGGAAGAGATAGTGGAGGGAAGGATCCTTTCCCTTACCATTTATAGCTATTTCTTCTTCAAAATTTCTTCCACAAATGCCTCCTTAGATTGGGGTTTTTGATATATCTCGAGTCTATGCCCATTGACCAAGAAGGTAACATTCTTATCATCAATAGTTTTAATCTGAATAGATTTGTTATCAAAATCTTTCTCAATCTCATAGGGGCCTAGCCAATGTGTGTTAAATTTCCCTTTGAAGTTTTTAAATTTAGAATCATACAACGATGCCAAGTATCCCTCTTTGAATTGATTCTTCTTGATATATATATCGTGCCATTTAGCCCTTTGTCATTAGATCAAGTCAGTATACTGAAAATCATACTGCATAATCTCATCTAACTCATTGAGCTGAGAGATTCTTCATTGTTGTGCTCATCAAGGTTTATACCCAAATCTGATGCCATTATAAAGGTTTTCATTTGAAATTTGATTGGAATCATAACTTATTTTCCATACACTAGTTCATACGAAGAGAAACCAGTGGTACCCTTGCAAGTAATCTGGTAAGCCCACAAGGCCTAAAGAAGTCTGTGAGTCCAATCCTTCTTGTGTAATTTCACTACCTTGGTAAGGATTGTTTCCAACACCTTCTTAGTTTATTCCACCTGCCCATTCTCTTTTGGATGATAAGGGGTGGAATTACAATGGGTAATCTGATAGTTTTGCACCATTTCCTGCATAAGCTTAGACACAAGCTGAGAGCCCTAATTAGTAATTATTTCCCTAGGTACTCCAAATCTTACAAAAATATTAGAGAAAAAAAAATCTGCCACTAGTTTTTTCGCTGCTCTAGGTAGCGCTCTTGCCTCCACCCACTTTGTCACATAATTAGTACAAACCATAATATACTTCTTACCTTTGGATGTAGGATTAATGGGACCTAAAAAATAAAGAGCCCACCTCTATAATGGTTCTATGAGAACTTGTGGCTCTAAAGGAATCTCATATGATTATACAGGTTGCCCCATTCTCTGGTAGCTATCACACTTCTGAACATACTCCTTTGCATCCTTGAAGATATTAGGCCAATAATAACTTGTGTGAAGGATCTTATAAGTTATCTTCTTTTCTGCAAAGTGTCATCGACAAGGTTCATCATGATAGACTCTCAAGATGTCAGATATCTCATCTTCTTTGTCACACCTGTGGATAATCAAATCACGTCCAGTAAAAAAGAGATATTCCTTAATCCAAGAATAATAAACACTTTTCCTAATGATTCTCTTTTTCTGATTAGATGGAAAGTGAGTTGGAAACTTTCCTATAGCAAGATAGTTTGCCATATATGCAAAAGAAGGTGGTTTAACAAAGATGGAAGATAAATTTTCATCTAGAAAGTCATCATTAACAGGAACATCCTCACCTATATGGTTAAGCCTAAACAAGAAATAAACTACCTGATTTTCTTTTCTTGATCTATCCGATATTGCGATGTCAAATTCCCCCAGCAGCCACATCCACCTAGTAATTCCACCATTACTGATTGGTTTATTCATGAGATAAAAAATAGCAGAATGATCCATGTGCAGAAAAAAATTCATAACCCGTAGTGTAGTGTCTAAACTTGTTAATAGAATAAATCACAACAAGGAATTATTTTTTAGTTACTGTGAAATTGACTGCTATAGGAGTCAAGTTTTTACTAATAAAATAAATGGCATGAGTTACATGATCCTTGTTTTGACACAATACTGCTCCTCTGTCTGAATGAGAGACGTCAGTGGCAATATCAAAAGAGAAGTTCCAATCTGGGCCTCTCAAGACATGTGCTGAAGAAAGCTCTTCCTTAAGTTTACAAACTTAACTTGACACTCATCATTCCAATGAAATTTAGATTCTTTGGTTAATAATTTAAACAAAAAAGAGGCTACCTCTGTAAAGTTTTCAACAAACCTCCTATAGGAACCTTCATGTCCAAGAAAAATAAGCACTCCCTTTTGATTGGTTGGTGGAGGTAGCTTTACAATAACCTCAATCTTTGTTGGATTGACCTTAATTCCTGCAGCAGAAACATGATGACCTAAAATAATACCTTCAGTCATAATCATAAAACATTTTTCATTACTTAACGAAAGATTAGTTTCTCTACATCTCTACAAAAAAAATTCAAGATTATGTAAAGATTCATCAGAAGTATCACCCATAACTATAAAATCATCCATATAAACCTCTACACAATCATGCAAAATATTATAGAAAATAGCAAGGAAAACCCATCGAAATGTGGCTTGTACGTTGCATAGACCAAATGGTAATACTTTGTATTCATAGGTACCCAAGGAAATATAAACATTTTCTTTTCCTGATCCTTAGAGGCTATCCTAATCTGATTGTATCTGTTGAATTCATCTAGGAAGGAAAATTACTTTTTCCCTACTAGAGTATCCAATAGTTGGGCTATAAATGGTAAAGGGAAATTGTCTTTTAATGTAGATTTGTTCAATTCCCTATAATCTACACACACTCACCATTTACCATTTTTCTTGGGAACAATGACTAATGGGGATACCCACTATCTATCTGAGATAGGATAGATGAATCCTACATTTAAAAATTTTTGTAATTCGTCTTTTACAATTTCCCTCAAAGAAGGGTTCATTCTCCTTTGTGGTTGTCTCATAGCCCTAACATTTTATTCTATATAAATGTCATGAATGCATGTGTTTGGGTGAATGCTCGTCATATCAGTATATTCCCATGCAAATGCATCTGAAAAAAATTTCAATATTTGAATTAATTTTTGTTCTTGTTCATGAATTAAGGGAGAATTGATGTTTAAAGATTTTTCAGGAAAGATTTCCACTACCTTAATCCCTCATCCAGACATTGAATATGTAGGAAATACAGATAAGAGGGCTAAATGTAATTTAGAAGCTAAACTATGTTCATAAAATTCCTATAGATCAATAATGATATCTAAATTATGAAAATACTATCCTTCTTAATGGTGTGGGAAATCAAAATTAGAAATACAAAAAATTATGAGATCTTCCTCAGAATTTTTCCTAAGACTCATGGCTCAGGCTATTGTTAAAAATGGTTCGATACCTTCCGAATCATTTTCTTCTTTTTCTTCAATCCAATGTGTGTTTTCTGATCTCAAGAAGGGTTTAGCGGGGGGATCAAATTTGATATGTTGTGTTTCTGCCCCATGAGTGATATTCATGTTTCCATATGTACACCTTATGTAGGCATCAACCATTGCTAGCTATCATCTTCCCAAGATCAATGGGTCCCCTCCCAAGTTAGTTTCAGGTTGAAGAACATAAAAATCTATAGGGTACTCCGAAGAATCCGACGAGATGACAATATGTTCTAAAAACCCCTTTGGATTTACCTTAGACCTATCTGCTAATTATAACATGGTAGGAGTGGGAAATAAGTAAAAGTATCCTATATGAGATAAAGTTTCCATAGTCATCACATTTATGGCTACACCTAAATCAGTCAAAGTGTTCTTTATGCGGTATCCATTGATGAAGGTGGTCACCATAGGGATTCTGGGATCTGCATATTTTTCAGTAACAAATCTGGTACACATTAACTTGGAATATTTCCATCTACTTGATTTCTTAAAGGTTCTTTCTTTTGTCTCTCTGGTTTCTTGGTACATGGTTCCCTCACTGTTTTAGAATATATTGGGATGTCGTTTATTGCTTGAAGTAATGGGATCTTGATGCACATGTTTCTCAGTTAATACACAATATCAAATTCAAGTTTTTTTGTTTTAATTTCTATTTCCAACCTCTCTAGAAAAGGAGGTTGGACTATATGAGTGGAGGAAGGTTCTTGTGGCCATGAGGTGGATGGTTTTTCTGGCTCAGGTGTGGTTTCCTCTTTAGGCATTTCTAAGGTATCTTCCTCTACAATATCCTCAATTATTTCGGGCTGATTGACCACCTTTCCTAACCTAAGGTTGATTTCCTGTAGCTACACATGTAATCCCTACAACTATATAGGAACAAAAATTTCTTGCAGATACGCAGAAAACTCCTGTAACATAGAGTCATAAACTTCTTGCAACGATGGAGGTGTAATCGAGTAGGTGGGAAAAGTGGGATAAGTAACCAATCCAATGTCATGACAAGATCAGACGGTTTTATTATTGGTATTTGACACTTGTTGAACAAGAATTTCTATGGGATGAGGTCGATTTGGTAGGAAATTCAATTGAATCTATTGTTGCAGTTTTATCATTTGTTGCGGTGTGGGCTGTGAATAAAACTTTTGAGTTGGGAAAATTTTTGTAGTAGGATAAGAATAGTTCCCCTGCTAAGGTTGTTGAGGAGGCCAAGGCTGTCAAGTCATTGGAACATTCCACATCTGATTTTGAGCATAAGGAAATTAAAAATTTGACTGTGACATACCTGCACGACGTGGTTGCCATGGCCTCTGAGGTTCCATTGCATAAAGTGCATTGAGAGCTCCTTGATCTATTATGTATGCTACTTTAATTTTAGTAAGATAAGGACTTTTATTAGTGGAATTCTCATCCTTACAAATTCAAAACACCTCGATACTATCAGCAGGGCATTCCCTTAGAGCATGTTTCTTCCTACATTTGCAGTAGAACACCTCCAAGGCTTTCTCTAGTTCATCCTATTTCTCTTGTTTCTTCTTAGCATGAAAAAACATCCAATTATGAAGATAAAGTGTTAAAATGTCAGTTTTAAATTTTTTGAAATAAATTACCCATTTCAGCTCTAGTTACTCTAGCTCCAACAACTGATTTGACAAGCTTAGAAGAATTATCTCTTGGTCCTCCTACAACCTTCCTCTTGAATAAATTTTACAAATATCACACACATATTCATAAATTAGTTTTGATACATCACCTGCTCCCATTAGATTTAATACCCCCAGATATTTTGTTCTAATTTCCCTAATAAAAATGGTTCTTTTGGTCTCTTTATCCAATTCATTCATATTAGATCTCTGCAAATTGTATTGGAACCTTTCTACCAAATCTTCAAGACTCTCTCCTTCCTTCTGAGTCATCCCAAAAGTCTCTTCTCTAAGATCTCTGGCCTTACAGTAGTCTTGGTACTTTCTCAGGAATACCTTCTTCATTTCACCCCAAGTTGCAATGGAGTTTAACTCCAATCCCATAAACCACGTGAGAGTTTCATTCTTTAATGTAGCAGGAAAAAATTCAAATTTTGAGCATTGGAAGAATAGTCATAGCTCCGATGCAACAAATCAAATAGCAATAGGAAGGAATGTAGATCATCACTAGAAGGACCACAAAAATTAGGTAAGGCCGAAGAAGGGATATTTTTCATCTGAATAGCTCCACCAATCTCCCTAATAGGGAATTCAAATGTGAATAGTTTCTCCTCCTTATCATCAAAGCCTCCATTGGTATTACCAGTAACTTCTCTGTGATCCATATCAATCCAAGAAAGAGTCGGACCTCAGAAGGCTACAGATTCCTTAGAGTGAATGGTATGGAATATGGTTCTTTCATAAGGCTCAGAAGGAACTCTTATTTGGGTTGACCACTGAGAAGAGATTTTTTTTTACTTGAAAGGGGAGATTCTAGATGGGCAGCAATGGAGGATTCTCCAGTAGAGTATTCTAATATGGATGTCTCAATCTGTTTCAGACTGCATACGTCTTGTTTGGATTCTTATTCCTTTATTACATTGTTTCCTGTAGACTTCCTTTTTCTTGCCAGTGTATTAGTAAATGAAGTGGTGCTTACATTGCCACGAAAAAATGTAGAAAATATTGGACCCTATTCATAAAATATTCAAACAAAATTAAAAACTTACCAAACAATCATGACACGACTTTGGTGAGTGTCTGACCTCTATGGGTGCATGGGCTTTTCCCCTTCATATTTTCACTTCGTCTCCCCCAGTCTAGAAAATAAAAATAAAAAAAATCAAACTAAAACACTTTTAGTATCATCCCTTAGCACCTCCCTAACAATGAGGCCAAAATTTTGGGTCAAATTATATGCTTATAATTTTCCAATCATGAATTGTCAACCTAGGAAGGTAAACTAATGAGATGTAGTGAAAATTATATGAAGGATGATTACTTCAAGTGTAAATACATTATACACAAATCAACTAATGCTTCTTTCCTATGTCAATACTTGGAAGAAACGGCTATGGAGTGGCATATATCATCACTAAACAACACTTAGGATTGCTGGTATTGATCATGAAAAGATAAGGATCAAACAAAAATCACCAACCCATGCTTATTTCATGTCTCAATACTTTGCACCAATGGCTATGGAGTGGCATATATCATCCCTCTACAGCACTTGAGTTTGTTGATATTGATGCAGGAAAAGATAGAAGATAAATCGTAATCAATAATCCAACTTAAAGAGCATGAATCCAAACGTCGATGAAATGAAAAGAACTCATTAATATAAAGAATTAAATCACTTAACCAATTAATAGTTTTTTGCAAGAAATGCAAAAAGAAAGTACTAGATGTGTACAGAAATTATTAAGGCATAAATGGAACATAAGTAAAACAAACACTATGATGTGGGAATTTTGAGTAAAGGGGGGCCTCCCTCACTCACAACTCCTTCAAAATTCAAAGAAGTTGCTCAGAACGATAAACAAAATATAGACTATTTTATTAATCTAGAATTTAGATCCAAGTACAATATGATATCTTGCTATCAACAACAATCTCAACCCAACATCCTTTACAAAGTGAAATACATCCAATTTATACATTTCTTGAAGCCCATGTTTTTCTTGATCAAACTAGATGACTATTCTAAGCCTACAACCAATGATACACATAAAAATTAACAATTGTGTTAAGCCTAATCCATCACTGGAAGAATGGATTAGACAATTTAAGTTGTGCGGATAAAGTTTTTTCTCCATGTGGGCATGAGAGAATATCTAGAGGTTTGGGCAGTTTCAAAAGAGGATTAAGAATAGTGAATAGGGCAGCTTCCATATGCAGCAAATTCCCTTCAAAACCCATGTCTTTACTCAATCTGGAGATGAGTGGAACATTGTGAACCATCAATATCACTGTAGGTAATTGAGACAGTTGTAGAAAATCTACGTATCTATAGGAAATCCAAAACTTCTACAGGAATCCCAGCCACATGAGTTGTCTAGGGGATTTGTGAAACTTTTCGAATCTAGAAAATTTACACACGATTTCTAGAATAGCTAGAGTAGTAATACAATAAAGACACTAATAGATCAAAGAATACTCGAATTTAGATAAAATGAAACTTATTATGATAATTTAACATACCTTATGCTTATGGTACCCTTTTGAGCCAAAACTAGATAACATAGCCGAACAAGGTATTGTTAAAGAGCGAAAAGGGTTAAAAAATAGGGGAGGCAAGGTCTAGGATAGGTGTCAAAAATGGGTAAAGTTAAGACTCAACATTCCATATGCATGAGAATACATTGAAACGAAATTAATCAACTCTAAAACTTTCATACATCATATATATATTCAGGAGAATTCTAGACCAATCATACACCCTCAAAGAAGAATGAATCGAAATGTTATGGAAATTCTAGAGGAAGAACTACAAAAACTATTGAATGTAAACTTTATTTATCCAATATCAGACAGTTAGTGGGTTCACCTTTATTAATTTTCCACAAAAATAATGGAGAATGGAGATTGTGTCTTGATTATAGGGAGTTGAATAAAGTTAGTTTAAACGATCACTTTCCTTTACCTTTCATAGATCAATTTTTAGATACACTAGCAGGCAAGAGATATTTTTCATTCTTGGATTGTTTTAGTGGGTATAATCAAATTTGGGTAGAACCCGATGACCAAGAGAAAACCACCTTTACCTATCCATTGGGAACTTATTCTTACTAAGTACTTCTTTTTGGATTATGCAATGCACCTGCAACATTCGAAAGAGAATTTTTAGGAATGTCATCTGATTTAATGCATCACTATGTGGAAGAATGTATGGATGATTATAGATTCTATGGAAATTATTTTTAAGAAGCCCTTGAAAAATTGGAAAAATTTCTCATAATATGTAAAGAATCAAAGATCTCATTAAGTCATGAAAAATGCTTTATCATGTTTACTGAAGGAATTATTTTAGGACACCATATTTCAGGAAATTGAATTAAGGTGGACTCATCTAAAGTTGCAATAATTTCCAAATTAGCAATCCCAAACTACCAAAAATATTTTAGGAGTCTTCTTGGTTTTATAGGATGCAATAAAATATTTATTGAAAAAATCACAAAAATTGCATCTGCACTCTTCAAATTGCTCACAAAGGATTGTGAAGTTACCTAGAACCATGGCTACCGAAATGAATTTGAAACTTTGAAATAAAATATTTCTGAAGCACCCATCTTAAGAATATAAAAGAGATTCTTGGGGTTTTGCGCGCTCCGCTAGGGTTCCTGCTCTGCACGCTCTCTCTCTGAGGTTTTCTCTACAACGATCGATGTTTCGTTGCTTGTAACCCTTAATTCGCTCTGCTGATTAATCCGTCATGAACCATGCCTCTGGAGGGGAGGGCTCTGCTCCCCCTGCCTTCAAAAAACTTCCTTTTGACACCCCTGCCGCTACAGACAATATTGACAGTTCTTGCCTGGCTCCACAGGCGGATTTTGTTCCTGGTTCCACTGCAAACGCCTCAAGAGATGGCGTTCAAGGCTCTGCAGACACTCAAGCCAAGAACATAGAAGCGAATGCCACCACGACACAACAGGAAAAAGTGACCTCTACTACCTGCATCCCAAATACTGCAGAACGAATCAAGATAGAGCTTCCCAGCCATTGAATCAATGGGCACATTCAGTTTATGATGGATAATGCCCTCATTGGAAATTTTATCGGTCTCTGGCCAACCAAAAAAGCCTTGCAAGGTTGGATTCTCTCCAAATGGAGGCCCAAAGGACAAGTAACCCTGCAGCTAGGCCCTAAAGGTTTCTTCACTACGATTTTCAACTGTTTGGAGGACAGAACTCGCATATTTGAGGGAGGACCGTACTTCTTCAACTCTGTAGGTCTTTACCTTCGGGATTGGAAAGAAATATTTAACCCCGACAAAGAGGACTTTAACTAGGCACCAGTCTGGATCCATATGTACTCATTTCTATAAGAATACTGGGATGAAGAGACTCTAAGGGACATAGGAAACGGCTTGGGGGTGTTCATCAAGGTTGCAGAGGAAAATAAACTTTGGTGTTACACCTCGTATGCCCAGATTTGCATTTATATGCACTTGGAAAAGGGTCTCATGGAATCAATAAGTCTGTTTCATGATGATTTCGAGTGGATTTAGACCCTTGACAACGAGCATGTTCCTTTTCGATGCAGGAAGTGTCACGAACATGGTCACCTCTACTGTGATTTCCCTCTGAATCAGCAGCAAAAAGGCACCTCCCCTGAGCATAGCAAAGACACAGAAGGTTTTACTAAGGTCTCCAGTCGAAAATGGCATTCCAAGAAACCACCCTCTTCTTCCGAGGCTCCAAAAAAATTAGATCTGAGAAACATCTTTGAAGTCTTGGCCAATCGAACTAATTTAGAGGACCTCCCTCCTCAAGCTCCCTCCTCTGATTCGCTTCACCCTCCCAAGGCTCCGCTCCCCACCTCCTCAGTCCCTAACCCTAAGAGTACCATTACGGTTGCCTCCACATCGGTTGACCACAATGAGAAAGAATCAGCCCTCAAAAATGTCCTTATGGATCATGACAATGATATAGTTCAGAGCACACAGCCAAGCAAGGAAATAGTACATCCGAATATGCCATCTCTTATGGAAGAAGAGCCCGAGAGTATAGATCTGGGAGATCTAGATATTCTCAGTTTGGAAGTGGCATGTCATCAGTGAGAGTTCAGCACCATACCTCCTCGACAGATTGATAGTCTGGAAGTAGTCCTATCCAGAGTGCAACAAAGTACTTCTCTAGGCATACAAGCTGGGAGTCTTTGGGATGGCAAGAAAATTATGAAAGAATCCAAGAAACAGGGGCGTAAAACAGATCTGCAGTGGACAATCATTATCGGAGAATTACTTGTGGAATCCGGGCGGTCCCCAAGTTGACCAAGTTCTACAAGACTCTCCCCCACGGTTCCTCAAGAAGCTTATTTCATGGAATGTAAGGGGGCTCAACAGCCCTGCAAAACATCGAATGTTAAAAAACATGATTCAGCAAGACAAGCCCTCCATTGTCTTTTTGCAGGAGACCAAATGCAGCAGCACTGCTCTGGAAAAGCTCTTGAATAAGTTTTGGCTCGGCTCTCGTTCAGTCTCCGTGGATGCGTTTGGTGCTTCTGGAGGTCTCGCCATTATATGGAATCCTCAGGTTTTTTCTCTCTATGACTTTCATTCATCTCATTACTTTATACAAACTACTTTTCATCTAGCGGGGACCAACACACATGGCCACCTCACTAATGTGTATTTTCCTCAAGACCAAAAAACAAAAATGGACCTGCTTAACACACTCTCCGAGCTCAACATAGTCAGAAGGTTCCCCCTATGGATCTGTGGGGGCGACTTCAACCTGATCACTGCACTGGAGAAAAAATCGAGGGGCAGGACCAGGCTGGAAGAGGTAAGTACTAGATTCAAAGACTTCATCAGCAGCAATCATCTCATGGACCTTCAAACATCCAATGGCATACACACTTGGACCAATAAAAGAAAGGGGTCTCATCATATTGCCTCGTGGCTAGATCGATTCTTAATGTCCGATAATGCAATTCATCTGGGCGGGGATTTTCAATCCTTCATCTTACCTCATGCAGGATCTGATCATAGGCACATTTTGCTGCAGTGGTCACGTCCTGGTTCTCAATGCAATCGATCATTCCGTTTCGAATCTTTCTAGTTCACTCATCAAAATTTCAAAGAAATGGTAACAAAAGTTTGGCATTCCTTCTCCCCGCTAGCGGGTGCCAAGATGTATCAATTTCAGGAGAAGCTCAAGTATCTCAAGACTTCCCTTAAATCCTGGAACCACTCATAGTTTGGTAATATATTTGCCCATCAAAAGGAGCTCGAGCAGCAAATGGGTGACCTACAACAACACATCATCTTGGAAGGTAGATCAGAAGCTTACGCTCAATAGGAGCAAGAACTTCTCATCAAAATCGAAGAAAGAAGACAACAAGAAGAAACCTTGTGGAGGAAAAAATCCAGGATTAGATGGCTTAAAGATGGTGAAAAAAACACCAAATTCTTCCATAAGTCCACCATTCAATGAAGGATGTACAACAATATTGCTTTTTTCAACAATAAGCACGGAGAAAGACTCGAAGTTCATGAAGAGATTGAACAAGAATTCACACAGTACTTTCAGGACATCTTAAGTGAACCCCCAGGAGATAGGACTCAAGCCATCCACTCTATCGTGCAGCACATTCCTAAAACAATTACCACCGAACACAATAGCATGCTTCTCAGGCCGGTCACACCCCAATAGGTAGAGGAAGCCATGGCACAGTTCAAAGATGGAAAGGCGCCGGGGCCAAATGGGTTCACAGCCAATTTTTTTCACGCTTTCTGGGAGTTAATCAAAACAGAGGTATGGGAGCTTGTTGAAGAATCACGAGAAATGCACTGGCTTCTTCCCTCTCTAAACTCGACCTTTCTAGCTCTCATTCCTAAAGAAGAAGACTCCAGCTCTCTGGAGAATTATCGACCCATTGCGCTCTGCAATGTGATTTAAAAACTCATATCCAAAATCATAGCAAACAGGCTTAAACCCCTTCTCCCTCTTCTTATCTCGCCGGAGCAGACAGGGTATGTGGAAGGGCGTCAGATCTTGGACGGCATCATCCTATCACAGGAGGTGATACATTCTCTGAAGCTTCTAAAAAAACCAGGTATGATACTCAAGCTAGATCTTTCCAAAGCTTTTGATAAACTGAGTTGGAATTACATCAAACAAATGCTCTTGGCCTTCGGTTTTAGTGCAACCTGGACTCGTTGGATCATGAATCTTATTACTTCACCTAGATTTTCCATCGTTCTCAACGGCTCTCCTTCAGTGCCTTTCTGATCCTCTCGAGGAATTCATCAGGGGGACCCCCTGTCCCCTTTTCTTTTTGTTCTCATGGCTGAAGGTCTTAGTTGCCTTATACATCAGGCTGTCTCCTCCAATTCTGTCAAAGGCATCTCCCTTCATGATTGCCCTCCTATTTCTCATCAACAGTTCGTGGATGATAATATGATTTTTGGTCACCCTTCTGTTCAAGAGGCCTCTGCCCTTAAGTCCCCGCTAGATCTCTTTTCCGCAGCCTCGGGAAATACAGTCAATGCTTCGAAATCCCATCTTTTCTTCTTCCATACTCCCACCACTACCCAACGTAACATTGCTAGAATCCTGGGCTTTTCGATTGCTTCGCTTCCCTCGAAGTACCTTGGAGCTCCTCTCTTTGACTCAGCCCTTAAACACTCCTCCTGGAGAGTTCTCCTTGACAAAATGGAAGCAAGAATTTCTTCTTGGACCTATCGCTCACTCAACATTGCGAGAAGGCTCATCCTCATCAAATCTGTTCTACAAGCCATGCCTTTATACCTTTTCTCTATTCTGGCTGCTCCTAAATGGGTTGTCAGAAAAATCCTCAATCTTCAAAGGAATTTTCTTTGGGGCTCCTCGAGCCTTAATAGAAAATGGGCTCTAGTGAAATGGTTTGAAGTTTTCCTTCCAAAATCAGACGGAGGGCTAGGCTTGCGAGACCCTGTTCAAAGCAATCTAACTATGGGGGCGCGTATATGGTGGAATTGGCTTTCTAAGCCCAATACACCCTGGGCCCGTCTTTGGCACTCAAAATATACACCGGGTTGTCCCCAGGAAGATCTCATTCACATCACCTCTACTGCCCTAGGGTCCTCAATTTGGAATGCTGCTAGGCAGCACTGTGCCTTCATCCAAGAGCATAACTTTTGGGAAATTCACTCTGGTACCATGGCAAGACTCTAGGATGATTCCTGGCAGCAACTCCCTAAGCTGGCCACTCTCTTTGACAAACCAAACTGGTAGGCTTCTCTTCATTTAACTGCTCAGTCACAAGTACATTGTTTTTGGCAGCCACAGCACTTTCAAGGCATTCAACAATGGACTTCAACAGGTACATGGCAGGAAGATTGGCAAGGAGAAACTTTTGAGGATATTGATCAAGAACTGAGACTTAGAAGAATAAAACTCTCCGATCAAAGGGATAAACTGCGATGGGGATATTCCCCCAAAGGTTATTTCACCACCAAAGAAGCTTTCAAGCAGTTTTTTTGCCCCAGGAAGTCCCCGAAAGATACTTTATGGAACCATGTTTGGCAACCTAGTATCTGGCCTAAAATTTCAACCTTCATATGGCTCCTTAGTAAACAACGTATCCTCACTTGGGGCAATTTACTAAAACGAGGCTTCACTGGGCCCTCAAGATGTCCCAATTGCAACAATCACATTGAAACAATTTCACATCTTTTGGATACTTTCCCTCTAGCATCTCAAATTTGGGAGCGCACTGAAATCTTTAATAGAAGATCTAGTAGAAGTATAGGAGATACGGTCAATACCATCCGGAATTGGCCTATGCAGCCCTATGGAAGTCATTTGCTAAATTCTTTATGGGCTCTCATTCCAGGTTTCGTCTATTGGATCATATGGAAGAGGTGCAATAAAAGAATCTTTAAAAACCAAAGCACTCCTTGCGACAACCTCTGGTTGCAACTTCAGCAGAGCCTCCAAGAAAATCTGGACCTCAAGCATTGGCAGGAGATAGACATGCCTTCCTCACCCCTAGAACGCCGGATTTGGGAAAGCTAGAATTTGAAACTTTCTCCTTCTAATCCTACCTAGGCCACACACTCCATTCATAAATATTCTCCCAAATCTTGGTCTCCGCCCGCTCCCCGCTCTTTCAAGTTAAAATTTGATGGTGCAGCCAAGGGCAATCCTAGCCCAGCTGGTTTTGGAGGTATTTTTTGAGATGAGTCCAGCTCTGTTAAGCACATCCAGTCTGGCTCTCTTGGCAGGGACTCCAATAATGCGGCAGAGCTCGAAGGTCTATGGCATGGCCTTTGCATAGCAGAACAAGAATACCTCTTCCCTCTAGAGATTGAATGGGATTCCCAAATCCTTATTGAAGCTGCAATACAAATCCAATCAGGCACCCCTACAGCAAAGATTGCCTCGAGCTGGCGTCTCCTCAACAGGTTAGAACAAATCGAAGCTTGGCTCAGAGTTCCTCGCATCATCACCTTCAAGCACATACGACATTCAGCCAAAAAAGTCACAGACTGTCTGGCTAACCATGGCGTCACTCAGCAAGTACTGTTTTTCTCTGGACCATTACATAGCTTGGCTCATGATGAGCTCATTCAAGAATGCACACTTGTGGTGCAACAAGACCTTCGTCCCCTAGATGCGGGCGTTTAATGATTTTTGTACGCCGGAGCATGAGGAGATTTGGCGGGTCTCCGTGTGGATTGGTGCCACCGCCACCCAGCACACAGGTCCTCAATGCATTTACGCATCAGCGATCAACTTAAATGTTGTTTTAATGCTGAGCATCCTCTCCAACCAGATTCATAGCATTTGAAATATGAAGCCATACTCTCGGTGTATTTATGTTCCTCCTCTGCAGGCTAATTGCTCCAAGGCGATCACTGCTCCATGGTCTTGGTCCGACGTAGGGAAGAGGTGTGCTCTCATTGGTTGCCTTGAGCTTGCACCTGGTCTCCATTACACTTGCAGCCCCCTTTGCAACTCCCGGTCAATTTGGCATTCAACTTGTGATTTGGCTCCTCATTCGCCTTCGTCATCTTTTATTGCCCATGCTTCCAACCCCAGCCCTGAAGATTCTCACTGTGCTCAGCTTACCATTTTCAATATGCTGCGAATACACCATCGCATGAGATCGAGAAGAGGGGCAAGTCGTGGACAGCCAGCCCGCTTGCCTTCCTCTTCCAACTCTGGCTCGACCTCTAACTCTTCTGAGTTTTTCGCTAGGCACTATCCTGATACTCAGAGTGGCCAGGGTCATAGGTCTGTGCATTCTCTTTCGGCCAGGGGTTTCACCCACACCACGCCTTCCCTGTCCTCCCCCCCTGCTCACTCTCACAATGTGCAATTCTTCTTTCCTTGCGCAAACTGCAGTGTCACCATGGTAGCCAATTTCACCCTTGACATTCAGGCTAACTCCGAGCAGCAGAATCTTCAGGTGGAGGGCGAGCTTATGGTGAAAGGCCTCAACGATATTCTGTCTTCCTCTCCAGTCCCCAATCTGAAGCATGAGGATATTGGCGGTAGTGAGATCCATGGCACAGGTACTCCAGGGAGCCAGTGCAAAGTCGAGGCAGGCGATTCCAAGATCCATGAAGACTTCCAGATGCAAGATGATGAAACTCAAGACTATGGTCGCTCTATCATTGAAGAACAGCCACCCGAATAACAGGTTTCCGGAAAGCACCTTCTGGTTTTTGACGGTTAACTATTTGTCTGAATTTTCTTTTTTGTGCTTCGGCGTTTATGTTTATGTCACTAAGTCTCATAGCCGATTTCCCCAACGTGGGCAGCTTTGCCAGTATAGTCAGTCTCTTAACGAGGTTTTTGGTCCAATGTTTGATAACTTCTAGTCAGTCTTCAGAGGTATATTTGACAGAATGCCGCTTCAATGGGCAAGATTTTCGAAGGCTAAGACCTCGCTGTAATTTTTGTATTAATAATAGAAGTATACCAATTTAGAAAAAAAAAAGAATATAAAATTGGAAATTACCTTTTCATATCTCAACTGATGCTTCATAGAAAACTATGGGAGATGTATTAGGACAAAAATACTCCACCCCTTATTTCGTTTACTATACAAGTAAGAATTCTTCTTCGATAGAGTTAAATTATACTCTTACTAAAAAAAAGTTTCTAGCTACTTTCCATGGTATTAACAAATTCATAGATTACAACATTAGCTATGAAACTTTCATTCACATAGATCATTCTGCAATTATATATTTGATGAATAAATCTAACACTAATGGAAAAATAACAAAACATAATGTTTGATTTTTTGTCTAGAATTCAAAATGATAGTAATGATACATCAGTAGAAGATAGTTTTCCTGATGAATATATTTTTGCAATATATACTAAACCTCCCTAGTTTGCAGTCATTGCTAATTATTTAGCCAGAGGAAAACTACCATCATATTTTTTTCTTAGAGAAAAGAGAGCGATAAATCAAAAGAGTGAATCTTATTCATGTGAAAACGAGGAATTTTACAAGACATGTTGAGATATCATCATTAGAGGATGTTTACGAGTGTGTAATATTCAAAAATGGGAAAATCAGGAATATAGTGCAAAATGCTAGAACAATAATACAAATCATCATATAAAAGCAATAGACCAATATGGAGATATTTCAAATGTTATTATAGCAACAAAATATACATATGAAATGGGCCATAAGATTCATATCAAGAAAATACAAGCCTCCAATAGAAAAAATCCTCAAGATGAGGTGTTGCAACCATATATAAAAGCTGGAAGACTCTTACAACGTTATTTTATTAGCTCTCCTATAGAAAATTATTATACATTTGATATAGGGCTGATATGTGCTTCAAAACATATATTAATATCATATCTGAGAACTATACAAGCTCCTTTAAGGAACCACTCAAGAGTTTTTAGTAAAACACCAAGTACAAGTTGTACATCTAAGATCTAAGACTGTAGATCCACTGCAAAATACAAGTCTGGAAAGTATGGTTGATCTGATTTGATCTATCTTTTGAGGCACATATCATCCCTATATCTGATGTATAATAATTTTTTATAGCAGAGCTGATCAAATAATGTTGTAAGGGTCTTCCAACTTTTATATATGGTTGCAGCACCTCATCTTAACGATTTTTTCTATTGGAGGCTTTTATTTTCTTCATATGCACCTTATGGTCCATTTGTTATGTATATTTTGTTGTTGTAATACCATTTGAAAGGTCTCCATATTGGCCTCTTTCTTTTATATGATGATCTGCATTATTGTTCCATCATTTTGCACTGTATTCCTGCTTTTCCCATTTGGGAATATTACGGTGGTTTGTAATATTCCTAAATTAGCCATGAATTAATTGGAATATTAAATTTTGTTTTTCTACTTTGTTTGATGAATAAGAGGACAATGGAGGTCCATAATTCTCTTAATAATGAAATAAATCAATGTTAAATATGAAAGAGTTAAGTCTTGGCAGCCTAATTAAGCACCCTTGGTGTTAAAAGGGGTTGGATCAGTTTCATTGGGTCATCCTTGACCAAATCAACAATGCTTTCATGGAGGAGTGGTCATCGATGAAAGACAACACAGTTTTAGATCGAGATGCTTTGTGTGAATGTAGTGATATTTTTGGATGCGGCTTAGGGTTTGTAAGCTCATATCTTATTTAAGGAAGAGGATGATAACCACTGTTCATTATGTAAGAGTTTATTATATTTCTGAATATATGGCCTATTTAGACATATAT
Source organism: Pinus albicaulis (assembly GCA_034641835.2). Classification (NCBI taxonomy): domain Eukaryota; kingdom Viridiplantae; phylum Streptophyta; class Pinopsida; order Pinales; family Pinaceae; genus Pinus; species Pinus albicaulis. The sequence goes on from CM076576.1 coordinate 808,702,057, forward strand.
CCTTCTCTTGTTGTTTAGCTAAGATAAAGTGTTGTTTATCACAGGGTGTTCCTAATCAGGAATCCCACCTCTTCCGTTGACAAGAACTTGGAGGATTCTTGTACTACATTGTCCACTATTAGGCTTAAGGCCAATCTTCTTCTTTCATTTACAGTGCAGATCCTGTTGAGGGTTTGGTTGCTTTGCAGGTTGCAGCAAGTGGAGACTAGATCTCGAGATCTAGGCCATTTTAGTGCTCATTTTTAGTGGAGGAGGATTCCTTTCCATTGGGAGGATATTATTGAAGGCTATTGAGCATATTTTCATTATTCGCATAAGTCCAACTATATATCTATCCCAATACAATTTTATTCCAGATCTGTTTTATTTTTGTAGGAGGAGTTGCAGGGTGGTTTAGTAAACCATTTGGAGAGTTGATGTTCTAGTGAAGGGGATCTACCTTTCACTTAGAGGATATACTGTAGGAGGCTATTGTATTGATCATATCATATCAGCCACACTTTCCAGATCTGTATTTTGCAGTAGATATGTAGTCGTAGATCTCAGATCTACGACTTGTATATGGTGTTTTTCTGAAAACCCTTAAAGGGATCTTTAAAGGGGCTTGTACAATGCTCATATCTGATATATATCTATCCTTTAAGGAACATATTAGCCATAGATATGATGTATAATCATTTTCTATAGCAGAGATAATAAAATAACTTTGTAAGGGTCTTCCAGCTTTTCTATATAGTTGCAGCACCTCATCTTCAGGATTATGTCCATTGGAGGCTTGTACATTCTTGTTATGCATCTTATCGCCCATTTCTTATGTATATTTTGTTGTTTTAATAACATATGAAATGTATCCATATTGGCCTCTTAGTTCTAAATGATTATTTACACTCTTTTTCCAGCATTTTGCACTATATTCCTTCTTTTCGATTTGGGAATATTATAGTGGTATTAGAGAATAGTCTTGGCACAGCCTGTGCATCTTAAAGGCCAATGTGTCATCTGAAGAAGGAGAGCCTCCTACTGATAGAGAGAAGAGGTATCAAAGAATAAGACACCAGAAGGGTGATTATACAAAAGAAAAAGAAAACAAGGGTAAACCCCATTATTAGGAGGAATGGAAGGGAATGAGTTCTCAAGACGTCTTTTCCAAACTATTCAGGGCATTCACAAATACATCACAGAAATCAAGATGGAGAGATGTAGAAATTCTACAAAGGAGCTTGTACATGAAGAAAGCTGCAAATTTTCACATTATGGGTGTAAGCATTCAGCTACACCGTCAAATCTACAACATTGTACCATGCCTAAATTCTTGGTAAGGTAAGAAGCATCAGGAGAAACACCAAAGGAGGAGACTCTTGGTGACTATATCCAAGAATATGAATCTCAGTGTAGAATATTCAAGGAGAACTTGAACTTCCGAGTGTTTTTCGAACTCAAGGAGAATAGATGGCCCAACAATCACAACAAAAATATAAGAGGTAGATTATTTCTACCTACTTTTGATGGGTCACCCAAGAGCATAGCTAGGTCTTGGGTAATGAAGCTAGACACGTATTTCCATAAGCATCAGATTTCAGAAGAGGAAGCCAGTAAAGTAGCAACACTGCATCTAGAAGGTAAGGCTTTTCCTAGTGGTTATTTGAATCTTCTTCATTGAGAAATGTAAATATATATACTTATGCAAATTTCACTAGGAGGTTAGTGAAAAGATTTGATTTGAAACAATATGAAACTTCCTTGGGAGAGAAAACCAAACCCAAGGAATCAGAACCTTTGCATAACTTGGAAGGGTCCATGAAACCAACTCCATTCCATAACAATGTCGAGGGGGTCAAATATCTGCAAAATATTTTTCCAAGGGAAAAAGCCCCACTTCAGGAAGAACTTTATTCTCAAGAAGAAGACATGATGATTCCCATTTCAAAAGGAGATCAAGATGACAGATCTCTTAATGATCACGTATTCCCGTTGATGAGGAGAAGGAGGAGGAAGAGCTAGAAAGAAACTCTAGCACTATGACAATAGGAGGAGATCTACTTCTATTTGCATATGGAGATGAAGAAATTTCTTCAACTAGAGGAGCTCTTGCATCTTTACAAGAAGTCCCAAAGGATCTTACATATGAATATCATGAGTATCATGTGTCTATGTTGAGAGGAAATGAGACAACAAAATGAAGGAAATGTGTTCCAACATTGAATGCAACCTTGGGGACACACACTATGATAGATCACTCCTTTGTGATCAAGACTCTTGACACCAAGGATATGTTGGGTGTACATGGGTAGACTACATTTGAAGAAGACACCTTAGACTATGATATATTTTAGGAGGTAGGAGGAGATGAGAAAGAGGGCCATCATCAAGTGATTGGGAACATACCCACACATATTTTTCATGAGGGTTATGCACAAAAGAAAGAGGATAATTTTCATAGTGAAAGAAGGGAAAAATCAGTCCATCCACATATAGAACCTGCTCTAAGCCTTAATGTTTCATTACATGGAGGAATTCCACCAGGGAGACCCCATGATTGGAGAATGAATAAATATGTCTCTCAACTTGGTGCAATATTGATATATTTGGCTCATGAAGGGGAATTTGGGGGCCATGATACAATGCTGAGATTCTTGGGTAGACTCAAGGAGGAGGGAGACATTCTCCCAACATCTTCATCACTTAGTCTCAGTTTAGATTCTGTGTTGTGGGAGGAGAAGAAAGGGAAGGATAGCAACCTTCCAACATACACCTTTGGCATTGGATATGTCAAGGAGAAGTGCAGCCATATGACATATATTCTTTATGATAGATCATCAGCGTCGTCACTATGGAAGATTGATCCATATTGCAAATCCCAGCTATTGGTGGATTATTCAAAGGATATTTTCACATTCATGATACTTGATGACCAACTACATGAGGAGGGATATTCAGTCCAAGATTAAGTCATTGACTATCATGGTAGAATAATCTTATCTAGAGCCTCCAAGCTCAAGAAGAAGTTTCTACAAAGGGAACATGAAGAATTCCTTTTCAACCATACTTATTCTAGAAGGCTTCCAACACTATCATGGAATACTACACTTGGGAAGGCTTTGAAGAGGAATTATATCAACATTTTCAGATATGCATGAACCACATCATGATGGGAGGGATACAGGACTCTACGAAGGAGTTAATTCAACCACCTCTTTCCTCTTTTGGAATGAGAGGAGATAGATCTATGCAGCACTCCATTTGTATGAGGAGAAATTTTGGTGAAGAATATGCTTGTGTATCTAATGATTCATTTGATTATTACTTGCATTATTTAACCATGTATATGTAGCCCATAGCTCCAACAAGGAGTATTATTCCATATAAAATTCATGGCCAGCTTTGGGCCACAAACGTTTATGAAAATGACCACTCCCTTGAAGGAAAACGGGTGATATTGTATCATTTTGGGTGCATTCCAAAAGCACCAAATATATCTCACACTTTCAGCCATGGTGAGATGAGTTTGGAAAAAAGTAAGTGGTGGGAAAACCACTTACCATATCATTATATGATGCAGATAGGAGATATACTGTGCTAGTTCCACATGTGGGACTATGACCCACATCCATTTTTACATATTTATGTTTGCATGTACTTGGTTTCGATCGCATACATTGATGATGTACTTATTCTTTTTATGGGAACGATTGAAGGGAGGATGGGAGGATTGGATGTGTCCTTTGGGAGAGAGATTCTCCATGGTTATTATGTTTCATATTTTTGGGAAAGCATTGGACCATCCATGATTGCTACATTGGGTCTCTTGTTTCTTTATGGGATGAGCCATTTGGGTAACTTGAGCACTTGGGAGGTGTCTCTCATGAGTAGATGGGAGGATTTTTACTCTGAATTACCACTCTGGAAGGTGATTCATCTTGTGTGGATGATAGCTTGGGGATTGGATCTCCATATGGCAATAAATATTCCCTACATTTTTAGTTATGTCCATACAGTTGCTTGGAGACAAGCAACACTTGGGAGGGGAGGATTGTAATATTTCTAAATTAGCCATTGTTGAGCATTGGAAAAGGTATGGATTCACCATGTATTTGCTCATATTTTTCCTTTAAACATAACTCTTTTTATTCTAGAAATATTATTTATTGGAGGATTATGATAGAATTGCAAAGGCTAATGTTTATTGCGAAAATTGACAAAAGATTCCCTTTTATTCTAAAAATAGGAAACAAATGAAGTAAACCATCATTCGAAAGGCACGGCTAAAACAAGAGTAACTACTCTTCCTCCAGCAAAGGGCCGTATCCAGATAATGAGAAGGAAATCAGAACGCATAGCTAACGGAAGACAGGGAAAAACATAGCTACAACCTAAGAAGACCAAGCATTAGATAACAAAAGAAAAGGGGCGAATCCCTTAGGATCTTTTGATCTTGAGGGATTGTTGTTCAGTATTATTGTTGTTTTTTGTCCTGTCTGCCGAATTGTTATAAAATGTAGTGCCTGTAGAAGTTGGGGGACGGAATGATTATTATTGAATTTATTTTGTAACTCTGTAATTTCTTAACTCTCGTGATTAGAGAGTCACTAGAGTAAACGTTATTTATGTCTGACTAATACAAGAATGTGTTGTCGTTCCATTTTGTAACTTTGGAGTAAAGCCCAACAGTGTTTCACTGGTTGTTAAGGGCTCAGCCTTGGTGGATCAATCTACTATTTGTATCATTACCTTTCAGTTATCGTCATGTGACAGTTTGTATTTTATTTTATTGCAGTTTTCAAGTTAATTAGTTTACTGTTGAATTGTCTATTGATATCGGTGTGTTACATTGACAAATTGCATTGTTGTTCCCTTCTAACAAGAATCTTAATTCTGGTATCATTTATCTTGTTATGATTTAATAGAGCTTTGTTGTTTAGTATTTTATGTTCCATTTCAGTTGCTGTTACATTTTCTATTTCGTTTGATTGCTGATCAAGAGAGTTTGATGTCGACAGGATTTGCTGCTTAATAGGATTTGCTGTTTAGTAGAATTTTCTATTTGATTCCATTAGTTAGAGTTTTTTGTTCATATTCATTAAATAAAATTTTTTTTTCAATTCTTCTAGTTAGAATTTGTTGTTCATTTACATTTCTGTTCAATTCCAGGTTTGTTGTTCATTTCAGATTAATTACTTTTCAGATTGGAAAGAGTTTGGTCTTGAGAGTTTTCCTAGTTTACTTTCATTAGCAGCCTTTAGTTTAGTTTCTATTTCCTTTTAATTGCTTTAATATAGGATTATCAACTGTAAATAATATTGGTTATTGCTACCTACGTTCTTAGATTGATTATCTTGTTCCCGTTTGATTTCAATTCCATCAGTTTCTAAAGGAAAGAGTTATCATTACTGCATCCTTGACTGATGTTTACTGAATGAATGATTGAATTTTCAAACATTTAAGTTAATGTAATTGTAGTTAGATTTATTTTCCAGGCACCCATTTACTCTTGTATTTAGAACACTATACCACATATTGCAAGGCATTACCCTTAGATTGAATTGCAGCCTCAGACTAAGTACACTCTTGAAACAAAAAGTGGTTCATGGATTGATAATTAATGTAGGATAAATAGGCGTTAAAAAGACACCTTCTATACCTCAACATTTTGGTGCTGTTGGTAGGGAGAGTGTAGCAATTTATAGAGAGTGATGCATATCTATTTTTTTCTGCTAACGAAGAATTGGGTATTAAAAATGGAAGGTAAGAACCTGTGTACTGAGCAAGAAACATACTTGTTCACTGGCTTGATTCATAGCAGAATTGAGTGAAAATTTTAGGTAGGAATGAATGGTTGTCTTTTTGAATGAATAGAAAAGCTAAACAGAACAAAATTCCTCCTAAACTCGAAAAAACTAAGGGACCGGTGACCCTTGGCCGAACAACTTTCATTGACGAAATCCTTAAGAAAACTGAATCTGAACCATCAGTGGGACCTAGGAAAGTTATTTCTAGATATCCTACTACTTCCCTTCAGGCCACGGAATCACCATCTGTAGCCTTTGCTGAGGTACATAATCAAATAGAAGGAATTGAGCAAGATTCGCAAGAAATTGAGAATTATCTCCTAATTTCTCTGTAAGAAGGGAACTCTAGTAATCTTCATGAAGGAGGAGGAGAAACAGGGGAAACAGAAGAACCAAAATCTCCTCTTGAAGTAATCCAAACAGTGAGCAGCCCAGATAAGGGAAGTGCTATCAACATCATTCAAAACAAAGCTAAAGGACCTAAATCTCCTCAGATAGTAGGTCAGCGAGGAACAGTCATTATTCCAGAACAAGGGAGTGTTGTCAAGGTCATTCCTGTTCCTTCTAGTCATCCTAGGAATTCCATTGAAATACCAGAAGGATATTGGCACATATTTGATCAAATAGCCTAGAACCAGAACCAGCAAACACCACAACAAACTTCCACACTGCAATATCCCATTGTGGACACTGCAGTTAATGCACCTATGAAGGTCATTCCTCTTCAGCATATTCCTAAAATCCATGCCTTAACATCAAAAGATCCAGATGCATTTCTATTTGAATTCGATGTATTATTCAGGGGGTATGAGTATACCACCGATCCCCAAAAATTAAAATTATTTACTTCCACATTAAAAGGAGAACCTTTACAATGGTTTATGGGGTTAGGTGGAGGTGTTGTAAATGATTAGGATCAGATGAAAGCTGTGTTTTTAAAGAAATATCGGGATTATTGTACATCCAGGGAATTAAAAGATGAAATATTTCAGATGACAACAAAACCTAATGAAACACTTGAGGAATATGTAGAACGCTTTGAATACAACCTCCAGAGATCACCTTATGCATCTTTACCCTTACCTGACAATGTGTTAAAAACTACATTACTTAAAGGGATGAAGGAACAATGGGTTGAAAAATTAAACATTATGGGAAATGGTGATATATATCAGGAAAATTTTTCTGACATTATTGATTTATGTATCAGGATTTCGAGAGGTAGCACAAGGCTAAAGTTGAAAGAACGTTATATTATCAGAAGAGATAGTAATATCTCTGGTGAAAGTATAACCCACGCAGAAATTGGCAATCTACTAGAAGATTTTAAAACAGATATTCTAGGGACTCTGACAACACAGTTCGACATTATGCAAGCCAAACAAAAGCAAGCAGAATCAGAGCAAAATATGGCAATATTCTGCCCTAAATGCAGAAAGAAACACAACCATAAAGAATACCCATTGGATATATTCAAAGTTTGTGCTATCTGCAGAAAATATCACTCCATAGAAGGTTGCCCCTCGCTCCCTATATTGAAAGAATTTTACAAGGAGGCAGAGGAAGAATTAGAATTGGTATGCCTACTCAATCAGCCAAACAATGGCAGCCATGAAAAATAGGTATGCCAATTGATCCATACTCTTCTTTTCAACCTCCTCAATATAGTGCTCAACAATATAATCGAATGTGGAAAAATCAACCACCTTTCCCCAATTGGTCACAACATCCATTTCCTACATCACCATGGTCAAATAAAACAAATCAAACCAATTGGCAAAACTTTCCTTACCATCTAGCATTTTGGGAAAATAATACTTATCAAACACAATGGTCCCCCTCCACTTCACAGAGTCAAACCTGGAAGTTGAACTGGAAAAGACCTAGAAATCAGCCAGCTGGAACAATCCCTCTCCCTCAACCTACACTACGATCCCCCTATACATTGCCACAAAATCCCCAGACCAACTTAAGACCACAACTCTCGACCCAGCCCAAACCAAACCCTAATAATAGGCCGGTTCAGTCTGTTCAAATAATGGATCCATCAAAACCAGAAACTAAATTAAGGGAGTGTAATGACCTTCAATTAAGATCTAGGTATCTAGGTGCATAATAGAAAAAGAGGGAGACAAAAATGTTCAAGTTGAAAACCCGTTACCCTCAGAGGAAACAGTGCAAAAGGAGAATGTGGTTAAACAACAAACTCAGGAACAAGAAACCACCTCTTCTCCACCATTCCCAGAACGATTAATCATACCTCGCCCAATAGAATATCTTTATTTTGATCTTCTGGGAGAATTAAAACATTTGCGTATAAAAATACCTCTCCTCCAAGCTATCCAAGACATCCCTATTTATGAAAAAACCATCAAGAACTATGTATAAGGAAGCCCAAGAGGAGAACAACAACTAACCCAACTGTCCAAGTAGTCAGCACTCTATCTAATTTATTATCAGAAATGGAAACACCTATAAAGTATGAGGACCCAGGAAATCCTATAGTGATGGTACAAATCAATGGGAAATCATTTCCAAATGCCTTAGTTGATTTGGTAGCTGCAATTAATATCCTAACAACCACCACTTGTGAAAAACTTGGCATTACATCATTAGATCCAACAACAACCTTATTAGAATTGGCTGACCGATCGGTAGTCAAACCAGAAGGTACATTACATGATGTAATGGTATCAGTAGATTCCTGGGAGTACCCTGCTGACTTCTTGATTACCAACCCCAAAAACCGGCTAGATGGACAACCTTTGATCCTAGGTAGACCTTGGTTGGCAACTACCGATGCTTACATTGGCTACCGACAAGGCAACATGACTATAGCAAGGGGAAACTACGTCAAGAATTTTGCTTTATATCCCCCAGCCCAACCAAGCCTATCGATAATTAAAACAAGAAAACAACCTGTGTCATATCTCATGGAAAACATTAGATCACCACTAACCATAGAAGAGGCCCTCGATTTTAGAGACCAAACAAAGGATGATATCATTAATAGTTTCATTAATAAACCAAAAATCAGATCCCATCTGCAATGTCACATGATCAAGGGAAAATTTGATAATAAATAAGAAGAAGATCCCCTGAAATACATTCATGATCAATCAATACCCACCAATTTTGTGTACAATAGCAAAATTGTAGAAATTGAACCAAGAAAAACTCTAAACATTGACAAAAATCTGACTGTTGAACAAGAAAAGAAGAAGGTCCAATTACTACAAAAATATAAGGGATCTTTTGCATGGTATTACCCAGACATTAAGGGAATTTACTCCTAGTTATGTGCGCACCACATCTATACAGAAAAATATGCTAGAACCATTCGCCAACCCCTACGAAGATTAAACCTTCATCTTAAAGATATTGTGAAAGATGAATTACAAAAGCTGTTGGATGTCAATTTTATTTACCCAATATCTGATAGCAAGTGGATCTCTCCATTAGTAGTGGTGCCAAAGAAGAACGAAAAGTGGAGGATATGTGTCGACTACCGAGAACTAAAAAAATAAACCCAGAAAGACCAATTTTCCCTTCCCTTCATTGACCAGGTATTAGAGACATTGGCACGAAAGAAATTCTTTTCTTTCCTAGATGGCTTTAGTGGATACAATCAAATTTAGATTGCCCCTAAAGACCAAGACAAAACCACTTTTACTTTCCCTTGGGGGACATTTTCCTATCGAGTTTTACCCTTTGGCCTATGCAATGCCCCTGCTACATTTCAGAGATCCATTCTCAGCATCTTTTCAGATTTGATAAATGAAGGGCTCGAAGTATACATGGATGACTTCACACCTGACAGAGACGATTTTGAGCTAGCATTAGAAACCTTGGAAAAGGTGTTGCAAAGATTTATTGATACTAGGCTTTGCTTAAGCCATGAAAAGTGTCACATGATGATGAACGAGGGACTCATCTTAGGTCATTATATTTCAGCAGCTGGAATACAGGTAGATCTAGCTAAAATTCAGATAATTTTGTTAATACCTACTCCTACCACACAAACAGAGGTATGTAGCTTTCTTGGATTTTTTGGTTATTATAGAATATTTATAGAACATTATTCTCGAATAGATGCACCTTTATATGCATTAACAGGGAATGTTGATCTTAATTGGACAGATAAATGTGACCATGCTTTTGAGTGTTAGGTCCCTATATTACTAGTATAGTCCATTATTTTTATTAGTGTAACACCCTTATTGTTATTATTGTACCCTTGTAACCCCCGTTTTTTTATTATTATGCCCTTAAATTATTATTGTTAGGTCGGCCATGATTACATTGTGGTGCACTAGGATTACATTATGGCCACATGGACTCCTATATATAGAAAGGAGGTTTTTTAAATTGTATCATCCAAGAATTGTTCATTTATGTAATGTATTGGAGATTTCCCCCTCGAAGTGGATTATTTATAAGGATTTGATATCTATTTTCATCTATTTTTGGAGCTGGTTACACAACATTTGGTATTCGAGCTTTGGATTCTAGGGTTTCGCTGCTCCAAACAGGTCATCGTGGAATTTTCGCTATAAATTTTTTTCTACGAATTTTCAGAAGATGAAATTTTTAGGGTGTAAAGCCGAAATCCTGGGGAAGATCATCTGAAAATTTCCAAGCTTGTTTCGCAATATTTTCAGAGATATGATATGTGGAAGTTAGGTCCTTTTTCAGGCTCCTAAACAGGTCATCATGGAATTTGCGCTATAACGTTTATTATATGAAGGTTCAGAATTTGAAATATTCACGATGTGAAGCCAAAATCCTAAGGAAACTTTTCAAAAAATTTCAGATCTTGGTTCGCAATACTTTCGGAGATATGATCTAGGGAATGTAATGTTTTTTTAGGCTCCCAAATTTCGTCTCTAAGAGGTCATCGTGGGAAAATATCCATAACTCTCTCTCTGAGCATCGGATTGGATTTTTGTAAAAATTGGTTGTAATTAAATGGACTGTAGTTTCTTGGCTATCAATTTCAGAGCCAAAGGATAAAACATTGACACGTGGTAAGTTGTATAATTTTGCTCTACTGAACCAGGTCATTGCGGGAGATTGGACACAAATTTGTCTTAGAGAATCCAAATCAGGTCATACCTGTGGAATTTGAAAGAGAACTCATAGGGATACGTTAGTACTGAAATTCAAATATTTAAGTGATACAATCACAGAGATAATCCAATTTCAATATCGACCTCATCAAAAGCAAGAAAAAGGTGTGTATTTGTTTTCCAAATTGCATAAGTATTGTTTGAAGAATCAATTTGAATTGATTCCAAGGGCATATTGTAGAATAGATATCAATATTGGATTCTAAAGATGCCCCATAAAAATAATTCAACACCCATTAAGCCTTCAGAAGTCTCTACTATGACTCATGAAGATGAAGAATTGCAACATGATCTATCAAAATTACAAGAGCAAGTGCACCAAATTTCGCTCTAGCAAAGAGCAACAAAAAATGAAATGAAAGTTTTGAAGAAAGGCATGGAAGCTAGCATGGAAGCTAAAATGGATGACATGAAAGACAACATGGAAAACATGAAGAAGTATCTAAAATCAGACATGGAAGGTTTGACAAAGTTGATACAAGAAATGTTTCATAATGGTGAAAATATAGTAAAATAAACTCATGATGAGAACAAAATAAATTTTAATCGTGATTTCATAAAATCTAATGTTATCAGGAAGAACCAGCATATTCCAAAAGTGGATATGAGGAAGTTTTATGGAAAGGATCCTGTAAAATGGATACTACAGATGGAGCAATATTTTGATCTCCATAACGTGAAAAACACACAAAACATACGCATTGTAACTTTACATTTAGAAAAGAATACATTTGTATGGTATCGATGGCTTTGCTCCCATAAAAAAATTGTCACTTGGTCAATTTTTACGAAAGAAATGATAGCACATTATGAGGATACAAAGAGCAAGACCTTATTTAGTGAATTGATAAATCTCAAACAAAAGGGTTTAATGGGGGAGCACATTGAGGACTTCCAAAAATTGAATATAAGGGTAACTGATTGTCCAGAGGAACACATGATTGATCTCTTCATAGGCACTTTAAAGGATAACATCCAACATGAAGTTTGCGTTTTGGAACCTGATTCATTAGAGAAGGCATTCAGGTTGGCAAGAAAATTGAATGTAAAATTATGGCGACAAGGAAGCCTACCACTCACTTCTATAAAGAAGGAAGTATTTCTATGCCTAGATTTCCACAACCTACAAGGTTGACACCACAAAAATTTGAAGAAAAAAGAGTAAAAGGGCTTTGCTACAGTTGTGATAGAAAATACACTAAAGGTCATAAGTGTGCTAAGAATAAATTATTTTACATAGATTGTGAAGAGGAAGAAGAAAATGAACAAGAAGAGGATATACACTAGGAACCAGCCCTAGAAGAGGAAGAAATGGTCAGGCCATATTGTGTAATGCTGCCCCATTTAGAATTACCACTCCTCAAACTCTCAAGATAGAAGGACATATCAAGAAGAAAAATGTAATAGTGTTGATTGATTTAGGTAGCACCCATAATTTTATTCATTGTAGGGTAGCCAAGGAATTAAATTGTTTACTATACCCAGCACCAGAGTGTCAAGTGATGGTTGCAAATGGAGGAACTATAAATTTCTCTGGAAAATGCCATAATATCAAGCTAACCATGGGGGAATATCTATTGACTAGTCCAATGCTTTCCACTCCTATGGGAGGTGCTGATGTTGTACTAAGAGTACAATGGTTACAATCTTTGGGGACGATAGCTTTTAATTTTAAAGAACTTTTATTGAAATTTTTTTTAGAAGGAAAGGAAGTCGAATTATGGGATATTGCAGGGAAGCCAGGAAAGATAATAAGCTCTAATGTCATGAAAAATATTCTAAAGAAATAACAACGAGGTGTAATTGCACAATTATGCTCACTAGATGTTCCAACATCAAATCATCTATTTCTGTAGATCTCCAACAAGTCTTGGACAATAATTCCAAGGTGTTTGAAACTCCCATAGGACTCCCACCTATTCATGATCATGATCATGCTATTCATTTGATTCCAGGAAGTGTTCCTCCAAACATCAGGCCTTATAGATATCCTTATGCCCAAAAGAGCGAAATTGAACGTATCATTGCAGAAATGTTAGAGGCGGGTATAATTCAACCTAGTAAAATTTCTATCTCTACTCCTGTACTGTTGGTACACAAGAAGGATGGATCATGGAAAATCTGTTCTGATTATAGGGAGCTCAATAAGCTCACCATTAAAGAAAAATTTCCCATTCCTATGATTGATGAATTATTGGATGAATTACATGGAGCAATTTGTTTTACCAATTGGATCTTCATTCAGGATATCATCAAATTAGAATGAAGACTCAAGATATTCCAAAAACAACATTTCGAACTCATGAGGGTCATTATGAGTTTTTTGTCATGCCTTTTGGCCTTACCAATGCACCTTCTACATTTCAAGGGTTGATGAATTCCATTTTCAAACCCTTCCTTAGAAAATTTGTGTTGGTATTTTTTGATGATATACTAATGTATAGCAGGTCTTGTAAGGATCATTGTTGAACATGTTGACAGGGTGCTCAAACTATTGCAGGAGAAACAATTATATGAAAAAACATCAAAATTTTTCTTTGGAGTACAAGAGGTGGAATATTTGGGTCATATTGTATCTCACGAGGGTGTTAAAGTAGACCCTAACAAAATTAAAGCCATTAAGGAATGGAAATTCCCCACAACCATAAAGAAGTTGCGAGGATTTCTTGGGTTAACAGTGTATTATCGCCAGTTTGTTAAAAATTATGGTAGAATAGCAGCACCTCTAACAACATTATTGAAGAAAGATTCATTTTCATGGACTCCTGAAGCAACTAAAGCCTTTCAACAACTTAAAGAGGCAATGTGGCTAGCACTGGTCTTAGCTACGCCAGACTTCACAAAAACCTTTATTCTGGAATGTGATGCCTCAGGAAATGGAATTGGTGCTTTTTTAATGTAGGAAGGAAGACCCATTACTTTTGAAAGTCATCCAATCGAAGGAGAGTATTTACATAAACCTATTTATGAGAAGGAAATGTTAGCAATACTGCATGCACTAAAGAAATGGAGAAATTACCTACTGGGAAGACACTTCAAGGTAAAAAATGATCATGATAGTCTTAAATACTTTTTTGAACAAAGACTATCTTTAGAAGAGCAACAAAAATGGGTCACAAAGATGCTGGGTTATGACTTTGAAACAATCTACAAAAAATGGAAGCTTATTGTTGTTGCAGATGCGCTCTCAAGAAAGAATGAAGAGGTGGAAGCATTGCTTTGTACTATTTCTATTATCCAACCAGATTGGATAACTGAAACAAGAGATGAATGGAAGAAGGAAAATGATGTATGGACACTCATTCAAAAGTTGTAGCAAGATCCTAGTACATCTGATACATTTAGTTGGAAAAATTATTCCTTATGATACAAAGATCGCTTATATCTTTGTAAGAATTCCCAACTAAAACAAAAAATTATTTTGGAATTGCACACTTCTCCTTTAGGAGGACACTCAGGATTTTTAAAAACTTACCACAGGGTGAAGAAAGAACTTTTTTGGGATGGCCTTAAATCTGATATTCAAAAGTTTGTGGCGGAATGTTTGGTTTGCCAGCAGAATAAAGTGGAGACAATTAAGACCCCGGGACTTCTACAACCTTTATCCATTCCAAGTCAACGTTGGGAGGAGATTTCAATGGATCTAATCACAGGTTTACCTAAGTCCGAAGGAAAGAGTGTCATCATGGTGGTAGTTGATAGACTTACCAAGTATGCACACTTTTGTGCATTATCTCATCCATTTAAAGAAAGTACAATTGCTACTACATTTATGGATAGAATTCAAAAGCTACATGGAAGCCCAAGGGACATTGTGAGTGACAAAGATCCCATTTTTACTGGAGATTTTTGGATGGAGTTATTTTCTTGTTTGGGTACTCAATTAGCTCATAGATCATCTTATCATCCTCAATCTGATGGTCAAACTGAGATAGTAAATAAATGTTTGGAAGGATCTCTTCATTGTTTTGTATCTGATAAACAAACACAATGGGTCAAGTGGTTACCTCTTGCTGAATGGTGGTATAACGCTTCCTTCCATACTGCAGCAAAAATTACCCCATTTATGGCACTTTATGGATATCATTCACCATCCATCACATCACCTTTAAGGGAAAATTCGAAGGTTCAAGCAGTGGAAGATCACATTGAGCATCATTAAGAAGTTCTCTAACTCTTAAAGGATAACCTGAATTTGGCACAAAATCGAATGAAACAACAGGCAGATCAACATCACAGCGAGAGAAGTTTTGATGTAGGAGATTGGGTATTTTTACGGCTACAACCATATAAACAAATGTCCCTCAAGCAAGCTAAGAAGGATAATAAATTATCGCCAAAGTACTATGGTCCTTACAAGGTGTTGCAAAAAATTGGTACTATGGCATACAAATTGGAGCTTCCTGCTTCTTCACGAGTGCATCCAGTTTTCCATGTTTCATGCTTAAAGAAGGTTATAGGTGAAAATCTTCCAGTTCAAACAATATTGCCAGAACTTGATGAGGAAGGAAAAATCATATTGGAACCTGAAGCGGTCATGGAAACAAGAACTCGACAGCTACGGAATCGATCAATTTCAGATTATCTCATCAAGTGGAAGAACTTACCCACTGAAGATTCTACATGGGAGGATGAGAATTTTATATAGAAGCACCCAGAGCTACTCAAGCGTTGAGGACAACACTTTTTTGAAGGAGAGGGGCATGTTGGGTCCCTATATTACTAGTATAGTACCTTATTGTTGTTAGTGTAACCCCTTTATTGTTATTATTGTACCCTTGTAACCCCCATTTTGTTATTATTGTGCCCTTAAATTATTATTGTTAGGTCGGCTAGGATTACATTGTGGCCCACTAGGATTACATTATGGCCACATGGACTCCTATATATAGAAAGGAGATTTTGTAAATTGTATCATCCAAGAATTGTTCATTTATGTAATGTATTGGAGGTTGCCCCCTCGAAGTGGCTTATTTCTAAGGCGTTGGTATCTCTTTTCTTCTATTTCTGGAGCTGGTTACACAACATTGAGGATCTCAAAAAGCTTCTATCAATAGCCCCAGTACTAAGAGGCCCAAATTGGGATTTTCCATTCCAAATTTCATCTGATGCCTCAGACACAACTATTGGAGCAGTTATTGGGTAGGAAGAGGATAAGAAACCATATGAAATCTATTATATTAACAAAAATCTATCTCCTGCTGAGTTAAACTATACTGTGACTGAGAAAGAATTTTAGTTGTGATATATGCTGTAAATAAATTTAGACATTATATAACTTGGTATCATATAGTTTTATATACAGATCACTCTGCCATAAAATTTTTAGCAAATAAACCTGTTACAAATGAAAGAGTAATAATATGGTTGATTTTATTACAGGAATTCGATATCATAATAAAATATCGACCTAGAAAAGAGAACCCTGTAGCTGATTTCCTGTCACGAATGCCAAAACCAACAGATGCAGCAGTAGTTTAAGATCACTTTCCAGATGAGCATTTGTTCTTTGTTACTGCTAGAACCCTATGGTATGCTAATATTTCAAATTACTTAGCAATAGGTAAATTACCTAAGCATCTAAAGCCCAATGAACAAAAACAAATAATACAACGTAGTACCCAATTCTCTTGGATTGGGGGCTACCTGTTCCATACAAGATTAGATATGCACATTAGGAAATGCATCTGAGAGGACGAAGCATTTGATATACTGAAAGCATGCCACGACGGGCCATGTGGTGGACATTTTACAGATTGCAGGACTAGCCACAAGGTTTTAAAGACATGCTATTAATGGCTTACAATTTTTAAAGACGCTAAAAAATTCGTAGAAGCTTGTGATAACTGCCAAAGGGTGAGTCGCCCTGGATAGTCTGATGAAATTCCCTTGAACCCACAGTTATTAATCAAGCCATTTGAACGCTATGAACTCGACATTTTTGGTCCTATTAACCCACCATAGAATCATAAAACATACATCCTAGTCAAAACAAAGTATGTTACAAAATTGGTTGAAGTAGAGGCACTTTCGAGAGCTACAGAGGACTCTGTAATACAATTCCTTTTCCAAATATTTGTCCGATACGGCCTCCCAAGGGATGTAATTACAGATGGAGGACTAAAATTTGTGGGTAAAAAAATCATTGAAACATTAGAAAATGACCACATTCAACACTAAATCACAACTCCTTACCACCCATAGGAAAACTGCTAGGTAGAGAGCACGAATAAAGTGATCGAATCTATAATGAAAAAAACAGTTGCATGACACAAACGTGACTGAGCTTATAGATTTCCAGAAGCCTTGTGGGCATATCGAACAACATGGAGAAGTACCACGGGGTATTCACCATATCAATTGGTATTTGGAAAAGAACCCATCTTTCCAATAGAGTTTGAAATTCAGACCTTAAGAATAGCCCAGAAGGTGGGTTTAGATTTAAATGAAGCCGAGGTCAAAATATTATAGCAAATCAATGAGTTAGATGAAATTATGCTCTCTGCTCTTCAGCACACTACATTAATTCAACACCAGAGAGAAAAATGGCACGACGCCCTCGTCAAAGAGAAAATCTTCCACGAAGGGGATTGGGCACTCCTATATGACTCCAGGTTTCAGGATTTCCCGAGAAAACTCTAGACACGATGGCTTGGACCCTACGAGATACAAAAAGTGCATGATAATGGCACCATCACATTAACCACCATTGATGGATATGGACATTCATTCAAAGTAAACGGTGGTCGAGTGCGACTTTACCATAAACCGCTTGATCGAGAGTCCTTTTACCAGTAATTATGGGAAGATTCTACCATGCAGATTCTTGCTAATGGAGACAACTCCTCCTCATCACCCATTCACTGAATAATTTCTTTCATTTTGAAACTTGTACATAAAGCTTTTCTCTTATCTTTCTTGTTTTTTGTACAAATTTTGTTTCTTAAGTTGTTCCTTTTTAAGGAACAACAACAGTTTCTCTTAAAAACAACGTGCTTAAGTGTTTCCTTTTTTTGTTCCTTTCAAAAGGAATAGTAGTTTTTTTTTTCTGCGCTTTTTTGTTGTTCCTTTCCAAAGGAACAACAGTTTTTGTTTTTCCTTTCAAAAGGAACAACAATTTTTGTTGCGATTTTTTGTTGTTCCTTTCCAAAGGAACAACAGTTTTTTTTCTATTCCTTTCCAAAGGAACAACAGATTCTGTCATGTGTTTTTCCCATTCCCTTCCAAAGGAAAAATATTTTTTGTTGTTCCTTTCCAAAGGAACAACAATTTTTTCCCCGTCTTTTTTCTGTTCCTTTCCAAAGGAACAACAATTTTTCCGCCTGTTTTTGATGTTCCTTCCTAAAGGAACAACATTGTCGCTGATTTTTTTTGTTGTTCCTTTCGAAAGGAATAGCATTTTCGCAGATTGTTTTTGTTGTTCCTTCCCAAAGGAACAAAAAAATTTTGAGTGCATTTTTCTTGTTTTAGAACAACATTTTGAGGATTTTTGTGAATTCTTCATAACTCTCTTAAAGGCAAAACAATTTATGCAAGGATACACAAATTAGAGGTTACTGGAATCAGAAAATCAAGACACAACTATGTATATCACTTTGTTGTCTTTATTTTCACTAAAATTAATATGATCAGTTATCTTTATCATGTTGGATCTTCCCTAAATTATCATAACTCTCTTTGATTTTTACTAATTGAATAAGAATAAGGGCATATTTTCTCTATTGAAATGTTCAAAATTCTTCCACCATCCCTACTCTTAAGGAGTGTTGAGCCATCCTCTATACATAAATATGGAAGTGCTACATGAAAAGAAGAAGAAGAAGATATCTATATGATTACTAAAAATTCTATGATATGGCAGATGGAGGATAGGGGGTCTCATCAAGAGCCAGCCTACCATGATCATAAGGGAGCAGTGAAGTGGCATTCCCACTATGGCCACCACACCAGGGATATGATCCAATGGAAAAAATAGAAAAATAAAAATTCCTTCAAATAGGAGGTCTCATCATGAGCCCGCCTGCCCACCTTTCACTCCTTCTTGGTGAATGACATTGTGAAACATCTGGTTCCCAAGCCAGCATAGTGGCCTCCATCATGACATCACAATAGCACTTCCCTAGGCATAAATAAAGGATAATGGTTCCAAGGGTGAGAAAGCAACTTTGTCAAGGTTATAGACACCTATGGGAAACAGAGCTCTGTTGATGGTATTGGAGTCATATTTTTCACAAATCAATAGTAATGTTGAAACCTTTTCTTTTATCTTTATCTAATATCAAATGAGAGTATGCCCCTAAACCCTTTTTTTGAACCTATTATGTATCAAATTTATTTATAAATCGATCATAATATTTTATGTGGGTAATGACCACATAAGTACTTGTTTTCATATCAGCTATCCCTTTCTGTTATTCTCAAATCATTACATAACAATTCCATATCTATTAACAATTTCATAATATGCATCGATTTGAGTAATGCAATAATTTGTTGATCATCTCATAAGTATGTATGATTTTTATTGTTGTACAACTGTTGTGAAGTACCTTGTTCTTCTATTCGATAGTCGAGGAAAACCTATCATCCTTCAGGGGGGGCACGAATGCCTTTTAATGACTGCATGCGGGTCAAATCCCTATATTCCCGGTAATAGTAAAAGCTTAACGATATTGTTCTGATATACACAAGGTGCTGCGCTGTGATGTTCCATTACATTGCTATGCATTTGTGAAGAATTAATAGTGTGCAGACAGAATGGGAGGACGAGAAATTCGTAGTAAGCCACAGGTGCTAGCTATTTCTAATGCTCCACGAGAAATTATGGAGAGAGTAGGGTGGATTACCTACCTCACAAGACTGCAACAACCTCATGAAACGGTAGCCACTGAATTTTTACAGAATTTACAAGAAGGTTACTCCATGGTTAGAGGTAGGCAGATAGCAGTAACAGATGCTAAAATCACCGAGGTATTTGGTCTGCCAACGGAAGGAACCATATGGACCCATAAGAAAGTGAAGCTTCAACAATCCATGAACATTTTTCGGGATGAAGGGTAGACCTTGGTCATCAAAGGGAAAGGATTTTAGCCAGTGATGTTAGGAGAACCATGGAAAAAATTGGCGAAAGTGGTACAGAGCTACATAACATGCGATGGAAGAAAATATGTGGTAAGACCATGCCACCTTAAGCTATTAGAATTTTTAAAATAGAAATGTACTGTAAACCTACTTGCATATTTAAATTTTTTTTTGCATGATGTCGCCCGAAGTATAAGAAAATCTCGTCATATAGCCATGGTGGTAAGCCACCATTATTTAATTAGATTGATAGTGAGTTACAGTCTTGCCCAACAGCAGACTAGTTGGGAAGAACTGATATTCTCAATTGATGGAGGAATAGTCGTGCCTGCCCTAAAATGAAAAATAATTACTAGCACAACAGCAGAACCATAAAAACACAGAAAATCCTCCAGGTTAAGGAGAAGTAGGGGAATTATAGAAGGTCTTGAGGGTAGCACTAGACAACCCCTATAATTTCCCATTTTGGAAGATGAAAAACCCCCACAACTCGAAGAAGGAAGTCACCACACCGACGAGGAAGAAGGAAATCGTAGAGTTACCATAGACCGGACCAGTTCCCCCCACTGAAGTAGTGTATGAAGAGGAAACCCCCTAATAGGGGTTCCAAGCATTAGAAAAAGGGGAAAAATCCTGATAAGTACTCAATGAAGTGAATGGACCATTCCCTTGCTGACTAGCGAAAAAATAATTCAAGGAAAATACCCTAAGGAAGGATTCAAACTAGGAATATGCCCACTTCCGAAGGGGAACCCTTGAAAATAAGCCGACCCACTAGCCATAGAGGACATGGGTGCAGATACAGTTGCAGTAGTGGAAAAGGAAAACAAAGGAATTCCACTAAAGGGCATTCCAAAACAAAAGGGACCAGATTGAGAAGCTTGTGCTTGGGTGGAGCCAAAGCCAAACATAGCAATACTAGAAGCAATTGAAGATATAGAAATTGTGCCTCCTCCTTCTACTGAAGCAGGAGTCTGAATGCCTGCAGCACTCACAGTTGAAGCCACGTTCCTAGTCCTGTCCATTGAAAGGTATGAATGAAATGGATAAGGACTTTTTGGTATTACAGACTCAAGTCTGATGTACTCGACAACAAACGGAGAATTAGGGGAAAGAGGAGATGGAAGTGACTCAGGAGGCTGAGGTACTTCCTCTACTTCTACTTCTTCTTCTCGCAGAAATAAGACTCTCGAGGTGAGCAGAGTGCTCCTCTTGGAACCAACACCAGAACCAACTACAGAACCTTCAAGCCCTAGTGGAGTATCTCTCTCCGCTGCGTCAGATACCACTGGGTGATATTCACCTACTATATTACTCCTACCCCTTCTTGAAGAAGGTTCAGTATTCTCGAGAGATAACCCCTGGATTCTCCTCGATCGACAAAGCGCTTGATCAGCCAATTTAACAGATTAATTAGACACAAAAAGGTATAAAGCTAAGAAATCTAGGAGCAAAGAGCACTCACTACAAAAATCCCTAAGATGCAACCAAGAAAGTAGCCTTGAGGTATTTCCGCTCTAGGTGATTAGGACCGGACACCAAAATATGAGAAAGCGAAAGATAGGACCTCGCGAAAGTAGTCTGGGATAATTATGGCTCGGGCCTATTAGCGAAGGTAACAGAAACAGTTACGCCGACCTTCTAACAATAGCCTTTGCCGGTGCAAGTACCCAAGCTTCGCCGGGGCACCCTCCAGAAGTACTGCTGGAAGTGATACGATGTCTGCCTCAGGTACCATGAGTATCCCCCCGGAAATCACTTGTGTGATACCTAGGAATGGCAACTAAGGGCACCAATCCGTGTCAGCAGCCGGGCGGAATGGTCGTAAGGCAATATCCAACAAATCAGAGAGGGGGTATGTCTCTTCTCAACCTTCACTTTCCCTCGCACTTGACTCTCTGGAGGAGAGCTTTCCCTGTCCACCTAACGGTGTTGGATTTCGCTCATTTAATAAACTTCTATTTTTTATTTTGAGTAGCCTTGGAGAGTTATCTCTCAACTCACCTAATCCAAGGCCCTACAACCTATCTAGTTGATGTATGACACTTAACAAAAAACTTGCTAGTTGTTTTTAAATTATTGCGCTTATTTTAGTTGGCTATTATATTAAGTCAAGGGAATATGGAAATGAAATTCGTGATGTTTTATGACGCAGAAAAGAAATTAATGAAAACCAAACTACATGCAGATTCAGTAATTGCCTTTCGATGAAAATAAATTTCTACACGGGTTCTACGAGACTATTTTTCCTTTTTAGATATCAAACCTCACACTCGCAAAATTTATGAAAAAGACTACAAATGTTCAAGTGCACCTAATGAAAATTACTAAGAGCATGCCAACTCTAAGATGCAAAATCTAATAAAGAAAAGAGAAATTTCCAAGAATCCCTCAGTTCTATCACTTTTCTGGCTGTCCACAAAGCTAGTTCCCAAATCATAAACTCTTAGTATAAATATGCCAAAATATGCTCAAAATAAGAGAAAGAAACCAATGAAAATTCCCTTCCCAAATCAAGTAAGAAACCAAAGGTAAAAATATTAACAAGTCTTCAAAAGATGAAAAGAAACCAAAAAAAAATGTAGAACAAAAGCAATGGCAAAACAAAATGTTTTTGGGCTTTTGATTTTTATAAAAAAAAGACTTCAAAAAGACCAAAAAAACTATCCAATTACCAAGCCAAACAATCTCCGAATTTCAAGCAAAACTTCCAACAAAAATGCTCCAAATCTTATAATTCCACTTAGTAGCAAGATTCATACGAGCAAAAGGAAGACAAGAAACTCAGTAACTCAGCCCAGAATAATAACACAATCTTGCAGTAAACAAAAGTTCAAAGAACCGAAAATGACTCTTCAAAAAAATTGTAACAAGACTTAGCCAGATGAACTCAAGAAAACCAATCAAAAAGAAGGAAAAAATTAAAGTGCAAAGCAAGACATAAAGTTAGGAAAGAGCATATGAGTAGAAGCTCTCTGTTCTAATTAATCAAAACAGCCAAGAATCTCTGAAAAGAGATCTTTGGTACTCGAACCAGAAATGCAAGCACTAGAAAAAACAAGATTTTCCAAATGAGCTGGTCTTCAACCAAAAAGAGAGAAAAAGACCAATAACCACTTTCAAAACAATCCAGAGACTAAAAGGACACTACTGGAATAGGTCACCATAGGCAGACAAGACCCAAAAGTCAAAAAATTAAAAATTTCAAAATTTTCTCAGGCATACACTACTCAGAAGGCGTGCATACGCGACTGTAGCAAAGGAAACCCGTGTATACGCGACTTCCTTTGAAAGAAACCGCATGTATACGCGACTGTGTATAAGAAAACTCTTGTATGGACAAGTAAATAATGAAAAATAAAAATATCAAGCCTGGCTAAAGAACCAGGTCTTTAGTCTGACTAAGAAAAAACTAACTAGACTGGAAATAATGATTAAAACTATCAGAAACCTTTAAAACAGCTGAAACCACCCAACAGGGGAATCACAAGAATGCGATCCCTAGTGGAGTCGCTCGTTCTGTTTCGAGAAGCAACTCCCTAGAGGTCGTTGGGTCAAAAACCTCCACATATTGGGGCATGCTATTCAAGAAGGACTCACACATTCAAACTTGGACACTAAAAACTACATATTATAGATTGTAGAACTCACCTGTAGATCCTACGTTTGATGTAGATCCCGCAGGGTCCAAACCACCAGCAAGTCTTCCTCCTCTTCAACCTAGAAATCAAGGAGAGACATGCACGAAAATCTAGTTGTACAACATATATCTTTCCTAAATGTCAGTGTAATCCATGTGAGACATCATATAAACAATAATGTATGTTTAATTAACAATCTTTTTGCATATGCAAGAAGGTATTAACACATGAATTCAGAAACAAGATGGTTCTTCTTCATTACGAACATCATGTACAATAATAGAAAGGTGGAGAGATCACCTGAATCCTTCCACGATCTTTGAACAAACCGTCGTCCGGATCCATCCTACCCTTGCCTCGCTAGGACTCCTTCAAGACTTGTGCACACAAGATGACATATAAGCTAATGAAAATCTCCAGGAAACAAGGGTTTCCTGTAAAAATATGGGAAATGCAGGAGGCAGGGGAAATCAGGCTTGAATCGGGCTCCAATAGAGTATAATATCTATAATTTTCCTCTCTCCCTTAGGCCATGCATATGAGGGGCTTTTATACTCCCTCAAAGTAGTTTCAATCAGCTGGAAATAGTTGGCCATGGGCTGGGGTGGTTGAATTACAAGAATAACCATCAACCCAGCCTCCAAAATAGGGATTTTTATATATTTTTTAATAATTTTAATGCTATACGCGGAAAAGTATCTCTGGACTCACCTATACACGCGGAGAAGTCTGGGTATATCCACGTATGGGATTTCAAACATTATTTTTTATGAATTTTATTCAAGTATGTGGGAATGGGTGCCCAAGGCCAAAGAGACAATCATGAATCACATGAGGGTGAAAAATGATGCTATAACAGAATGTAACTTGTTGTCATAGGTTGGGCATCTACGAAACCCATCATAGAGCGTCTGGTTATGATAGACCATCGAATGTTTGTGTCATGTGGGCACTACATCAATGACATGAATTATTTTCTCATAAGGTTTCTATTATGTAGCCATTCATCGATGAAATTTACTTACCTGATGGGATAGAAGTGAAAAATCATAGTTACAAAGGTAGAAATAATGGTGTTGGAGATAATATTTTTTCCATAAATAAGGGAACAAAAAATAGGCTCATGAACACCATCAATATCTAATAGAGGTTTTATGATGAAAGAAATAATGAATACAAAATTTTTGGTGAATAGGATAGGGATCATCAAGATGTTGAACCATCAAATGCAAAGATGGTTACAGTGCGAGTGATCTAGTCACATAAAAGACCCCATAAATTTGCGCTTTGGGATACCCCTAGGATTCAATAAGTCATCCAAAGTGAGAGGATTTTTTGCTAAGGTGACAATGACAACAACTTTGAGTTAACCCAAAGTGACAACTTGTGAGCATTTAAAAACTAGGGTGTCAATTTGAGCATCAACAGGAGGCACAATTGCACAAGTGCAAAACACATCACATTTAGGGTACTTGGCAACAAATATTTATGCATGTTTTTCCATTCAGGGCACCTTTCACATTTACCAAGGAAAAAATCACATATTTGGAGGAATTTTGGATAGCTTGTCACATTCCACTAGCTCCATACATGAAGAGGAGCTCCCAAGCTTTACGAATATTTTGGAGGATTTCATAGCATAGTCAAGGGTCACATGTATAAAATAAATATGCCATATTAGTAAAGAATATGGAAATTGGAATTCATATCATGCGGTGTAAAGGAGAAGGACATAGGTGAAGATCGCTCCATTTACAAACATCTAAAAGTTTGTTGATGTCCTTATTCCAAATAAGAGAAAATATCCTCTGACAAAAGTCCCAAATTTCCAAAAAAGGAAGAATAGGCTAAGGGTTTACTTTTTCTTTGACATATTGAGAGATATTCATTTATTTTAAGGTGTGGTTTGTTGTTGAGTTCACATATTTTAAAACACAATTGCACAAGTGGAAACATATCACATTTGGGGCTCCTAGCTACAAGTTTTTATGCATGTTTTCTATTGAGGGTATCTTTCACATTCCACAAGGCACAAAAAAAATATCTGGATGTATCTTGGATGACTTATCACATTTCACTGGGTTCAAAAATGAAGAGGATCTCCCATCATTTAAGAATTTTTTGGAGGGTTTCGTGGCATAGTCAAGGGTGTCATTTACAAAAGAAGAATTTCGAAGTTAAAAATATGACAACTGGAATTCACATCACGTGTGGCATAAAGGAGAGGAACATAGGTGAAGAGTAATCCATTTTGAAATATATAGAACAACTTTTTTATGTCCTCTTTCCAACGAAGAGAAGATATATTGAGACAAAGGGTCCAAATTTTTGACAAAAGAGGACCATGTATTGGATCGTATGGACTTTTGTTTCTCCTCATTAGATAGACCATTAAATGATCCATATCATTAATTATTAGGTGGACACTATCATACAATTCTATTTGTTGGAGTTTGTTGTAAAACTTTGTCAATCATTTTCAAAGGAAGAAACAAAGTTGAAGAAGGGATCTTGTGGTAAATTAGTATGGAAAACCCATCTTTGGATCAAAATGTTATTGGTAGAAGGGATATTTCTATTTACCCTTGTTGAGATGGTCAAGTATGCCCACTATGATAGGGTTGGTTAGTTGGAATAACAATGGTGAATTTTGTTGGTTAATATCTCCATGGTAATGGAAGCATTAGAGAATAGGATAGGAAATGAGTGATTTTGAGAAAGGAATCCATTGCAAATTTATTTTGTTTGAAATAAATAAACACAGTAAAGGAAGGTCTTGTGTCCACTATTGGAGGTTTATTCTCATAAAATAATTTTAATTCCATTCTGGGGTCGGAAATTGCGAATAATGAAGTAATGGGGCGGGGGGGGGGGGGGGTTTAACTCATGAAGAGGAATTGAGGAATTATTAAGATTAAATTTGTGAACGCTAATCGTAGGCTACTTTCTGGCCATGATTGGTGCTCTACTCATCATTTGCAAGTTGTCTGGAAGTATTGGCAATAGGACAAGGATGCTAAGTTACATATTATTTTTGGAGCATAAATGAGATTAACACATAAACATGATCAATATCTAAAGTGTGGAACAAGATGAACACTCCTTTTAACACCAGGTGAAAACCCTGATATGTGCTCTCTTAATAGTCTCTATGGAGTTAGCTCTACATTCTAGAATGTAAGGGTTAGTTTACATTCTATTATCTATGGTTAATGGGTTATTATTTATGAGTGTAGGGGTGAAGGGATTACTTATTTGGGGTTAAGGGGATAGGGAATTTATTGATTATGGGTTAAGGGCTTATGTTTTGTGATAGTGGGGCCCCTAATACCCTTATCAAAACTATTGGGGGTTCCCTTATTAATTTTCCTTATTTCCTTCCCTCTAGATCCCTTATCCCTTATGCCATGAGGTCCTAAAGCCCCTTATCATTCTCTAATGCTAGGATTATAGATCTTACTAAACCATGTTTAAACCTCTCACCTATACCCATAGAGGCTCCCCTTATGTCCCCCTTCCCCATTAAATACACCAAAATATCCCCCTCCCCAAAAACTCATGAGAATTGAACATTTGGTGGAAGACATTTAACAATTTCCTCTAAAATTTTAATTCTAATGACTTTTAGGGTTGCCTAAAAAAGTTACATTGTCATGACTATTAAGGGTGTTCGAGGATTATAAGTCAGCGGTTAGGGGTTAAGGGGTTAGTATCTTAGGTTTAAGAGATCAAGGGGTTACAAGATTCTAGCTTCGGGGTTAAAGGCATATGGAATTTAGTGGCTATGGGTTAAGGGCTTATGGGTTTTGATAATGGGGCCCCTAATATGTTTATAACAACTATGAGGGTTCCCCTTTCAATTTCTCTCGTTCCCTTCCCTCTAATCCCCCTAGCCACTATTCCATGAGGTCCTATGGCCCCTTCTCATTCTTTAATGTTAGAATTATAGATCTTAGTAAACCATGATTGAACCTCTCGACCCATCCATGCCACCCTTATGTCCTCTTTCCTTGTTCATTACAAAAAAATGTCTCCCTCTGCCACATTCATAATAATTGAACATTTGGAGGCATTCATTTAACAATCACCTCTAAAAGTTTAATTCTAATGAATTTTAGGTGGTGGGGGGGGGGGGGAGGTGAAGGCATGACAACTGGGGAGTTCCAAGGTGTGCTATGGAATTCCCATAAGTGCTAATACATGTTAAAATTTTCCAAGGCATGTTGGGCATGCCAAGACATGCTAAGCGATAATGTATGCGAAGATTTTCCAGGTGCCAAGATGTGTCAACACATGTCAGGGAGTGTCAAGGAAAAAAAACAGAGAACTAGTTACAAATGCATGGAAATGAATGAATAAGAACATGTGATAGGTAGTTTTAGTGAGTTCTAGGCGTGCTAAGGAGGGAGTGACAAGGTGTGTTAGGTAGTGCCAACGAATGCTAGAGTGTGAGGGTGACAGGCCAACATGTTCAATGTCTAAGGGTGTGTCAATGCATGTCAAGGAGTGTTAGGGGGT
The DNA here is from genome assembly GCA_034641835.2 of Pinus albicaulis. NCBI lineage: Eukaryota > Viridiplantae > Streptophyta > Pinopsida > Pinales > Pinaceae > Pinus > Pinus albicaulis. The sequence continues at coordinate 808,730,212 of CM076576.1, forward strand.
GCAAGGGAAACAAAAGGGAGAACTAGTTCAAAATGCATGGAAAGGAATGAATAAGATTGCGTGATAGGGAGTTTCAAGAGGTTCTACGTGTGTTAAGGAGGTAGTGACAAGTTTATATGTTAATAAATTCTAATGCATGCTAAAGTGACATGGCATGTCAAGGAGTGCTAAGGTTTGATAGAGAGTGCCAAAGGATGCAAAGGAATGCAAGGGATGCTAAAATGTGCCACACAGTGCCAAGGGATTGTTAAACATGCCAGGTGTTATGGCATGTTAAGATGTAAACTATGTTGCTTAGTAGTTTCATGGCCACGGTTGGACGTGAGCATTGTCTTCATAACTTTTTAAGTTGGATGAGTTGAGATTGGACATGAGTAGTCTAATATGAATTATACAAAGTGATTACGTGAACAAGGAATAGTCTATTTGTAGTAATAATAAATTTTTCATGTTGTTGTAATTGAGGTAGGATTTGGTTGTTTTCCCCAGTTGCAAAATAAGTAAGGGTAGCTATGAGCGCATCATAGCTATGTAGTGCCAAGTAATGAAAACGTGTGTTGAAACATGTTGAATAGTTTCAATGCATGTCGAGGAGTGTTATCGAGTCCCAAGGAATCATAGGGGAGAACTAGGTAAAAATGCATGGAAATAAATGAATCATTGTGTGTGTCAACGAGTGTCAGCGAATTCCAACTGTCACAAGGATGAGGTTTGTTAGGAGAAGTTCATAATATGACTTACTGGAGGAAATCCTATGGTTTCGATAAGGCCCACAGATGCAACGGTAGGCCCTAATCATGTAACATCGCTTGTGCCACACCCATAATAGTTCTATTCTTTATTCCTGGAACCCCATTCTGTTGTGGGTTATGAGGTGCAATCAAATCTCTCCAAACTATTTCTTTGCTACAAAATTTCTTGAATTCATTGGAGATGTACTCACCACCATTTTTTCTCCTAAGATTCTTCACATGCTTCCTTGTATCTTTCTCCACCGTTTTTTTGAACTCACAAAATTTTGAGAACATCTGATCTTTCTTATGCATGAAGTAGATCCAACACTTTCTATAAAAATCATCAAAAAAAATAACATAATACCTGTTCCTTTTTGTCAAAACTATAGATAATGGTCCAGACACATCTGAGTGAACTCTCTCAAGGACTAATGTTGCTTGGTTCTTCTTCTCATGAAAAGTGGCCTTTTCATACTTCCCCATCGTACATCCTTTTCATATGTCAATGTATGCAAGAGTACCCTTTGGAAGCCCCATAAAAATAATTTGCATTACCTTCAATGCATCATGGTGTAGAGGGCCCAATATATTGTTCCATAAATCATGCTCATCCTAGCTCACCAGTTTGTGTGGTTTTCTCATCAATGTTGCACAACCATCTACATCAGGTGTATACATATTCTTCACACGAATCCAAATATTCTTGACTTTTCCTATGGCTTTATGACGAAGAAATTCTTTCCCTTCATTGAAAACCACATCATATCCTCTATCCTCCAACATTGCAACTCAAACTAAATTCTTTTTCAAGCCTGGTACATGAATTACATCTTTTAATAAGAAAGGTATACCTGACTATCTCTGGAAGGTAACTGTACCAATCCCGGTAGCACCATACCTCCCATCATTACCCATTACGATATGCATCTGGAGATCCTTCTCCTCCAAGCCATTGAAAATTTATTTGTCTCCCATCATGTGGAAAGATGGACCACTATCCAAGTACCACATTGATTCTATCACACTTTATTTGAAAATAAATTCTAGTTATTGATGTGCTAGTTTCATTTCAGATATTAAATTTTCATTCCTTTGTTTTACTTATCCTTTATGGGTTTGTTTACGAGCTTGTGATTTTCAAACACTGCCTTAGTGAAATTATGAGTTTGTCACAAGCTTAAATAGAATAATTTTAAATGACGGAACATGAGAAATATTAAACATAGAAAACACACATAATAGAGCTTAACACAGAGAATTTTGAAAAAGGAGTTGACCACCCCTGGGCTACATCTCCGTGGTCCAGCTTCCTAGTCTGACCTTTGTATTATCTTCAAGTGTTATAAAATTTACATTATAAGCTTGAAAACTTCTTATAACCTATTCTAATGAGTTTAAAACATCATAATCTCCCAAAAATGACTACTTTTTTTTTTATCAATTTAGACTCTGGATGCTCTGGAAATTACGCCAACACCTGGTGGCCATAGCCTTCAAAAATATAAAAATTCAAAAAAAAACCTATAGATGACATTTTCTACCTCTACAACCTACTCCAATGGATTCCTAGCATGCCAAAGTGCTAATAATTACTTTTACTGAGCTCAGTTTGGTCGAACATTGAGTGAGTTATGACCAAAACCAACTTTGCCCCAATTTCTCCTGCAAAACTAGAAGAACTGCCAGTTAGTTTTCTAAAATTAGAAATTCCACAAAGTTTGGCACTACCTCCAAAATATCCCCCAGTTTAAGCACTGAGATTAATTAGCGCTAATCTAGGTTTTACAGGCAGATAAACCTGCATTAATGTTTAAGCATCGCTTACGCGTTAATGATGGTTTAACATTATAACCCCATGTATTAACAAAAATTAAGCACGATTAAACTCCTCTGGTTTAGTTTTTTTTGGCGCCCGGTATTTCGAGTCGTGGCCACATGGGGAGGGTGCTAGTATAAGGGGCTAGCCCACTCCAATCCCTAAACTGTCGGTAATGTAACTTCAAATAAATGTGGAAGACTATAGGGGTAAGAACTACCGAGTGGACGAGTTGGTATGTTGTTTTTTTTGCAGGCAGCAGGTTAAGGGTTCGAGCCCAGACTCTGCCTCATAATTTTTCTCAGTGACATAATGGTAACTCCTCCATCATATTTGTCAAAACTACCAAGTTTAACTCTGCTCCAGACTTGGGTAGTGGTTCCACCAAACTTAGTTACATTATGCCGAGTTAGGTGGATTTTCAACTTTAGAATATATATATATATATATATATATATATATATATATATATATATATATAAAATAATTACTTTCCAATTGTAAAATAAAAAATTACCATAACAAATAATAATTACTTGACAATTATCCTAACATGCGATGCAAGGCATGTTAAGATAATTGTCAAATAAGACTTGTGAAGTAAAACCAATTGATATAACTTGAAATCAAAAGAGTGTCGAAGCTCAAGAAGATAATTATCAGATTTTCTAGGTCTTGCTAGATCCCCGTAATTCCAGCAGATTGGTGAGACCAAAACTATGGAGAGAACACTTGAACCACTTTGGGATTCTAGGATCTAGCCCTCCCGAATCTGGAGAGGGATCTCTCCAATAAGTGCAAAGATTGATTTATCTTTAAGGTTTTTGGGTATGATATTAGGCTAGTTATGAAGAATGAGGGTTTTGTTTTTTTTTGGTTGATTGAGCATGATTATTAGTTGAGTGGAAAGTCCTAAATGAAAGAGCTCCAAAGGTGTGAAGTTGCAAGAAACCAGAAAAAGCTTTGGCAAAAAAGATAGATATAACACTAGTTTTTAGTCCATTAGGCTATGGAGTCATAAAAGGGTTTAATTGCACAAAAATTTGAAGAGTGGTCCAAGGGGAAAGTCATCTATATCAAAAGATATTTGAGATTAAAATGATGGAATGGAACAATAAAGTGTTGAAGGGGTGGAAATAGACAATTATTTCAATTGGATTAATTAGTCTGTCCAAACAAGAAAAACCCTTTTAAGTAACTGTTTAAAACTGACCAAAGGGCAGGGCTAACCATAAAACCTCTTTGGAAAAGCTCATATTGAAGATAAATCAATAGATCAACAATATAGTAATCCACATAATTACTTTCAGAAAGGATGAAAACAGATAGGAGAAACAAAGTGCAACTTAAGATCAGATAAGATACTTTTAAATCTACCCTGCTTTCAGCATACATTTAGGGAAACTTTCAAAACTACCTTTGGAGAAAGAAGCTAGAAAACAGGACACACCATCACTTTTCTAGTCCAACTTTACTAAGTAAATAATGAAAATAAAATTCAAGAATAATGTTTGGATTAAACAGTAGGACGAGGGAACTCCAACATTCCTAACTTCTTGAACTGTATCGAATCATTCTTAAATAAACAATTTGGAGGAAAACATTGAGATAAAGCTTATCAGTCAGAAAAGGGTACTGTAAACAATAAATCCTAACTCTATGCTTGCTGTTCTTTATTAGAGAATAATGGAAAAAATGGCATACATGAAAGGAAAACAATAACACAGAAAGAAGCACTTCACCAGTGATACAGACAAGGATCCCAAGAAACAACTTGTATATTGATGTCAAAGTAGTTACATTCTTCAAGTCTAACGTTTCAGTTCAGCAATCATCTTGACTTCTCAGCCTAACTTATTTGATCACAAACAGAGCTTCAAGAGCCTTTGAACACTATTTACATGTAGAAAATTCAAGCACAAGTATATTTCAAAGTTCTGCAACCAACCCTTTACAATGAGCTCCTCAAGAAGATTTTATAGAAAAATTAGGAGGTCGAATGAGATAAAATATATTCTAAGTTCAATTAATACAATTAATTCTTCTCAGCCTTTGAGGGGCTCAATGGAGAAGATTTCAGTTATTTCTTTGTATTAATTGATTTACATTTGAATATTAAGCTTGTTGGGAAGCTTTTGTTGACTTTAAGGATCTGTGTCATGTTGTAATAACTCTGCTGCTATTTTTGCAATAAGTCTCTTTGGCTCGAAATAAATATTGAATTGTATTGGGGAAAAAATATCCTCTTTTCTGGTAATAACTCGGCATCTGTTGAATGATTTGAGGCTACAGGTGGCCTTTGGTAACTGGTGAGGAATCAATTAGCCTCTGATGTGGCAATGGAGGCTTCTCGGTTTGTTGAATTGCTTTCTCCTTTTTTAATCACTGTTTGATTTTCTTTAACTCTGTGTGTTAGGCTTAATTAGCCCCAGATTCTGTCTTTATTCTTTAACTATTTTTAATTTAGTGGATTAAGCTTTTGATTGTCGATATTAGCTATAATCCACCAAAACTGTGATTCAACCTTCAATTCTTCAGTTCTGTTGTGTTTGGGTCCTTTCACACTGACACTATTTGATTTATTAAACTTCGTTGTGTCTTGTTGATGTGTAGGGGTACAGAGGGTTATTATGGCATCAGTGCTCATGATGCATTGATGAAATGTGTTATGGAACCCTGCAAAGTAATATTCTTCGAAGCATAAAGGCCTGGGGATCGTCATCCCCGACCTTCCATTTCTTTTTAAAAACCTGCATAAACTAAGAAATATTAATAAAATCCTATGAAGTCGGTTAAGACTTCTTTGGAGGCTGCAGTTAAGTCACAGCCGTTGGATGAAAGAATCCAACGGCAGAGATTTGTTGTAGAGATTAAAAGGGAGGCGGTTGGAATCAAACAATGGGAGATTAAGTCTGGGTCGTAGATCTGTGTTGATCGACGGTCAAGATCAATCGGGGAAATACACTGTGAAGGGGTCATATATATTATGAAATGGTGGAAAAATGCAAAGAGAAATGGTTAAAAACCTTTGGGAAGTAAAAATGAATTCGAAGGAAATTCGGGGTTTCTAAATGATCGTGAGTTGTTGGATCAGATTTGGTCCCAGAGATCAATGGCTGTGGTTGATCGTGAAATCCCTTGGTGTATGGCAGAGGGTGATAATGAAATGGCTAGATCAAATATGAGTCGTTGATATGCATAGATCAACGGTGGGGAAAGAATGCGATGAATGCAGTGTAAAATAGGAAAGGTGGTTTTGGCTCAAGAAACCAGCGGTATCGTGCAGTGAAAAGGCGGATGGGAAATTTTAGCTTTTAGAATGCGATATGCGTCAGAGGGTGACACATGTAATTTGAAAACCGCCCATATGACGTGATTTCTAATAATTAACGCTTAGGCATGAATTTATGTGAAAATGTGCGTCAGCCATTAGATTTGGGATCTCAGATCGAACGACTGTGAGAGAGCGTGATATTGTATAGATGCACGGGTGGAAGCAGGTTGGGTGGTTTTATTATGGTCCATTCGATTAGGGAATCGATGGAAGAGATCTGATCTGGGAGGGGTATGACCATAAAAGAGTGCGCCTATCAGGACCGTTGGATGAAATGGATCAATAGTGGAGATTGAATTTGGGGTAAAATAGAATAAAATATGAGGTAGAGAATATTTGGATATGAGCCGTTGATCTGCAGAGATAAATGGAATAGATCTCCCCAAACAACATTATAAAGCAAAGCTTCATAATTTTTAACAAAGGTTTAGGCTTCAATCTAGACTGTCGGATCTAGATGTATGGATGGTCCAGATCCAATCGAAAGGTTTACGATCGGAGGAGGTGAGGGATAAGAAGTGCCGAAGTGATTGATCGTGGGCTATTGATCTGAGGATTAGATCGATGGTGGGAAATGAATCAGAGGAGGTCACGACGGGGAAAAGGCTTTTGGGATGGAGTGATAAGGGTCGTCGGATTTGGATATCAATGGGGAGATCAATGGTAGAGAACTCATCAGGAGATCACCAATCAAGAAGGGGAAATAAAATATTTAACGCGCCCAATGAGATCTCCTTATGCGAGATTTCGCAGACCATCTGATTGGTTCATGATCAACGGTCGGGAATGGGTTTAACCAATGAATGGGTGGGGCCTTTTATAACATATGAAAATCAAAATTTTAATGAAATACAAAGGATTTTGCGTTCGGGGAGGGTTTATTATAAGAGGCTTGGCGCCCAATTGCAGGGCCTTTGGATATATGAAACAATAAAGGTATCGGGGGTTATATGCATAAGAGGGCCAACCCGAATCGGGATGAAGGAGTAGGCTTTTTAAATGCGCCCGATGAAAAACTTTCGATGCAAGACTGTATTTACCGTCGATCGGGGAAAAGATCAATGGTCTTTTCCATTAAAAAACATTGAACCGACAGGTTTAATACAAACATAGGAAAAGTGGGTTTTCATGAATTTACAAAGGGAAAATATGATCAGGAAAGGTTTATTCACAAATTTTAGTGCCCGATTGCGGGATCTAGATTTTCTAAAGAACGTAAAGGCTCAGGGCTTACATACAAAGGAGCCAATCGGATCAGAGGTTTGATAAAACAAAATGACTTGCGCTCTCTGATAGTTCCGATGAGATAAACACTTTTGGTCATAGCGCTTGGTTCCAACATGTGGGTGTTGTGAAACCAGCTCCAAAAATAGAAGAAACCAGATATCAATGCCTTAGAAATAAGCCACTTCGAGGGGGAAACCTCCAATACATTACATGAATGAAAAATTCTTGGATGATACAATTTACAAAACCTCCTTTCTATATATAGGAGTCCATGGAGCCATAATGTAATCCTAGTGGGCCACAATGTAATCCTAGCCGACCTAAAAATAGTAATTTAAGGGAACAATAATAACAAAATGGGGGTTACAAGGGTAAAATAAAAACAATAATGGGGTGACACTAACAATAATAAGGGGCTATACTAGCAATATAGGGACCTAACATGCCCCTCTCCTTCAAAAAAGTGTTGTCCTTAATGCTTGAGTAGCTCTGGGTGCTTCTGTATAAAATTATCATCCTCCCATGTAGAATCTTTAGTGGGTAAGTTCTTCTAGTTGATGAGATACTCTATAATTGATCGATTCCATAGATGTTGAATTCTTGTTTCCGTGACCGCTTCGGGTTCCAATATGATTTTTCCTTCCTCATCAAGTTCTAGCAATACTATTTGAACTAGAATATTTTGACCTATAACCTTATTTAAGCATGAAACATGGAAAACTGGATGTAATCGCGAAGAGGAAGGAAGCTCCAATTTGTATGCCATGGTACCAATCTTTTGCAACACCTTGTAAGGACCGTAGTACTTTGGCGATAATTTATTATCCTTCTTAGCTTGCTTGAGGGACATTTTTTTGTATGGTTGTAGCCATAAAAATACCCAACCTCCTACATCAAAACTTCTCTCACTGTGATGTTGATCTGCCTGTTGTTTCATTCGATTTTGTGCCAAATTCAAGTTATCCTTTAAGAGTTGGAGAAATTCTTGTTGATGCTCGATGTGATCTTCCACTGCTTGAACCTTCAAATTTTCCCTTAAAGATGATGTGATGGATGGTGTATGATATCCATAAAGTACCATAAATGGGGTAATTTTTGCTGTAGTATGGAAGGAAGTTTTATACCACCATTCATCGAGAGGTAACCACTTGACCCATTATGTTTGTTTATCAGATACAAAACAACAAAGATATCCTTCCAAACATTTATTTCCTCTCTCAGTTTGACCATCAGATTGAGGATGATAAGATGAGCTATGAGCTAATTGAGTACCCAAACAAGAAAATAACTCCGTCCAAAAATTTCCAGTAAAAATGGGATCTCTGTCGCTCACAATAACTCTTGGGCTTCCATGTAGCTTTTGAATTCTTTCCATAAATGTACTAGAAACTATAATTGCTTTAAATGGATGAGATAATGCACAAAAGTGTGCATACTTGGTAAGTCTATCAACTACCATCATGTTGATACTCTTTCCTTCAGACTTAGGTAAACTTGTGATAAAATCCACTGAAATATCCTCCCAATGTTGACTTGGAATGGATAAAGGTTGTAGAAGTCCCGGGGTCTTAATTGTCTCAACTTTATTCTGTTGGCAACCCAAACATTCTGCCACAAAATTTTTAATATCAGATTTAATTCCATCTCAAAAAGATTCTTTCTTCACCCTGTGGTAAGTTTTTAAAAATCCTGAGTGTCCTGCTAAAGGAGAAGTGTGCAATTCCAGAAGAATCTTTTGTTTTAATTGGGAATTCTTACAAAGATATAAGCGATCTTTGTACCATAAGGAATCATTTTTCCAACTAAATGTATCAGATGTACTAGGATCTTACTGCAACTTTTTAATGAGTGTCCATACATCTTTTTCCATCTTCCATTCATTTCTTTCTTCAGTTATCCAATCTGGTTGGATAATAGAAATGGCACAAAGCAATGCTTCCACCTCTTCATTCTTTCTTGAGAGTGCATCTGCAACAACATTAAGCTTTCCTTTTTTGTAGATTATTTCAAAGTCATAACCCAACATCTTTGTGACCCATTTTTGCTGCTCTTCTGAAGATAGTCTTTGTTCCAAAAGTGTTTAAGACTATCATGATCAGTTTTTACCTTGAAGTTTCTTCCCATTAGGTAAGTTCGCCATTTCTTTAGTGCATGCAGTATTGCTAACATTTCCTTCTCATAAATAGGTTTCTGTAAATACTTTCCTTTGATTGGACGACTTTCAAAAGCAATGGGTCTTCCTTCCCGCATTAAAACAACACCAATTCCACTTTCTGAGGCATCACATTCCACAATAAATGTTTTTGTGAAGTCTGGCATAGCTAAGACAGGCGCTAGGCACATTGCCTCTTTAAGATGTTCAAAGGCCTTAGTTGCTTCAGGAGTCCATGAAAATGCATCTTTCTTCAATAATGTTGTTAGAGGTGCTGCTATTCTCCCATAATTCTTAACAAACTTGCGATAATACCCTGTTAACCCGAGAAATCCTAGCAACTTCTTTATGGTTGTGGGGACTTTCCATTCCTTAATGGCTTTAATTTTGTTAGGGTCTACTTTAACACCCTCGTGAGATACAATATGACCCAGATATTCCACCTCTTGTACTCCAAAGAAACATTTGGATGTTTTTGCATATAATTGTTTCTCCTACAATAGTTTGAGCACCCTGTCAACATGTTCAACATGATCCTTCCAAGACCTATTGTAAATTAGTATATCATCAAAAAATACTAGCAAAAATTCTGTAAGGAAGGGTTTGAAAATGGAATTCATCAACCCTTGAAATGTAGAAGGTGCATTGTTAAGGCCAAAAGGCATGACCAAAAATTCATAATGACCCTCATGAGTTTGAAATGTTGTTTTTGGAATATCTTCAACTCTCATTCTAATTCTGATGATATCCCGAATGAAGATCCAACTTGGTAAAATAAATTGCTCCATGTAATTCATCCAATAATTCATCAATCACACGAATGGGAAATTTATCTTTAATGGTGAGCTTATTGAGCTCCCTATAATCCAAACACATGCGCCATGATCCATCCTTCTTGTGTACCAATACTACAGGAGCAGAGAAAGAACTTTGACGAGGTTGAATTATACCCGCTTCTAACATTTCTGTAATCATACATTCAATTTCGCTCTTTTGGACATAAGGATATCTATAAGGCCTGATGTTTGGAGGAACACTTCCAGGAATCAAATGAATAGCACAATCATGATTATGAATAGGTGGGACTCCTTTTGGAGTTACAAAAATCTTGGAATGATTGTCCACGACTTTTTGGAGATTTGCAGAAATAAATGATTTTGATATTGGAACTTCTAGTGAGCATAATTGTGCAATTATGCCTCGTTGTTCTTTCTTTAGAAACTTTGTCATGACATTAGAGCTTATTATCTTTCATGGCTTCCCTGCAATGCCCCGTAATTCGACTTCCTTTCCTTCTAAAAAAAATTTCAAGAAATGTTCTTGAAAATTAAAAGCTACCGCCCCCAAAGATTGTAACCATTGTACTCCTAGTAAAACATCAGCACCTCCCATAGGAATGGAAAGCATTGTACTATTTAGTAAATATTCCCCCATGGTTAGCATGATATTATGATATTTTCCAGAGAAATTTATAGTTCCTCCATTTGCAACCATCACTTGACATTCTGGTGTTGGGTATAGGAAACAATTCAATTCCTTAGCTACCTTACAATGAATAAAATTATGGGCACTACCCGAATCAATCAACACTATTACCTTTTTCTTGATATGTCCTTCTATCTTGAGAGTTTGTGGAGTGGTAATTCCTACCATTGCATTACATGATATGGATGGACTCATTTATTCCTCTTCTAGGGTTGGTTCCTGGTGTATATCCTCTTCTTTTGAAGATTCTTGTTCATTTTCTTCTTCCTCTTCACAATCTATGTAAAATAATTTCTTCTCAGCACACTTATGACCTTTAGTGTATTTGCAATCTCAACTGTAGCAAAGCCCTTTTTCTCTTTTTTCTTCCAATTTTTGTGGTGCCAACCCTGTAGGTTGTGGAAATCTATGCGTAGCAACACTTCCTTCTTTATAGAATTGAGTGGTAGGCTTACTTATCGCCATAATTTTACATTCAACTTTTCTTGCCAAACTGAATGCCTTCTCCAATGAATCAGGTTCCAAAACGCGAACTTCATGTTGGATGTTATCCTTTAAAATTCCTATGAAGAGATCAATCCTGTGCTCCTCTGGAATATCAGTTACCCTTATATTCAATTTTTGGAAGTCCTCAATGTGCTGTCTCACTAAACCGTTTTGTTTAAGATTTATCAATTGGCTAAAGAAGGTGTTGCTCTTTATATCCTCATAATGTGCTATTATTTCCTCCATAAAAATTGACCAAGTGACAATTTTTTTACGAGAGCAAAGCCATCGATACCATACAAATGTATTTTTTTCTAAATGTAAAGTTGCAATGCGTACCTTTTCTGTGTTTTTCACGTTATGGAGATCAAAATATTTCTCCATCTGTAGTATCCATGTTACAGGATCCTTTCCATTAAACTTCCTCATATCCATTTTTGGAATATGGTGGTTCTTCTAGCCAACATTAGAGTTTATGAAATCATGATTAACATTTATTTTTTTCTCATCATGAATTTCTTCTACTATATTTCTGCCATTAGGAATCATTTCTTGTTTTAAGCTTGTCATCAAGCCTTTCATGTATGCTTTTAGATCATTCTTTGTGTTTTCCATGTTGTCTTTCATGTCATCCATCTTAGCCTCCATGGCCACTTCCATGCCATCCATATTAGCTTCCAAACCATTCATCTTAGCTTCCATGCCTTTCTTCAAACCATCCATCTTAGTCTCCACACCTTTCTTCAAAACTTTCATTTCATTTTTTGTTGCTCTTTGCGAAAGCGAAATTTGTTGCACTTGCTCTTGTAATTTTGATATGTCATGTTGCCATTATTCATCTTCATGAGTCATAGTAGAGACTTCTAAAGGCTTAATGGGTGTTGAATTATTTTTAAGGGCCATTTTAGAATCCAATACTGATATCTATTCTACAATATGCCCTTGGAATCAATTCAACTTGATTATTCAAACAAGACTTATGTAATTCGGAAAAAAATACACACCTTTTACTTGCTTTTGAGGAGCTTGATATTGAAATTGAATTATCTATGTAATTGGGGATATTCAATATCTGAAATTAAGCCCTGTAGTATCCCTCTAAAGCTTCTTTCAAATGCCACAAGCCTGATCTAATTTTGATTCTTCAAGACAAAGTTATTTCCAATCTCCCACAATGATCCAATTTTGGACTGGTTCAATATAGTGAACTTGTATGACTTTCTAGGTGTCACTGTTTCATCCTTCAGCTCTGAAATTGATAGCCAAGAAACTAAAGCCTTTTTAATTGCAGCCACTTTTTACGGAATTTCAATCCGATGCTCAGAGAGAGAATTATGAATCTTTTCCCACGATCACCTCTTTGAGATGAAATTATGGAGCCTGAAAAAGCACTAACTTCCACATATCATATCTCTACAAATATTGCAAACCCAGATCTAAAAGTTTTTGATAGGTTTCATCAGGATTTCGGCTGCGCACCCTGAAAATTTCAGATTCTGAAGCTTCGTAGAAAAAAATTTATAGCGCAAATTCCACGATGACTTTTTTAGGAGCCTGAACAAAGACCTAACTTCCACAGATCATATCTCCAAAAATATTGCGAACCAAGCTCTAAAATATTTTGTCGATGTTCCTCAGGATTTCCACTTTGCACCCTAAACATTTTAGCTTCTGAAGCTTCGTATAAAAAAAGTTATAGATAAAATTCCACGATGACCTATTTGGAGCAGCGAAACCCTAGAATCCAAAGCTCTGATACCAAATGTTGTGAAACCAGCTCCAAAAATAGAAGAAAAGAGATATCAACGCCTTAGAAATAAGCCACTTCGAGGGGAAAACCTCCAATACGTTAAATGAATGAACAATTCTTGGATGATACAATTTACAAAACCTCCTTTCTATATATAGGAGTACATGGGGCCATAATGTAATCCTAGCCGACCTAACAATAATAATTTAAGGGCACAATAATAACAAAATGGGGGTTATAGGGGTACAATAATAACAATAAGGGGGTTACACTAACAACAAAAAGGGGCTATACTAGTGATATAGGGACCTAAAAGTGGGTTTATGCTGGGGAAGTGGATTAGGGCTTAGCCCAAAGGGGCTTAGGCCTGTAGTCAAAAGGATTTACTTTCTATGATTTTTTGAAGGTTTTTAAGTGGATTTGGAGGTTTCGGTAAGGTTCAAAAAGGATTTTCAAACCTTATAAAAGGGGTTTTATGAAGGAAGGAAGGGAATACATGAAAATTAGAGGAAGTGTATGGGGAAAAAGAGAACAAAATGAAGGTTAATGATGAATGGAAAAAGGAGTAAAATGAGGGGAAAATGGTGATTTTTGCAGCAGCCTTTCTTCATGAAAACAACATAATTTCTGAGTTTAAAAGGGAAGCAGCAGTGAAGATTAATCAAAAGACATGATGTCTTCACAAGACTTCAAGAAGTAACAATTTTCTAAAACTTGTTTCTTGAAGGCTTCAAAAATGATTTAGCCACCATTTGATATGAAAAATTTTATAGGTGGCTAACAGTGACTCCACATGGGGAGGGTGTCTTCTTGAAGGCATCAAGAACTTCAGAATTGTCTTCTCTGGGAGGTTGATCAGTGCCTCATCCATTGGGCTGTTACTTCTTCACTTGGATGATCTTTTCTGTTCTGATACTATTATCAGCCACGAAAAAACAATGGATATGTATCCAACAAGCTTTCTACCTACCCAATCCTATTGATCTAACATTTTTTCTTCTTTTCAGAGTGCAAATGGATTGGAAAACTCTTATATCAAAATTTTATTCATTTGAAAGCATAAAAATAATCTAATTATACTTCTTATTTCCCCATGAACTCAGATTAAACAGTTGAGCTCATAATCTTCTCTACCTAGCTACTAATCTGTTAGGATTAAACAGTCTAACATATTTTTATTCACTAATTTCTAAAAAATAAATTTAAAATCATACAAGTCAAGATTGAACAGTCTAACTTGTTGCTGATCTATGGCATAAAAAACAAGTTGCACATAGATAATTATTTTGCAGAAAATTAAATCAAAACATTTGAAGGCTTAAGATCTGAAATTTCTAAGCAGGACCTTCCCTTTTTTCAGCTCTATTTTTGAATTTATTCGAGCTATTTTTTCCTTGTTCTCTAGTTTAGATTTTGAACTTATTAGAACCAATTTATCTCTATTTTTGACTCAATATTTAAAATAGATTGGAGTCATTCTTATTTTGGACACTGAGGTTCGGATTTTGAGCTTGTTTGAACCTTTTTCTTCTATCCTAATCTACCTAACTGATAAGCCAATATTAAGTTGTTTGCAAATCGATTTCACTAACCTATCAGCAGTAAATTTAAAACTAATTAGTCATGATTAGGTTGTATGACTAACTAGGTGTGTGTTTTTCAGGAATGACATTTGAGCTTGCAGACTTTTAGATTTTGTTTGTTTTTTTTGGTATGGGGCTGTACCTTTATTGTTTTTACAAATCTTCCCTATTTTCTTTCTTCTATTGTTTTTGTATTTTTGACTTTTCTAAATTTGAATGCAATGATGGATGAAATATTTATAATGAGAAAAAATATAAAAAGGCTTCCACACATGATATGGTCAAGAGAAGTAATGTTTGAGCATCCCGCCATTGAAAGGACCTCCAAATAGTTCAGATCCATTCAACTCCTGCAAGAAAAAAGCATTGTTACCAGCAACAAAATAAATGAGATAAGGGCCAAGCCATAAGTTTTCAAATTTCCCATGCTTGCCCTTGTCTTCTCTCCTTGAATCCCACTTTAACACTTTGTCCCCAACATTGAAATTTCTAGCCTTCGTTCTTCTATCAAAAATATTTTTGATGCTCTCTTGCTTCTGCAATTCTTTGTTGTAAACCTCGTCTCTGGTTTGCTGAAGATGAATAGTCTGATTAATCCTTCTTATCATGTCATTGTCTTCAGACTGCACTTCCTGAATAAAATTCATAACTGGTACACCAAGGCTGGTTGGAAAAATTGCATCTGTACCATACACAAGTTGGTAGGGTGACATTCCAATGGATTTTTTAAGTGTTAATTTGCCAGCCCAGAGTGCATGTACTAGCTTTGTGTGCCAAGACTTCTTGTTGTCCTCCAACGGCTTCTTGAATATGTTTACCAAACTCTTGTTTGAGGATTCTGCTAACACATTACCTTGAGGGTAATAAGAAGTATAATGACCCAATGTAATCTCATATTTGTGACAGAATTCAACCATCTTCTTGGAACCAAATTCTGCTTCATTATCAGTGATTATCTTCCTAGTACAACGAAATCTAGAAAGGATATGAGTCTCTATGAATTTTATGATGACAAAATCACTGGATTTCCTTGAAGGGATGGCTTCTATCCATTTCATAAAGTAGTCTGTTGCAGTGAGAATCCATCTATGTTGGGCAGATGAAGGTGGATGGATTTATCCTATGAAGTCAAGTCTCCACTGTTGAAAAGGAGCTTCAATAGTGATTGGATGTAGAGCTAAGGGCAGCAACTTTCTTTTGCCTTCAAAAATTTGGCATTTATGACAGGAAATTATCATCTTATGTACATCTAGAAAAAGTGTGGGCCAATAGTAACCAGATCTAAGGATTTTGTTGGCTGTTGTCTTCCAGTAGAGGTGGCCTCCACATTCTCCTTCATGGAACTCGTGCTTAACCTTCTCTACATCATACTCAGGCAAACATTTAAGCAATATCTGACTTGCATTTTTCCAATAAAGAGATTTATCTATAATGCAGTAGTTTATAGCTTTTAACTTTAAAAACCTTTCCTTTGATTTTGATAAACTAGGAGGTATATTCAAATTAACCAAAACATATAGAATATCAACATACCAAGAGGAATTCATAAAATGGTCTTCAACAATGGGATTTTAAAATTCCTCTTGTTCATCTAAAGCATTTATCATATTAATATCAACAACTTCAAAATTTGATTCAGCCATTAATCTAGCTAGACCTTGGCCTTTGATGAGTTTAGTGGCCTTGATCTCTAAATCGTATTGAACTATAACAACTGTCCACTTACCTCTCTTACCAGCTGGGTCCTGTGTTAGAATGTCTTTCACAACTGAATTCAGGACAAAGGCAATGATGTGTGAGCGAAGGATGTAAAGTCTAAAGTCTTTTAAAGCTTTGACAAAAGAAAAAGCTTTTTTTTCCATAATGTTTTACTTCAGGGGTGCATCTCTCAATGCCTTGATAAAGAATGCAATAGGTTGCTCTTGTCCTTGTGGGTTTTTCTGTAAAAGGACAACAGCTATTGTATGTTCTGATGCAAATGAAAAAATATAGAAATCCTTTGAAAAATCAGGACTTATTAGAACTGGTGTTTTGGTTAAGGCTTGTTTTACCAGCTCAAAGGATTTATTTGCTTCCAAGGTCCATTTAACCCCTTGCTCCTTCATCAACAACATGTTTTTTATATTCCTAATGATTTCAGCTAAGTTCAGTATGAACCTTCTCAAGAAATTAATCTTTCCTATGAAATATTGTAGTTCCTTGATGTTTCGAGGATGAGAGATTTGCAATATAGCCTCAATCCTTTTTGGGTCTATCTTTATTCCATCTTCTGAAATGATGTGCCTAATAAGTTTACCCTCTTGGAGACCGAATAGTTTTTTCTTAGGGTTTAAAGATATCCCAAACTTTGTGCATTTCTCGAAAAATTTTCTCAAATGTTATAAGTGCTCTTCATCTGTCTTTGAAAAAACAGTGACATCATCAAGGTAGATAATGATGAAGTAGCGTAATTCCTCCAATAATGCAATGTCCATGGCTCTTTGAAAGGTTGCACCAGTGTTCATTAGACCAAAGGGATTTTCCACATATATGAAAGTGCCCCAAGGTGTAGTAAAAGTTGTCTTTAATTGATCATCAGGATGAACTAAAATTTGATTGTATCCTGAGTATCCATCTAGCAAAGAAATTCTTTTGGAACTAACTACCCTTTGTAAAATATGGTCCATCTTGCGTAAAGGGTAGTTGTCCTTGAGTGAAGCTTTGTTTAAGTCTCTAAAGTCTATGCAAAGCCTAATATCCCATGTTTTCTTCCTAACTGACACCGTATTAGACACCCACTCTGAATATCTAATCGGGACAATAATACCAGCTTCATACATTTTCTTGATTTCCTTCTCAACCAAAGGTAACTGAACAGAGTTTATTATATGTAGATTTTGTTTAAATGGCTTTTGGTTTTCCTTGAGAGGAATTTTGTGCTGAAATATTTCAGTGTCATAAGATTTTAGATCCTCATAACTCCACCCAGAAGCATCAGAAAATTATTTAAACAACTCTGTGTATTTGAGTTTAATGTGAGCTGGTAAAGTTTTAGACAGTTTAATCATCGTTGGTTTAGTTCACTACCTATATTACACTCTTCAACTTTAGTTTCTATAGGCTCCAGTTTCGGTTTCTTGGCCACATAATTGAAACCCAACAACTCTTCTAAAGGGGTTAGAAGCTTTGGAAAACTTCGATCGTTAAACTGCAAGGTTTCTAAGTCATCTGTTTCTAACTCTACAATCATTTCTTTTGTGTTTTCAAGTTTGCTAGACAGTAGATTTATATTAGCAACCTCAGGAGACTTTTCTTCTTCATCAAGAAAATTTTCTTCACTAGGACAGTCTGTTTCATAGTCTGAATCTGAACTTGGTAGTTCAAATTCATTTCTGAATTGAATGAAGTCTTAGATTTTTTTTTCTTCGTCAAACAGTTGCCAATATTTTTCGTTATCAGGAATAGCTGGTGTGAATTTAATTTGAGTTGTGCATTGATTTGTTTCATAAGGTGTTAAGCATATTCTAGTAGTAAAAGATAAATTATGGGCCATGATATTCCTTTTTCTTGGGACAAAAATCAATTGGGACTCCTCAAAAGTTTTCAATAAATCCATGAATTCGTTCCGATAGGCTCTAATTCTTGGGTTATTAGCGTTCTATTCCCCATATACTTGCCTAATGATTAATTCTGAATCCCCATGAAATTTAATTCTTTTGGCTCCTAATTTCTTTAACAAGTGTAAGCCCAAAAGAAGGGATTCATATTCCGCTATGTTATTTGAACACTAAAAGTTTAATCTGTAGAAATGGCATTTTTTGTGATTATTTTAAGTGTTGCGTATCCAAACCCCTGCACCAGCATTGCTCCTATTGCAGGACCCATCGAATTTCATACTCCACAAAGGACTAGTCTTGGGTTCATCACTTTGACTATCATCCTCTTCAACTAGTGTGCTTTCATATTTTTCTTGAAGGTCGGCACTTTGCTGAGTTTGTTTTAATTCCTCAGGTTTTTCATTACGTTGAGGATTGCTTTCTTGACTCTCAAGGTTTAAAAGAAATGGATGCATGACTTTTAGCTCTAGACCCACGTTTTGTTTGCTGTAGTGTTCAGATTTTACAAACTTTTTAAAAACTTTTTTGTTGTCTTTCTCCTCCTCTATATCGGCCATTAATTCAATTAAAGTGACTTGATCACTGAATGTTTCATCGTTGAAAAGGATAAATGAATCAAGGCCTGTATTTACAGAATAAAGGGGAGTGTTTTGTGGTCTGTCTTGGCTAGTAACCATGTATTGCATATGGGACTCCCTGTAAAGTATTCTAGTCTGATTGAAAACAAGGATGGTCACATATGTCATGTCCATCTTCATAGTTCCTTGTAACTTAGCTCCCCAATACCTAGATAACAACATACCATACTTTGGGGGTACATCAGCCACTACAATATCCATGACTAAAGATTTGGCTGGAAATTGTGCTAAGTTTACACAAAGATCTTTGATTAATCCTAAACATTTCACTCTGCTTGAGTCAAAAGAGTAAAGGCCTTTATAAGGTCTGGTGATTTCAAGGCCTAGGCTCTCCATTACAGCTTTGGGAATCAAATTTTGAGAGGCCCTTGAATCGTGCATAGTGTTGTGCAAAATTTTTTCATGAAAATTTAACCTAACATAAAAAGGAGGAACTAGTCCCTCTTGATATCTACCTTCAATATTTGGACAAAAAATGAGCTCTGGTTGGTCATTGTTAATATTGAAAATATTATTATTCTCTTCCATATTTAAAGCCTTCAAAATTTGGGTTCTATATACATTTTTGGCAGCTAACTCAGTAAGGGGAACAGAGATTTTAATTCTGGAAATTTCCTGCTCCAAATTAAAAGGCATTTGATTCTTTGAGGTGCTCGTTTCGGCCTTATTAACTACCACTCTATCTGCAAAATATATTTTCTGATTTCCCCTATTTATATTTGACAAAATTGTTTTAACAGGAGTATTAGCTGAGGTGCTAACACTATTGATATCTACACTCTATTTTTTATTGTTTTGAGTGCTTTTCTCTTTTCCTTTATAATAATTTACAGCCACTGTTTTGTCTTTTTGTTTTGTAAATTTTGGTTTACTTGCAGTGTTGTTTTGTGAAGATTTGTCAGAGGTTTTCTTGTTGGGAGTTTCCTGTTTTCTTTTAATCCTAAGGTCATATTCCTTTTGAGGCTCTATGATAAAATTTTCCATGTCTTGATAATAACTTTCATCATCATCTCCTTTATCATCATAGGGTGTATATAGACCTTGTTTTCTATCATAATGAACTTCAAAGTCATCATTAGCTACTCCCAACATATTGATATCATCACCCTCTGTTTTCTCTATTGTGTCTTCAACCTCACTTACATAGTTTTGATGAAAAGAAGGAGTGATCTGTTGATCATCCTCACTTGGTCTATTTTGAGGCTGATTTCTCCTAAAATTTTGATTTTGGTTTTGGCTCTTCTTTCGAGCAGTTTTGTTTTGGCTTACTTGTGCTCTCTCAAGAATGCTTATCTTTTTCATCATCTCCTCCATCATTCTTTCCATGTTTGATCTAGATGTGGAAGGTGTAGATTCCTCTCTAAAGGACACTCTCTTCTCATTATTCATTCTTGCTCTTTTCTCCATTAAGTTAAATTCCTCAACAAGAGATTCTTTTTACATATCTTCAACAATTAAAGGTCTCTCTCTCTCAGCTCATAGGCCATTTCAGGATCAAATCCTTTAGGAAACCTGTTTAAATTTGAGCCTTTTGGAGGTTTTAGATCTGGGGGAAGTGCATTATACACACTGTTAAATCTAGTGCAGTAAGCTTGTACACTTTCCCAAGTGTTTCTGTGGAGGTTCTTGTAATCAGAGAGTATTTGAAGAGGTTTTTTCCTTACTTCCAATTTATTTAAGAATGTCTGATGGAAGGCTTGGAGATGATTGATACTGTGAAGGGTTAAACCCTTGAACCATTTTCTTACTTCTCCCCCTAAACTTTGAGAAAATAGTCTAAGTTTGACAAATTCATCATCAATTTCATTTCTATCAAAGTAGTCATTCATCTTATCCACATGTTGTGAAGCAGTAATAGCATTACTGGCATCATACAATGGTATTTTGGACTGATAGTCCTATGGAAGATTGACTAAGGGTACAGGAAGGACTAAGGGAGCACACCATGCTGCCATGATAGGAGGTGGAGGTGGATTTACAAGGGGTGGGTTAAGAAGAGGGAAAGTGGGCTGGAGTGGAATAGTTTGGATAGTGGCTGTATGAGAACAGATGTGTATGGACCAGGAATAGATTGTTGAGATGACCTTGGATGAGAGACACATAAATTTTAAAGGAAATGTAAATCAGGTGGTGTTGTATCTCTACTACCAGGATGTTCACTTTGTTCTGGGGATGAAAGTGAAGAATCTAAATCTAGTTGATCTAAATCATCAAGCGACCTAGTTCTAAATGGATTTCTTAAGTCAACTTGTGATTTTTGTAGACCTGCAAGGTTTTATGGGACAAAATTAGCTTTCAAGGATGATCTGAAAATAGTTGAAAATTTAATCTTAGGATAGTTCCTAAGAATTATTTCAAGGTTATCAACTATCTCAGGTCGGTTTGGGTCAGGATAGGCTCTAGTATGAATCTTTCTAGGAGCCACTATGACAATGTTTAATAGGTTAGATTATCTTTAAAATAAGAAAAAATTAATCCTAAAACCTTCTAACTGAGTTTAAATGATGTTATTTTGATTATGGGTCTTCCCAATGGAGTCTTAAGGTCTGTTTAGGATTGTGGAGTCACCAAATGGAATTTTTTAGCTCTTTTGGAGGTAAAAGGTTTTATGGTCCACCACCATGATTATTGAATACCAATATAAAATATTTTTGGGTTTTCTGAGTTATTTTCCAGTCTTATGGGTTCTAAGAGTGTCCTAAATCTGTTTCAAAACTTATCTACGGTTATGAGACAAAAAAAGTATACTCTTATGGCTAAGATAGTTGATACTTCAAGGATTGATAAGCTCTTATGAGAATCCTAAGGTTTCCTTAGTTTGTCACTGATTCAAACAAGTTTTATCATGATTACCATTTGTCTGGTAGTTCTTGAAGAGGCTACTTTTACTCACTGAACAGTGAATGTTTGGCTAGAAATGTAATTCCTGCTGGGTTAACTGGCTAACAGAAAAAATGTCATTAAATCAAGAGGTAATCTAAGGTTTCAAAGGTATCTAGGATGAAAAACACTCAAAATACCCAGCAGAGTCGCCAGAAATGTTAGCTCCTTGTAATTCCAGCAGATTGGTGAGACCAGAACTGCGGAGAGAACACTTGAACCACTTTGGGATTCTAGGATCTAGCCCTCCTGAATCCGGAGAGGGATCTCTCCAATAAGTGCAAATATTGATTTATCTTTAAGGGTTTTGGGTATGATATTAGGCTAGTTATGAAGAACGACAGTTTTGTTTTGTTTTGGTTGATTGAGCATGATTATTAGTTTAGTGGAAATTCCTAAATGAAAGAGCTCCAAAGGTGTGAAGTTTCAAGCAATCAGAACAAGCTTTGGCAAAAAATATAGATATAATGCTGGTTTTTAGTCCATTAGGATATGGAGTCATAAAAGGGTTTAATTGCACAAAAATTTCAAGAGTGGTCCAAGGGGAAAGTCATCTATATCACAAGATCTTTGAGATTAAAATGATGGAATGGAATAATAATGTGTTGAAGGGGTGGAAACAGACAATTATTTCAACTAGGATTAATCAGTATGTCGAAAGAAGAAAAATCCTTTTAAGTAACTATTTAAAACTGACCAAAGGGCAGGGCCAACCATAAAACCTATTTGGACAAGCTTGTATTGAAGCTAACTCAATAGAAAAAAAATCCAGTAATCTACATAATTACCCTTAGAAAGGATGAAAAAAAATAAGAGAAACATATTTCAACTTAAGATGAGATAAGATACTTTTAAATCTAGCTTGCTTTCAGCATACACTTAGGAAAACTTTCAAAACTACCTTTGGAGAAAGAAGCTAGAAAACAGGGCACACCATCACTTTTATAGTCCAACTTTACTAAGAAAATAATGAAAATAACATTCAAGAATAATGTTTAGAGTAAACAATAGGACAAGGGAACACCAACATTCCTAACTTCTTGAACTGTATTGAATCATTCTTAAATAAAAAATTTGGAGGAAAACATTGAGATAAAGCTTATCAGTTAGAGAAGGGTACTGTAAACAGGAACTCCTAACACTATGCTTATTGTTCTTTATCATAGAATAATGGAAAAAATGGCATACATGAAAGGAAAACAATAACACAGAAAGAGGCACTTCACCAGTGATATTGAACAGGATCCCAAGAAACAGCTTGTATATTGATTTCAAACCAATTACATTCTTCAAGTCCGATGTTTCAGTTCAACAATCATCTTCACTTCTCAGCCTAACTTATTTGATCACAAACAGAGCTTCAAGAGCCTCTTAACACTATTTACATGTAGAAAATTTGAGCACAAGTATATTTCAAGGTTCTGCAACCAACCCTTTACAATGAGCTCCTCAAGAAGATTTTATAGAAAAATGAGGAGGTCGAATGAGATAAAAGATCTTCTAAGTTCAATTAATACCATTAATGCTTCTCAGCCTTTGAGGGGATCAATGGAGAATATTTCAGATATTTCTTTGTATTAATTGATTTACATTGAATATTAAGCTTGTTGGGAAGATTTTGTTGACTTTAAGGCTGTGTGTCATGTTTTAATAACTCTTCTGATATTTTTGCAATAAGTCTCTTTGGCTCGAAATAACTATTGAACTATATTAGGGAAAAAATATCCTCTCTTCTGGTAATAGCTCGGCCTCTGTTGAATCCTTTGGGGCTACAGGTGGCCTTTGGTAGCTGGTGAGGAATCAATTAGCCTCTGATGTGGCAGTGGAAGCTTCTCGGTTTGTTGAATTGCTTTGTCCTTCTTTAATCATTGTTTGATTTGCTTTAAATCTGTGTGTTAGGCTTAATTAGGCCCAAATTATGTCTCTGTTCTTTAACTATGTTTAATTTAGTGGATTAGGATTTTTATTGTCGATCTTAGCTGTAATCCACCAAAACTATGATTCAACCTTCAATTCTTCAGTTCTGCTGTGTTTGGGTCCTTTCACACTGATACTCTTTGATTAATTAAACTTTGTTGTGTCTTGTTGATGTGCAGGGGTGCAGAGGGTTATTATGGCATCAGTGCTCATGATGCATTGATGAAACGTGGTATGGAACCCTGCAGAGTAATCTTCTTCGAAGCATAAAGGCCTGGGGATCATCATCCCCGAACTTCCATTTCTTTTTAAAACTTTTGAAAAACCTTTTAAAAACTTGCATAAACCAAGAAATATTAATAAAATCCTGCATAGTTGGGTAATATTGATTTGGAGGCTATAGTTAAGTCATAGCCGTTGGATGAAAGCATCCAACAGTAGAGATTTCTTGCAGAGATTAAAAGGGAGGCAGTTGGAATCAAACGGTGGGAGATTAAGTCCAGGCCGTAGATCTATGTTGATCGATGGTCGAGATCAATCGGGGAAATACAATGTGAAGGGGTCACATATATTATAAAATGGCAAAAAAATACAAGGAAATGGGGTTAAAAACCTTTGGGAAGTAAAAATGCATTGGAAGGAAATTTGGGGTTTCCGAATGATCGTTAGTCATTGGATCAGATTTGGCCCTAGAGATCAACGGTTGTGGTTGATCGTGAAATCCATTGGTGTATGGCGGAGGGCGATAATTTAATGGAGATATCGAATATAATCCATTTATCTACAGAGATAAACAACGGGGAAATAACACGATGAATGCAGTGTAAAATAGGAAAGGTGGTTTTGTCTTAAGAAACTAACGGTACCGCACAACAAAAAGGCAGATGGGCGGTTTTAGCTTTTTAAACGCAATATGCATCAGAGGGTGACACGTGCCATTTGAAAATTTCCCATATCACATGATTTCTGATAATTAACGCTCAGGCATGAATTTATTCAAAAACGCACACCAGCCATTAGATCTGGGATCTCAGATCAAACGGCTGTGAGAGAGCGCAATATTGGATAGATGCACGGACGGAAGTAGGTTGGGTGGTTTTATTATGGACTGTTCAATCAAGGAATTGACAGCGAATATTTGATTTGGGAGGGGTAGGACGATAAAGGAGTGGGCCTATCGGGATAGTTGGATGAAACAAATCAATGGTGGAGATTGAATCTGGGGTAAAATAGAATAAAATATGAGGCGAAGAATATTTCGATATGAGTCATTGATCTACAGAGATAAACGGCGAAGACCTCCAAAAAAACATTATAAAGTGGAGCTTCATAATTTTTAACAAAGGTTGAGGCTTCAATCTAGACCGTCACATCTGGATGTATGGACAGTCCAGATCCAATCGGAAGGTTTGCGATCGAAGTAGGCGAGGGATAAGTAGCACTGAAGCGATTGATTGTGGGTCGTCGATATGAGGATCAGATCAATGGTGGGAAATGAATCAGAGGAAGTCATGACGGGGAAAATGCTTTTGGGATAGAGTGGTAAGGGTCGTCGGATCTGGATCTGGCAGGGGAGATCAACGACGGAGAACTCATCGGGAGATTGCTAATCGGGGAGGGGGAATAAAATATTTAACGCGCCCAATGAAATCTCTCGATGTGAGATTGCGCAGAACGTCTGATTGGTTCATGATAAACGGTCAAGAATGGGTTTAACCAATGAATGGGCGGGGCCATTTATAACATATCAAAATCAAAATTTTAATGAAATACGAAGTATTTTGCGTTCAAGGAGGGTTTATTATAAGAGGCTTGGCACCCGATTGCGGGGCCTTTGGATATATGAAATAATAAAGGGATCCAGGGTTATATGCATAAGAGGGCCAATCAGAATTGGGATGAAGGAATGGGCTTTTTAAATGCGCCCGACGCAAAACTTCTGATGCGAGACTGTATTGACCGTTGATCAAGGAAAAGATCAACGATCTTTTCCATTAAAAAACATTGAACCGGTGGGTTTAATACAAACATAGGAAAAGTGGGTTTTCATGAAATTACAAAGGGAAAATATGATCGGGAAAGGTTTATTCACAAATTTTAGCGCCCGATTGCGGGCTGTAGGTTTTATAAAGAACTTAAAGGCTCAAGGCTTACATACAAAGGAGCCAATCGGATCGAAGGTTTCATAAAATAAAACGACTTGCACTCTCTGATAGTTCCGATGCGATAAGCACTTTTGGTCATAGCGCTTGGTTCAAGCGCGTGGGTTTATGGTGGGGAAGTGGTTTAAGGCTTACCCCAAAGGGGCTTAGGCCCGTAGTAAAAAAGCTTTATTTTTTATGATTTTTTCAAGGTTTTTAAATGGATTTGGAGGTTTTGGTAAGGTTCAAAAAGGATTTTCAAACCTTATAAAAGGGGTTTTATGAAGGAAGGAAGGGAATACATGAAAAATAGAGAAAGTGTATGGGGAAAAAGAGAACAAAATGAAGGTTAATGATGAAGGGAAAAAGGAGTAAAATGATGGAAAAATGGGGATTTTTGCAGCAGTCTTTTCTTCATGAAAAAAAAAAAAAAATTATGAGTTTAAAAGCGAAACAACAGTGAAGATTAATCAAAAGACATGATGTCTTCACAAGACTTCAAGAATTAACAATTTTCCAATAAAACTTGTTTCTTGAAGGCTTAAAAAATGATGTAACCACCATTTGATATGAAATTTTTTATAGGTGGCTAACAGGTCTGAAAGCCCGTGAGTGGGAAGGTGTGATTAGACTTTGGATCAGGGCCTAAAATTAGCTAAAATTTCAAAGTGCTCGAAATTTCTATGAACCTAAACGACTGAATAGAGTTCACTGCTAGGATTCCATCGCAAATCGTTTCATCAAAATCCGATATCATATGACCGAGTTATCATCTGTTGTTCATTTTCTAAAATAGGAAAAAAATGAGCAGAATGGGTACAATGTTGATGTGGTAGGTATAGTCAGCATTGCAGGAATATTATCTAGATTGCAGCCAGTGACACTGTGACAAGTATCATCTTCAGATTTGCCAAATGGTTTAAGTGAAGTGGAAAATTGCCCAATGACCTCCAATTCTTCCTAAGTTAGAATTTGAAATTTTTTAAGGGTTGGAGTGAAACCCAACCAGAGGGCGCCACATGTCCTCTTTGGTGGGCCACTTCCTAACCTATGTGGGTCAAATTATTTGTTATGGTATTTTTTTACATTGGGTTACAATTGGAATATTAATATATTCCAATTGTAACCCAATCTAAAAAATTACCATAACAAATAATTTGACCCCCATAGGTTAGGAAGTGGCCCACCAGAGAGGACATGTGGCGCCCTCAGGTTGGGTTTCACTCCAACCCTTAAAAAATTTCAAATTCTAAGTTAGGAATAATTGGAGGTCATTGAGAAATTTTCCACTTCACTTAAACCATTTGGCGAATCTGAAGATGACACTTGTCACAGTGTCACTGGCTGCAATCTGGATAATATTCCTGCAATGCTGACTATACCTACCACATCAACACTATACCCATTCTTCTCATTCTTTTCCTGTTTTAGAAAATGAACAACAAATGATAACTCAGTCATATGATCTCGGATTTTGATGAAACAAGTTGTGATGGAATCCTAGCAGTGAACTCTATTCATTCTTTCATGTTCATATAAATTTCGAGCACTTTGAAATTTTAGCTAATTTTAGGCCCTGATCCAAAGTCTAATCACACCTTCCCACTCACGGGCTTTCGGACCCAGAAAATCTGATAATTATCTTCTTGAGCTTCGACACTCTTTTGATTTCAAGTTATATCAATTGGTTTTACTTCACAAGTCTTACTTGACAATTATCTTAACATGCCTTGCATCGCAACTGGCTATGTCTATCAACCATTATTCTATGGTTTTTGCTTACCCACTTCAGCATTGATGACTATTTTTGACTGATACATACCCTTTTGTACCAAATCGACCTTTATGTTCTTGGAAAACTGTTAGCCTTCCGACTGAGAATGAAGTCCCTCTTGCAATAAAGGCATACAAGCTTCTTCTTGGAGATCCTCTTATCCAAATTAAACTTGAAATACAAGTGAACTCTTGGTGTGAACAAAAAAAACCAACTTGTTCTACAATGGTTGCAAAACACTTTTGCATCTGTTCCACTTCTCATTGAATGGACATCAAACTTCTTATGACATCTTTCCGCAAGAACACACAATCAATCTTGAAAAGAAAACATTATGCAAGAATTGAAATGACGACCACCTCGTTTTTTCTCCTTCAAAGTAATGATTTTCACCTCCTGTAACATCAATTACATGGCGATCTTCTTGCACATTGGTGTATCCAATATCGACTCACAATCAACAAAAACCATCGACTGAAACATAAGTCGATCAACATAATCGACAAACATAGTAAAAAAAAAGCATGTGACATCAACAACACAATTTGACATAAAATGTGCAACACAATCGACATAAATAGATTTGAAATGTGTGTGACATAATCGACACAATCGAAAAACATATGTGCAGTACAATTGACACAAGCCAACATTGCAAGGTACATATTCACAACACTCATGCATGTATCTATTTAAAATGAGCTTATCACAAGTCCTCTATTTACATATACAAAATCTCATGCATATGTACAATCTTCAACTCTCCCTCTTTAGTACAAACAGGTACAAAAACCCAAAACATATGAGTGATCATAAGAGCTGAACTGAATGATAATTTGTTGCGACATAAATGAGTGACATACCCATCTTTTACACCATCTTGGCAAAAAAATTTCAACAAAAATAAATTCCTTCAACTGAACAAGATTCACATGCAATCTTACATCATACAAGTTGTGATAATTTGCTACAACTTGTCATACTTTCAATAGAAATTCATGCATACATAACGCTGAAATTTTCATCTATGTACAAAGGAAATTTATGCATTACTTGGTCAACAAATCGATCCGTTTCATACCAAACCACTTCAATGGCAATTTTTCCTGCTGAACATCCTCTTCTTGTGAATCATCTTCATTCACTTCGATGATGGAATCTCCTATTCTATTCTCGCTAGTATTTTTAGCCATTCGCTTCAAATTCTTTCGATGAGTTGTTGGACATAGTGTCAAACATTTGGAAATGATATGTCCCTTCCTCTGACAATAATTGCAAATATTTTGCATCTTCTCTTCAAGTCGCCCTTTCTTTAACTATTTCCTATATGCTATCATTCTCTTCCAACATCTTGAAACTTTATGGTTATACAAACCACAAGATGAACAAATTTTTCTTCCATTCATGCATGTAGATTTTCCATGCTTAACATAATCATAAAAAACATGATTATACGAAGATTTATACCTTAAATATATCTTTGAATGTCCATATTTATCACCTTCTTGAGGATATGAACTTGAAGTGGTTCCAACTCTCTTTTCAAGACAGAAAGCTATGCTCATGTCCTTAGAGCTATCACAAATATATTTTTTTCCATAAGCTGCATGTCTACAAGCATCTTGCTGCAACATGGGATTCAAAAAATTGCATCCATCTTGATTGAAAAATTTACATGTTTGAGGTTTTGAACCTGCAACAAAAGTCCTTCTTGGAACTGTTTCAAGTTCCTTCGTGGCTTTACAGCTTTCTCCATAAAGTTGTCCATAGCTAAGAACCAAATACTTAGGCCTTTCCTCAACCATACTTGCCTCAACCATGCCTTGTGCATTTTTTCCTAATCCCTTACCTTCATAGCCGATTTTTATCATCAATTTGGACCCTATTCCTCTAGTTTGTTTTTCAAATGAACCTACACATTTATCTTGAGAGGAAATTGAAGATGAATTTGAATTATTTGTCTCTTATTAAAGCACATGCTTAGCTAAGGTTTCTTTGGCATCATGGAGTCGAATCGATATCCCATCCATCTTTTGAAGAAGTTCTTGCTTCTCTTTCTTCATAGCAACCAACTTCTCTTGACGTTTAGTTTTCTCCCACATATATTCATACAGTTGTTGCACTATCTCTTTCATGATGTATAAGTCATGTTTCATCTCTTTATTAAAATTCTTGCAAAGGAGCATAGTTAAAATTATCACTTAATGAATTTTCCATCACAATTTAATGAATTAAAGAGCTTCACAACAATTTACAAAGCTTCATGCCCTCACATTTTGGTTGTAGATTCAAGCTCAATCTCTACGTCTTGTATCTCTTCAATCACTTCAACCTCTTATTCAAATAATTCGTCTTGTGCTTCAAGTGTTTCCTTGAGTGGTCCTTTGGGTAAGGATGGCACCTTCTTAGCCTTCTTCCTTCTATTCCTAACTTTAGGACTAGCTATCAGTAGTTTCCCTTCTCCTCTAGCAATCTGAACCTTGTAAGCATCAATAAATCTGCACTGTTAAAACCCTTCAAGTAAAACAAGCAAGCAACCTCATGCTCCAATATCAAATTGATCTAAAAATGAACGCTAGTTATTGTTGTGCTAGTTTCATTTCAGATATAAACTTTTCTTTTCTTTGTTTTACTTATCCTTCATGGGTTTGTTTATGAGCTTGTGATTGTAAAACATTGTCCTTTGTGAAATTATGAGTTTTTCATAAGCTTAAAAAAAATTATTTTAAATGATATAATAGAATCAATATTAAACATGGAAAACACACATAACAGAGCTTAACACATATAATTTTGATAAACGAGTTCACCCCTCCTGGGCTACATCTCCTTGGTCTAGATTCATAGTGTGACCTTTGTATTAGCTTCAAGTGTGCTCAAATAATTGTAATAAGATTTATAACCTCTTGGAACCTATTCCAATGATTTTAAAACATCATAATCTCCCAAAAAATATTATTTCTTTGCCGAATTTGGACTCTGGATGCTCTGGCAATGACCCCAACACCTAGTGGCCCTAGACTTCAAAAATATTTAAATTCACAAAAACACTTGTAAATTAAATTTTCTTTCTCTTAAACCTACTCCAATGGATTCCCAACATGCCAAAATGCTAAGAATGACATTTAATAAGCTCAGTTTGGTCAAAAATTGAGTGAGATATGACCAAAACCAACTTTGCCCCAATTTCTCCTCCAAAACTCGAAGAATTGCCAGTTAGTTTTCTAAAATTAGAAATTCCACCAAGTATGGCATTGCCTCCGAAATCTCCGCCAATTTAAGAGCTGAGATTAATTAGCACTAATCTAGGTTTTACTAGTGGATAAATCTGTATTAATGTTTAAGCATGGTTTGTGTGTTAATGGTGGTTTAACGTCATAACCCCACTTATTAACCTTAACTAAGCATGATTAAACTCTGCCAATTTTGTTTTCTTTGGTGTCTAGTCTTCGAAGTTGTGGCCACATGGGGAGGAAGTTGGCCTGAGCGGCTGCCCCCCTCCAATCCCCGAACTATCAGTAATGTAACTTCCAATAAATATGGAAGACTATAGGGATAATAACTACCTGGTGGACGAGTTGGTATGGCAGTTGGTTTGCAGGTGGGAGGTCAGG
This sequence comes from Pinus albicaulis, assembly GCA_034641835.2. NCBI lineage: Eukaryota > Viridiplantae > Streptophyta > Pinopsida > Pinales > Pinaceae > Pinus > Pinus albicaulis. The sequence goes on from CM076576.1 coordinate 808,761,339, forward strand.
GGTTTGAACCTCGACTCCACGTCATAATTTTCCTTAGTGACATAATGGTAACTCCTCCACCATATTTTTCAACAATTCCAAGTTTAACTCTTCTCGAGACTTGGGTAGTGATTCCACCAATCTTAGTTACATTCCACCGAGTTAGGTGGTTTTTCAACTTTAGGATATAAATATATATTGAAATATATATATATATATATATATATAATATGTATATGTAATATATATATTAATATGCCAATTGTAACCCAATTTCAAACATTACCATAACAAATAATTCTACTTCCATAGGTTATGAAGTGGCCCACTAGAGAGGACATGTGGCACCCTCTGGTTGGGTTTCACTCTAACCCTTAAAAAATTTCAAATTCCAACTTAGGAAGAATTGGAGGTCATTGGGCATATTTTATTTTCACTTAACCCATATGGATAATATGAAGACAACACTTATCATAGTGTCATTGGATACAATCTGGAGAATATTCCTGCAATTTTGACTGTACCTGTCACATTAGCACTGTACATGCTCTGCTCATTTTTTGCCTATTTTGGAAAACAAACAACAAACGATAAATCAAACATACAAACTCAAATTTTTATGAAACTAGTTGAGCCAGAATCGTGGAGACAAACTCTATCTGGTCATTCCATTTCGAAGCAATTTCAAGAACTTTGAAATTTTAGCTAATCTTAGGCCCTGATCCAAATTATAATCAGCACTAGACACCATGCATGCAATGAGCGAGAAGTCCAAATCAAATTACGAGACCAAAGTTTCACCAGCTGCAGATCATGAATCCTTCTTGTTCTTCTTTTTCTATGGACGATTAGTGGCATACTATCCATCCTCGTGACATTGAAAACATTTCACTCTGACATGTCATGCTTCTTGCCTTCTTTTCCAGTCTCAGATTTAGAATACGATTTCTTTCCCTTCCCTTCCTTTGCCTTACCAGCCAAGGTAAAAGTTTCCTCATCATCTGTCTTAGATGAGGATCCATCCCTGGTATTTTTCCTGAATTCTTCTTGTACCAAATACGACGAAAGTCGCTCCCAATTTGGTAGCTTCTCCCTCCCATTGATAGAGTCCTGATAACTATGCCAACACTTGCGAAGGCCTAGAATATATAGGCTCACCAAGTCATCATCCTCTATAGTAATTCTAACACTCCCAAACTCATCTTGACATTTGAAGAGCTTTGTTAAATATTTCAAAATAGTGTCACCTTTCTCCATTTTGATTTTCGTGAGGTTTTCCTTCAGTGCCAATTTTTTGTGGTCACCACTACTCTGAAAAAAATATTTCAAAGCCTTCTACATTGCATATGGAGTCTCTTTTCCATGGACACTTGAGACAATGTGGTCTGGTACTCCCTATAATAATATCCTCCTCGCCTTTGCAACCTTATTTTTACAAGCATCAAGAAGAGAGGTGTTTGCTGCTATGGGCTTTGGAATGTCATTATCAATTAATTATTTCAAACCGTTATCCTCTAGATCTGCCTCCATCTTGTCTTTACATGCAATATAATTAGAACTACCCTCGAGTGCATATTTCAATCTCAAGCCATTGAAATCCATCTTGATCCGCCTTTTGCACCACAGAATATTTTTGCAAATTCGAATGATATTCAACAAAAACTCAGTTTCTTCTCCACTATAGTGATTTCCTAGGCTCTGATACCATGTATAAATTATAAAAACAATATGTATACCAATGGATTCAATCTGATCATGTGATATGCTAAAGCAAGATATCAAATCCTTTTATAAATCAATTGCAGAAAATAAACATGATCTCCAACCACAACAAGTAAAGAAAGAAGAAAATCAATCCACAACACAGATATTTTCTCAGGGAAATCTTGCTTCTCAAAACCATGTTAGCTTCTATTGTATATTCACTAAGGAATCATGAAAATAATTAAAATTCACTCTTCTCGCAAGAGTCTGTTGCACTCTCACAACTATCTCACACTGATTCAGACAGAATCGGCCAACACTTAGACAATTTTCAACCCTTGCTCAACTTGCCTTGTGAAATTAATGTGGAATGTAATCCCTATCCTTTAGGAATTTAAGCCTTCCAAAATTGTGCAATGCTTATGGGAAATCCTATGGGTGTTTTGCTGCATGCGGGCAGCTTACTAATAATACAAATGATAGTTAACATCCCTTTAACCTCTGTTTCAACTGGTTCTCAATCAGAACTGATATGCATGCAACTATTAGTAGTAAATCATTAGTTACATGACAGATCATTGAATTTGAGTTAAATCTAATTTAATTCACTTGACCTCTCACTAGTGCAACAAACAGTTACAACTAGTTAAATTGATTTTAACTCAATCAATTGAGCTAACTGATTTCTCATGCATTAAATTAATGCACTAACTGCAACATGGACTCAATAACTAATATAATCACTCTACATGCCTCAATGACCACCCTCAACTCAAAATTCATGAGATAACTGAGTTTATCACACCGATTTAACTATTACAAGTGATTATGAGATAATATTACATTTTATTCTCCAATTTAATTAAGGGAAAATTAAATTAGACACATGTTTCTTGCTGACTTTTCAACATATGGAGCCATTGTGCACCAAATGTTGAATGATTTTGAAGAGGTTGAAGAAGCTAATAATAATCTTGATCAAATGGGTTATAACATCGACATTCGGCTTATAGATGAATTTCTAGTGAAATCAAATATTACAAGATGTGTTGATTTTAAGGAGACAATAAAAGTTATTGCAAAGGAAGACTACAAAATGTTCCTATCATGATATGTGATGACACTTTAACCATGACAATGAGATTATATGGAATGATGAGACTTTTCAAGGTGATATATGACTAAAAATCCATATCATGAAAACACAATAAAAGTGATAAGGGTCAGTCCCTACTACGTCCCTCGTCTTTGGCTATGTACTAGATCTAACCACAACAACAATGTGTTGAATTGGTATATGAAGAGACAAACAGAGTGACAGAACTAGAGGGACATGCATGCAAAAAAACTAGAAACAACATGATAAACAACACATGTTGTCCGCCCAACAAATTACACATGCATTCCACGAGAATATAATAGCCACATGAATATTAAGGAGCAACATTGAATTAACATTTAAATGCATCTTTACAAACCACCCATGCAACATTCGAAGAAAATTTTCCTGAAGGTCATTGAAATGGATTTTTGCCTTGAATTCAGCCCATTTATCAATGCACTACTACAATAAACCTCCCCATATCTTCACATGTACGCTCAAGGTGCCATCATTCTCATCGTTAAAAATGTGTTTGCATTACTCCAATACTCTAGCCTCATGAGTTTCTGTGGCTCTCTTCAATTATGTATACAATAAAATCTCAAAAACATGTTTTCCAGTATGTTGTGCATTGTAATCTTGTGCTCATGAACAACACTGACTCTCCATAGTGTATAGAAACAAGCCTTATAATCCCTTACGTGGTCATGGGTTTGTATCTCTTAGGTAACACCACAAAGGCACAAGATCTGATCAAACTTCATAAATGATAGTGTCGAAACATGGAGAACTTGCTAATGGGTATAATCCATAGACATCTCACATCATCATTATAATAGCCTCGATGTAATAATAACATTGTTACACACATTTCTAGGAATAATGTTGAGACAAGAATAATGCTAAGTAAAATGTTGAACCAATAATGTTGTGTAATAATGTATATCCTAAATTTTGTTGTCACCTGGAATGGTTTTTGTCCCAAATTCATTTGATTCTTCAACATATTTGAGCCATTTATGTTACTCTTCCTTACATGTGGTTCCTGTCACCTACCATAGGCACTCTCTAATCATTCATTTATCTTGAGAATTTAACAATGGTTTTCTATTCAATTCTGACATCAACAAGGCTAGGTAACATTCCAAATACTCTTATGCACTATTAAGGCATATTACAAAATACGTATTATTATCTAACACTCCAATCTGGCATCTACAAACTCACATAATTACATTGTCATCACTGCTAATCTCTAATTCTGGCATGTTTTATCTTTAGACTGGCGCACATGGGAGATGTGTAACCTAAGTAACATTTAAATATGCATAACATGTCCTACTAGATTACTTCATTCGTTTCTTTTCATTTCTATGGTAGCGTGCAAATTCCCATGAAGGAGATGGTATCTAATCTTCTTATTTATCCATTCCATCTTTTGTCCAAAGGGAGAACTGAGAAGGTTCTTCAAGCACAATACTCAACATGCTTCTCCTAACTCTTAAATATTCTTTAGACTTGTAATCTCATGTATGTTAATAAATCCCTTGGAACTGTAATGTACATGATATCTGTGACATTAACACATAGTTGTAATGAAAATCATTGATTTATTTGAAATTTATTCCCAGGTCATTCTCCATTATTTATTTTTCCATATTGTTGAGTCTACTACCTCAACTCTACTAATTGTTCCATGTTTCTCATGTTTAGCTAGAAAAAGTAGTTTCATGCTAAGGGAGACTTTGGGCTAGGAAGAACACTATTCTTCAAGTGACTTGGTTGGGTTCCGAAGTCACAAAAAAATAACATTTTCTAAGAGGGCATGGAAATTTGGGAGTGCCATGGTGTGTTATGGAATGCCACGAAGTGCTAACACATTCTAGACAGTTCCAAGGCATGTTAGGCATGCCAAGACATGTTAATTTCTAAGGCATGAAGCCTTAGAAACAAAAGGGAGCACTAGTTTCAATTTCATGGAAATGAATGAATAGGAGTGTATGATAGGGAGTGTTAGAGAGTTCCAATGTGCTAAGGAGGGAGTGAAAAGGCATGCTAGAGTGCTAGGGAAGCATGCCAAGATGTACCAAGTGCTAAGGTGTGCCAATGTGTGCTAAGGAGTGTTAGTGAATGCTGGGGAAAATCAAGTGAGCAGTAGGTAGAAATGCATGGAAATGAATGAATAAGAGTGTGTCACAGGGAGTTTCAGTGAGTCCCAAGTCTGTTAAGGAGGGAGTGACATGGTATGCTAGGAAATGCTAAGGCATGCTATAGTGCGAGGGCAGCATGCAACCAAGATGTGCTAGGTGCTACTGTGCACCAGCATGCCCTCATAACTGTTGGGGAGTTCCAGGGAAACACAAGGGAGAAGCAGGTAAAATCAATGCATGGAAATTAATGAATAAGTGTTTGTGACAAGAAGTTTCAGTAAGTTTTGTGTGTTCTAAGGAGGTATTAACAAGGTAATTCTAGATATTGTTGAGGTATGCTAGAGGTTACGGAAACATGCCAAGACGTGCCAGGTGCCATGGTGTTCCAACTCATACCGAGGAGTGTTTGGGAGTGCCAGGGAAAAAAAAGGAAGCACTACTCTCAAAAGCATGGAAATGAATGAATAAGAGTGTGTGACAAGGAGTGTCAGTGAGTTCTAAGTGTGTTTAGGAGGGAGTGACAAGGTATGCTAGGTAGTGTTGAGGAATTCTCAAGTGCCAACACAACATGCCAATATGTGCCATGTTCTAGGGTGTGTCAATGTGTGTCGGGGAGTTCCATGGAAGAACAAGGGACAACTAGTTCAAAATGCATGGAAATGAATGACTAAGAGTGTGTGATAGGGAGTGTTAATGAGTTTCAAGTGTGCTAAGGAGGGAGTAACAAATTTATAAGTTAGGCACTTCCAACGCATTATAGAGTGCCATGGGATGTCAAGTGGTGGTAGTGTGTCCTAGGGAGTGCCAAATCATGCCAAGGAACGCAGCGGAGGCTAAAATGTGACACATAATGCTGTAATGTTCCCAAAATTAGCAAGAAGCTAATTGGAACATTGATTTTGTTTATATCATCTAGGAGGTGAGTAAGATGGGTGAGGAGACCCATGAGCAAGAATAAAATCCCTCATAGTGTGAAATGGTTCATTAGAGTAGCTAGATTTTTCACCTTCCAGTGTGAAAAGGGACTTTTGCATGAGGACAAGGTCTAGTTGACCAAGTCAAACAACACAATGATAGGAGGTGGATATCATCTTGTGGGACTTCGTAGTAAAATAGGAGGGAATTTTACTTGATGGAGGAAACCCTAATGAGTGGGACCCATGGAGAGGGAGCTTGTATTTTTCTAAAAGGAGGGCAAGGCAACCATGGTTACTCATGCTTATGATTATTGATTTCTTTTCTACTTAGACTATTTGTAGTCTCCTGTTGTTTATCATAGTTGCAGTGTTGTTTAGCAGGTGGGATTCCTGTTTTGGATTCCTTCTCCTTCTTTAGAGGCCTCTTGATGGATTTCACTTCATTTCTCCACATCGAGGCTTAAGGCCAGGCCACCTCCTTCAGCTACAACATTATTTCTGCTCAAGTATAACGTTGTGTTAAAGGGTGTTGCAGTGGAGATCACACAACACCATCCCTTGGCTTGTTTTTCAGAGGAGGGAGGCTTCTTTCCTTTGGTAGATCTATAATGAAGGATTCAAATCATATTGAAATTTTTTTCACTTGGCCAATACATTATATTCCACCTACAATGCAATATCCCTCAATGATTGTGTTATTTTCAGAGTACACTTGCAATGAGGGTTTGTAGTGTTGATTCGAGGGTGAGATCATCAGTGATAGGATAAAACCTTCACTTGGAAGATCCATTTCAGGAGGTCTACTCAGATGTTTCATCATCTTCAGCCTTCTCTATTTCATTTCCAGTTTTGAGTTGTAGCTGCTACCTTGCAACTCTGGCATTTTGCCATTTTTTTGTATATTTCAGCCAATCCTTCTAAGGATTGTTCTATTATTGTTTCCTAATGTTGAGAGCTCGCTCCCCATCATTTCCTGAGCCATAAATTCTCACATATTTATATCATTATTCAGTATGATGCAGTATCTCCAATAAACTCCGTCCTTTTGGCCTGCTAAAATTCCTATGTAGCAGTGTTCTTCAATTTTTCATGTACATGTTCCATTGAGGCTGCATTTCCTTTCTTGAGAGCGTCTTTCCTCAAGGATTTGTATACAATTGATGCTATAATATAATTTTTATGTCTATTTATATCTTCATGTATTTTGGCTCATAAAAATAACATCAATACTCCATTTTATGTTCATACATTGCTACAGCCCCTTCATTCCGCATTTTTCCAAGACAAATAGTTATGGGAGACCTATTTAACCCACCTAGAGTGATTTATTTTGAGCCTCCTATTGGATTTAGGTCTTAGATACATTTATATAAGGGATATAGGTCTTTGTTTCAAATATTGTAGCAGCCATTACTGAAAAATGCATTTTTCAGGCATGCCTTGCTAATAATCCCGATTTTGGGATAATACAGTGGTATCGAAGCATCTTTCTTGGCTCAGCCTGTCAGTTTTAGCCAAATAAGATAGAAGAAGATAAAAATGATGAAGAATATGAGATTAATATGAACAATTTTTAGAACTAATAATATCCTCTTCAAAGAGGAGGAGCAAAAAGAAGAGGGACCACGCACTTTCTATTCTCATGAAGAAGAAGAAGACAAGCATGAAAGATGCTTGGATCATTAGGTTCTAAGTAAATACCTAGGTGAATAAAAATCTCATTCTAGAGCCTTCAAGGAGACTATATCCCTCCCACATTTTTTTTAGTAGAAGGAGTAGAGAAGACCCTACAGCAGAAGGGAGATCAAAGGAAATAGATTCCTATTGCCTACATTTTATTTGTCAGCTACAGTAGGAGATTGGGAAAGAAATATTGAGGAATTATTCCTACTACATCCAGTAGTAGAGAGGGAGGCAGTATAAGTTGCATCGCTGCACTCATGGGGTGAAGCCAATGTTTGGTGGTTCAACCACCTGAGCCATACAAGGGTGAAAATGTTTGCAGAATTCACTCAAAGGTTTCACGAAACCTTTGATGGAGAAAGAACAAAGGAGAAAAAGCTCACACCATCATGGGAGGAGACTTGTACCAATGTTGTCAAATCCTTTGAAGAGGACCCTTATACATCTACAAATGAGGAAACCATTGAACTGGAGGAGAAAAGTATTGCAACCATAAAAGAAGATCGCAAACTCCACCAAGGTATGATTGAAGTTCCACCTTATATTTCAGCAAATCATTTAGAGGATTGTGGAAATTCATTTATTAATGACCAAGAATAAAAACACATTGTGATATAGAGCAACATGATTTCATTACACTGTGCAAATGGTTCAAGGAGTAGATGAACCATCATCCTCATACATCTCTATTTAGTTGCACACAACCGTTGAGGTTGGAGTGTGAACTTTTGGAGGGTGAAAAAAACCATGACACTCCTATGAAAAACTATGAAACCATCATTGAGTTGGAGTATGAGGTAGCCACTAAATCATTGGGGATATTAACAATGCTGTCAAACGATGGTGGAGAAGAGATGTTATCTTCATCATATTTGGATCATTATGGATTCAACATAGTCATAGGTGAGAGATCTTCTCTAGGAGGTCTCCAAAGAGTTGCATTTCAAACTTTCATGAAATTCAAAAGGAGAGATTTGGTTTGGAAGGAGCGTAACCCTCATGAGAGGAGTACCAAGGGAATGGAAAGGAGGAGACATCCACAAGTGATTGAGTGGATGTGATTGATGAGCAAGGAGCTGGAAAGCTACTTGCAATTATATGACACTAGGTATCAAGAGGCTTGGCTCTGTTGGATCCTCTTGAAGGAGTTTGGCCATCACTTGGCATATCCTCTTCTAAAGAGGATGGGGATGGAGGAGAGGTGGTAGGATGCTTACATCATTGGGTAGCACGGAGTATGAAAGAATAGTGTTGACATGACATTCATATCATTCATTGTGTCTTCATCACATGAGTTTTATGATGGGAGTATAAGGAGGTAGAAAGCACTTTGGTTGCTTGAGTTGTAATTGAGAGAGTAAGGGAAAATTTGCTCTCACATGTTGTGTGATGTTGCAGGACTATAAGAAGGCAATCTCATGGTGCAAAGGGGCTATTCCTTGGCCTTGGATGATTAGGAAGCACTTACATCTTGGAAGGAATTCCATATTTGCAGCAGCATTACTAAAGGAGTCTTTAACAAGGAGCATGTCAAAGAACAGAGCTTTGTATTGATAGGAGCCTATCTACATGAGCTCACAGCATTGTCACCTTCGAGTAGGGACTTACATATGGAGTGTCCCCAAGATCACTTCAAATTAGAGGCACTTGATAAACAAGGAGGAGGTGGAAATGATGGGGTAATGGATGGAGACATATATTAATATGTTATATTCTTCTTGACTCGGGCTTCCAAGCATGAGAAGGATGATCTTCCTACATCACATGGTTCATTCCTCTTCATAGCATGCCAAAACACTATGGAGGACTCACTCATGGATCCATGTATCATCTTACTCCAGACATATGGTAAGAAATCTATTTTCACATTTATTGATTTGCATACTCTTTCCATTACTATGCAGCGCATTGCTCCATAAGAGGGCAAGATTTTCACATTGGTCCATGATCAATGTTGGGCCAAACTATATGATTGAGGCAGCCATATTTTATGTGGCCCTGGGAAATTTTTTTATCATTACATGTATGTTCAGTTGTTGCACCCAACCCTTTACTATATGATGACATGCATGATTGACCATATATCAAAATACAAATTTCCTTGCAAATTCCTGAAGCAGCAGTTTGTAAAACTGCGTTGTTCATACTTAGGGGACTGTTGGTATTTTCAAACACCACATGAATCCATCCATATCTCCTTAATTATTTTAATGATCATGTCTTCATTTTCTGATATTGTTTCTATTCTTATTGAGATCATGATTGGGGAATTGAAAGATGAGTTGGATGTGTCCTTGAGGGGAGAGAGTTCCCACATTTTCTACACTACATGTTCTAATGGGAGCATTAGAAGATATATGGCCACCACAGCCACATATATGTCCTCTTTTGGGGTGGGCCATGATTTTGATAGCCATCCATTTTATAACCATGGGTAAGTATTTAATCATTTATTTTTGACACATTCAGCCATTTACTATTCATTAGTAGATGTGATGATTTATGTGTATTACTTGCCATACTGTTTTCTGAAGTTGCAGTGGATGAGACTATGTTGTGTCCTCTTGAGATATTTTTTTTATCATGCACCATCATGTAACACCTTCAGAAAACTTCTCATTTGGATATTCTATGATGACCATGTCCTATTCAGCATGGATGAAATATTTTGGGCCAGCTTGTTCTTCAATGTTGGAGGGGATATCCTTGGACGATTTTTCTTCATTTATCCACTTGAGGGAAACAATTTTGCAGCCCAGGATCAACACATACTCTAAACTCATGATGAGTGGAGAGAAGGACAGCGTGGGGTAGACTACCTTGTCTACCATGATCATATTTTCAGCCCACCTACTTTGCATGAGCCAAAGGTGGAGGAAGACTTTCAAGAGTTTCCATGTTGGAGGGTAACTCATTTGGTGTGGATGATTGCTTGGGCATGGGAGATTCATATGGGGATGGCTGATCCCAATTCATTTCCAGCCCACATGCCTCAAGAAGGCCTTTAGCTCTATCCTTGCACTGGGTTGAGGACAAGCAATCTTTGAGAGGGGAGGACTGTAATGTTCCAAAAATTAGCATGCAGCTAATTAGAACATTGATTTTGTTTATATCATCTAGGAGGTGAATAATATGGGTGAGGAGACCCATGAGAAAGAATAAAATCCCTCATAGTGTGAAAGGGATCATTAGAGTAGCTATATTTTGCACCTTCCAGTGTGAAAAGGGACTTTTGCATGAGGACAAGGTATAGTTGACCAAGTAAAATAGTGCAATGATAGGAGGTGGAAATAATCTTGTGGGACAGCGTAGTAAAAGCGGTGGGAAGTTTCCTTGATGGAGGAAACCCTAATGAGTGGGACCCATGGAGAGTGAGCTTGCATTTCTTTAAAAGGAGGGCAAGGCAACCATGGTTACTCATTCTTATGATTATTGGTTTCTTGTCTGCTTAGACTATTTGCAGTCTCTTGTTGTTTAGCAGAGTTACAATGATGTTTAGCATGAGGGAATCCTATTTAGGATTCATTCTAATTCTTTAGAGGCTACTTGAAGGATTTCACTTATTTTCTCCACATCTAGGCTCAAGGCCAAGCCACCTCCTTAAGCTACAACATTATTTCTACTCAAGTATAACATTATGTTGTACGGTGTTGCAGTGGAGATCCCACAACACCATCCCTTGGCTTGTTTTTCAGAGGAGGGGGTCTTATTTCCTTTGGGAGATCATTAAGGAAGTATTCAGAGCATATTGCATATTTTTTCACTTGGCCAATACATTCTATTCCACCTACATCACAATATCCCTTAGTGACTGTGTTATTTTCATAGTACACTTGCAGTGAGGGTTTGCAGTGTTGATTGGAGGGTGAGATCTTTAGTGATAGGATAAAAATTTCACTAGGAATATCCATCGAAGGAGGTCTACTCATATTTTTCATCATCTTCAAACTTCTCTATTTAATTTCTAGTTTTGAGTTGCAGCTGCTACCTTGCAACTCCGCCATTTTTTCCATTTTTTTTTATATTTCAGCCAATCCTTCTAAGGATTGTTGTATTATTGTTTCCTGGGGTTGAGAGCTTGCTCTCCCTCATTTCTTGAGCCATATATTGTCACATATTTCTATTATTATTCAGTATGATGCAGTATCTCCAATAAAATACGTCCTTTTAGCCTGCATAAATTCCTATGTAGCAGTTTTCTTTAGTTTTTCATGTACATGTTCCATTGAAGCTGCATTGCCTTCCTTGAGTGCCTTTTTCCTCAAGGATTTGTATACAATTTCTACTATAATATAATTTTTATGGCTATTTATATATTCATGTATGCTTCCTCATAAAAATAACGCTGATACTCCATTGTATGTTCATACATTGCTGCATCCCCTTCATTGGGCATTTTTCCAAGACAACTAGTTGTGGGAGACCTATTTAACCCACCTAGAGTGACTTATTTTGAGCCTCCTCTTGGATTTCGATCTTAGATACATTGATATAATGGATCCAGATCTTGGCTTAAAATCCTGTTGCAGCCATTCCTGAAAAATGCATTCTTTAGGCATGCCTTGTTAGCAGTCCTGATTTTGGGATAGTATAAATGCCAAGTCATTTTAAGACATGCCAAGTGATATGGAATGTCAAGGTGTAAATTGTGTTTCTTAGTTGTTTTAATACCATGGTTGGATGTGAGTCCTGTCTTGGTAACTTGTTAAGTGGGATTCAGAGTTGAGATTGGAAATGAGTAGCATAATATGAGTTATAGGTAGTTCTTAGGTGAACAAGGAATATGTTCATTTTCCATGACACATGAGAATCTAGGTTTGGTCTTAGAATATTTGATGCAAACACACTCAAGTGCCAGAACAAATCTACTTTGATTTAGAATAGAATCTACACAAATAAAGGAATCAACTAGTGCAAATGATAATTTTACATTTTTCAAGCCTTTCTTCATTATATCACAAACTATAATAAAACAAGCTAGAGCTCCCATACCAATGATCTTGACCCTTTATAATTACACTGATATAAGGAATAAAACTAGGGCTTGGTGTTATTCTTTTCACAACGAATCTATCATGAATAGGAAAACACTTGGCCTACTTGCTGATGGTGGCCACACATAACCCTTTTAGTCCATGTGTCCTGAATACATTTGGTAGGTCTTCTTGCCTCACATTATGCAACCCTTCAATTTTCCTCTATCAACGAGCTCAAATCCTTTAGGTTTCTGAACTTAGTTCAAAAAATCCACCCTATACATGCCTCCCTTGTCCTTAAAGGTAAACAAAAACTAGGGTCTTCGATCAACTGTGTTACCCACCACTTCGTGGGTGATATCCCTAGGAGAAATGTTTCTCCATAATGGACCTCAACCAGCATCCACCAGCCCCTTGCAGCCCTTAACTAACCCATTATTCGATTTCTATGCCACCTGTTATAGGACAAATGACCTCCTCATAAGCTCATAGGAGAAGGTAACATGGAAGGAATAAAATCACCTAGAGAAGACCCATTTTGGCGAAGGTAACGCACCCCAGAAATAACTACACAGAGTTATAATGCACCTGAGTGATGAGAAGGCAGCGTCAATGCTTAGGGTAGCGCTCTATCTTTCCCAAAGGGAAATGTTATCCGTGTTTGAATGTGGAAAGGGAAATATTTTGTGGAAAACCAACTATCATTTCTAGATTTTTCTCAGAAAGAGTCAGTTAAAAATGGAAACTAAATGGTGCAAACGTTTTATTAGGAATTTACAAACACAACTGAAATCCTATGGAAAGTAAAAGAAAGGAAAAGTGAGGACACATCTAGAACTTTCCTGATTTGTACTGGTTGAAAGAGTTGGCAAGGTTTGTCCTCTCCATCTCCTATAAATTGGAGCTGTGGGCTCTTGGTCTAAGGTTAAAGGTTTGATTATATGTGGAGCAAAATTTCATTGTTGTAGTGTGAGGCTTGAAGATCGACAGATTTCATTGAATAATTTATGCCTTGAGCATTATCACACTTGGAGATTAAGAAACAGAGAGAGAGGAATTAGAAGACTGAGGAGGGCTTGGTACAACTGATGGTTGTAATCATTATTTTCATAAATCAATAGAATGACATCTATTTTGTCCACTTGATGCATTAGTGTCACAATTTTTGCTCAATAATCTATGTAGCATGATATGACTCGCTTAGATTTGCATTTCTTTATCTTTGTTATATGCTAGTTTAATTAGTAGAAAGTTATATTGTTGTAGAGATTACATGGGAGCTTTGATTGGTTGCAGGATCTGGATTTGGAGCCAGTGATGAAAAACTCCTACTCCGTCGCTTGGTGTTATCCATAGGATCTCTCATCCAAAAAGAGGTAATCATCCTAACCTTTCTTTGTCAATTATATATATTATTATGAACATGCATGCAGTACCATTGGAACTTTACATCTAATATTATAGTCTGCCTCAGAAACTGGAAAGCCCTGAGAGGGATACCCAATAACCACCACCCAAGCATATTACACTATAGCACCGCCTGAGCCAGCCATGTGGTCCCTCACCCATATGTATTGATTGTATGTTTGAAGGTGGGCCTCCCAAACCTAAATGTATGTATTGTCATTTGGTAATTGAGTATTGGTTTTTCTTATCATGAACACTTTTGGACATGGATTGATTGGGGGATTTGATCGAAAGAGTGGACTTGGTTATTTATTATGTCCCCTTGACTTATTTTTGATGTTACCTTTGTGCTTTAGTCTAGTGGGATATCCTTTGCTAACCATTTAGTTTTAGGGTGGTTTTCATTGAGAAACCCCAACTTTGGTTGTGTGGTTCCGCTCCCATATCCACTGATATTACCTCGATTTTAGTTCACCATAACCCCATTCATCATATCTCCCACCTATGTCCACATTACCGCACTTGGTCCACATGGGGTTAGACTCCCCTCTCCCATCCCCCACCTTAGGTCAGGCCTGGAATGATGCCTTGAAGTTTGAAGCAACTAGAAAATAAAATAAAAAAGCAAAAATGACCACATTCAATAGGAAAATGTACCACAAAATGAAAAATATGGTCGGAAAAAAAATATTTAGCACATGTCCAAAAGCTAATTCATGAGCTATAACTCTCATGGCCATCACCCTAGTTCTATAGGTCCTATATGAGTCTCCTTTGTCATTCAGGAACCCATGACTATCCCAACGCTTGGAGGGTTGTGAACCACCCTACCAAAACTGGGTTATTTAGTGGTACATTTGACACAACCTGCTCTTGTCATTTGAGCCCCTAGAAATTTACTTAAAAAATATCATAAATGGAAAAATGCATATAAATAAGGGTGGAAAAATCAAGGCCGAGATACCTCATGTACCACGATTTCTTCCTCCTACACATCATGTACCTAGAATTGGGCTTCCCTTTTTTTGGCTACCCCCATGCCCCAATATGTGGCCTAGGATGCCCTTATCATTCTCTATTCTATTTCACATCTTGATCACATGCCACCACCATCTGAGGGATGTATCTTGGACATGCTATCCCCTCTAAAGGTTGAAACCACCTAATAATGTGCTAAGCTAAACCCCTTTTGAGCCTGGAGACATTAGCACATCCCAAAACCCACTATTGAAGGAAATAAATTATGAAGTGTCTACTTTTTCTCTATTATTTGTAAGCTCTTCTACTCAATTACTCTAATCACTTATTGTACAAGAGGGCTAGGGGAGACATTGGATCTTATACAAGATTGTAGGTGGAGTCCACTTTGGGTTTGGTCTCCCTATACGGTGTCCTAAACCTCCATAGGGATAAAATGGCATATGCAAGCTATGTGTTGAGGACCATGGGCCTCCAAAACATTAGAAAAAACTCCATGGATCCATTTGGATTTTCAAATATTTCTATAGATCCCCTCTTGGATGAGGAAGATGCATTATGCCCATCTGATCCCACATGTGCACCACACACTTCGAGGGTGCCCAAAGGATTTTACAATCGCATAAAAACATTTTTTGCAACATCTGAGCCTTCACATAACATATACAATAATCTTCAACTCATTTGGAGACCCATGAGGTCATCTTTGTGCCCCACATCCACACGGCGCACCACAGTTTTATTGCTTGGAAAACAAGTGTTGATCCCCTTGTTGAGCACTTTTGATGGGTCCCATGCATCATTCTCGTACTCATGGACTCTATTATTCCTCCTAGAAAGCCCTATAACATCATTTGACCTATTATGAGGCTTACTATTCCATGTACAATCTAGTTTGGTGTGCTTGTCACCAAAAGTTATGGTTACTTGCACATTATTTTATGTTTAGGGGTTATTGTAGGCCCATAGGTTAATTCAAAATACCAATCATTATATCAATAGGATTTAGTTGGATTCATTTGTATCATCACTTGACTTTGGATCTCTCTATCTTTAGAGAACTTCATATTTTTCTTTGCAGGACTATTTTGGATGATGGATGAATTTTGATGTATGAATTTGGGCTAGTTTTATCTTTGAAAGTTTTGAATTACTCCTCCTATAAACTTTCTAACAAAATTTAGATGACTGAACTAGTGTCACAAATCATCCACTAACAATCCATTGACTAATAGTTTATAGGTTGCTTCATATCTCTATACAAAACTTTATGGACAGCCCACCTAAATCAACTCCTCTTCATGTCAATACATTCCTCATATGACACATTTTTTCTGCTGAATCTTTTGCTCATGATTTACCATCCTTTGTATTTTCTATCTATGCACATACTTCTGCAAACCATATTACAAATATGTGGTATATATTTTAGAGATAAACCTCTCTCTAAGCATCACAACCCCTCTTCTTCTACGCAAATTTGTCAAAGTCTTCAGGGAATATCTTATTGATTGAACATGTTAGGAAACCTCCCTAACTACAAAATTATACTTCTATTCTAATTTCTTTAGAAGAAAACCATATCCACCCATAGCAAAAAAAAACTCCTGCCTCCATAAGAGACTCAACCTAGCTCATATGGATCCATAGATTCTAGGAATTTCTTTGACTGAATCTTGACATGAACTTTATACCTCTACAACCCTCACACTACGGTTACCTCAGTCAATATTAAACACGTGGTTACTTCTACTATAGCCATAAATTCTAGTGCAAACCCTCCTCCATTTGTGATGGTATTTATCACAGAAATTACAGCTTACTAACCATGAGAATATAGGGTCTCGAACCTCTCTCTTATTTTAAAATTTGATGTGGCATTCACATAGAAACACCACGAGAATCACATGCAAAAATTCTCATGAGTCGCCTCTCTTGAGCTTGATCTTCCATAAGATAACCAATATTATATCATCCTACTTCCTATCTCGAACTCATTAAGGTATGTGACATTCTGTTGAACCCTCACATGATCATCTTTCTCTTGGTGGATGATCATGGCCTCCCTTTAGCAACCCTTACTCAACCCTCTTACTCGACCTACCTTAGGACTAGATCTCTCATGGCCTCCTTGATCAAATGATATCCTTATCACTTTATGTTCTTGCCTTGATACTAAGGCCTTATTAAATATATTTTCCTATCTTTGCCTCTCAAGAACCCTCTAGAACTTATGATATTTATCCACTTAGACCTTAGGAAATATTATTTTTCCATTTTAATTTATTTTAGATTTTAAACCCCATATTGAGTCCAAAACTCCTTCTCTTGGGTTCTTTTCCCAAAAAAAAATTTGTGACCAAACTCACACAAACCCATCTCACTAAGATTGTGGAGTACCTCCCAAGCTACACAATTCAACAACGTATTCTAGTTGTAGTAGTCATAACTTGGTTATGCTCTTGTAGTCAAGTGGCGACATAGTTGGGTTCCCAAGCTACAAATTAAGGAACGGTAATTGTGAGGGAATGATAGATGGGGAGGGTTAGGGCATGCAAAGGAATGAAAAGGCATGATAACAAATGCCATACAATGTCAATGTATCTTGAGGAGTGTTATGGAGTGTTGAGGCATCGCAAGGGAGAATTAGGTCAAAATGCATGGAAATGAAAAATAAGAGTGTGTGCCAGGGAGTGTCACTGATTTCAAGTGTGCCAAGGATGAAGTGTCTTAGAATAATTTCATAATATTATTTGCAAGAGGAAAGCTTATGATTGTGAAAAGGGGCTCTACAAAGCAGTTTTAGACAAAGGGAGACTTTATTCTGGGCACACCACTATTTTTCCTTTATCTATTATTTTTAGATGACATGTGGCACACTTTGGTCGAATGATCATGTTTTAAACTATTTAATATGATTTCATTTTGTGCATTGTTATGTTATAGTTTTGGTGCACTTGGCTTGTACCAAATTATATCTTGAGTGTCTTATGTATCTTATGGTTCTTGCTAACTCTCAGTTAATGCTCTATTTTTTATATGAACTGGACATACATGTGAAATATTTCCTATGTAAGCTATGTTGCTTAGTTGTTTTATGGCCATGGATGGATGTTATCCTTGTCTTGGTAAGTTATTAAGTGGGAAAATTTAAACTTGGACATGAGTGGCCTAGGATGAGGTATAGACACTTGTTATGTGAAAAAGGCACAACCTACTTGTAGTAGGTGAAATCAGTCGAATTGTTGTGACTGAAGCAGGCCAATGTCACATGAAATATAGTAGCTAAGGACTTGATTGGGTTCCCAAGTTGTGAAAAAATGGAAGGCTAGTTGTGAGGGCATGAGTGCTAAGGCATGCTAGGGAATGATAACATGTGCCAGATAGTTTGAAGGCATGTCAAATGTGCTAAGATGTGTCAATCACTAAGGCATGTGAACATGTGAAAGGGTGTGACAATACATGCCATGAAATATCAAGGCAAAAAAAATATTAAAAATTTTAAACTATAAGGAAATGAACACATCATAGGGTTAATAAGTCATCAATTTACCTTTTCCATGATGGGCATGCTAGGCAACCAACACTAGGTGCAAGTTTGTGCCAAGTGCCAAGTTTTAGTGCATTATTAGTTCCCAATCATCCTTTGTTACTTCTCATCTACTTTCCAATAATTGATCTCAAATAAATTTAATATTAAACCATGGCAAAGAATACCAATGCATCTTAATGAATTTTAGACATGCTAATACTTTCCAAGCGCCAACACGTGCCAAGTGCCAATATGTATGAGGGAGTGATACACATGTTATGAAGTGGAAGGGCATGCAAAAGAGTAATAAGGTGTGAGAGAGTGTGCTAATTCATGCTGAGGAATTTTAGGGAGTACTAAGGCAACACAAGGGAGAAGTAGGTCAAAATTCATGGAATTGAATGAATAAGAGGGTGTGCTAGGGAGTGTCAACGAGTGCTAGCTAGAATGCCAAGGAGGGAGTGACAAGGTATGTTAAGTAATAGTAAGGCGCACCAGGGTATATAAGGGCATGTTAAGAAATTCCAGAGTGTGTTATGGAGTTCGAGTGTGTGTCAGCATGCCCCAAATAGTGCCAAGACATGCAAGATGATAAGGCATGCTAGGATCTATAGGGTGTCAGGGTATGTCAATATGTGTCAAGGAGTATCAAGGAAACAAAAATAAGAACCAAACTAAAATGAAAAGAAATGAACACATAATAGGTTAATAATTCAAGACTTTATCTTTTTTCAAAAGCGGTGTGCTTGGTACACAAATAATAGGTTCCATTACATGCCAAGTTCCAATGTGTTCCAAGTGCTCATGTATGTTAATGCATGCCAAAGTGTTACAAGGCATGCTAGGGACTTCAAGGCATACCAACACATTCTAGGAGATCATTATGATATGATAGGGCTTGCCACCATGTGCTTGGGTGTCCTAGTCATGGCAAGATGTTCTAGGTACAAAGATGTTGTAAAACATGTGAGGTGACAAGGAATGTTAGTGTGTGATAAATCATGTTATTATGTGCCAAGTGTGTTGAGGAGTCCTAGATCTCTCTCATTAAACAAATTTACAAAGCTTGATTATGTATTAAATAATTTAGTCTCTACACACACTATTGCAACTTATTCTAAATGGAATTTGTTAGATAATAAATGTAATAGAAATGAATCATGTATTGACTCATAGGAAAACTATATTCTCATTACTTGAGGGAAATGATACACACTAATTACTTCTTAACAAATTGACTAACTCTAACACTATGTCTCCTTGGACACATAAGGAAAAGACTCCACAAAAATGGTCTTAAATCATTATCTTTTGACAAAAAATATAGTAACATGCATATAACATCATCAAAAAATCATTGGAATGATCAATGATGATAAACATTTTTTGAGAGCATTGGTGAGGGTCAATAAAATATCATCACTAGAAGTCTCACCAAAGAGCTAATTAGTGATGGACCTTTTACAACCCTCACCAAAAGTGTAACTAAAAATGGCTTTGGTGAAAAAACTTAATCGACTGCCACTATATGCGCTTACAATTACGCTTTTCTAAGGACTGTCAACATATGTGACATTGGTGACGGACCTTAAAGGTCTGTCACAGGCATGACCCTCACCAATTTCCTTTTTTCTTGTAGTGACCTCTTCATTATTTACCTAAGCACCTAGAAAAATGGTTTCCCAAGTATAATTATGATGATGGACTCCCTGCTTAGGAACACCTCAATAATTTCATGCTAGCCATGAACCTCAATGACGTATCTAAAGAACACTGTGTAGTTAGGTTATTCACTTATACTTCCGAAGGATCAATATGATCATGCTACTTTTCACTACCATCAGGCACTATAACTAGTTTGAACATATTTTAGGAGAAACATTTAAACAAGTTTGGTGATGATCGAATTACTGCTACTCTTATAAATTATCTTTCTAATCTAAAATCTAATTTAGGAGAAAAAATAAAATAATTTAATTCCATGTTTAATAAAATTTTAAAGAAAATCCCAACTATTTAAAAGCTTGGTTTTGATGTACACATCGAATGGTAAATATCCTCTCTTCCTTCTAATATTACAGGTTTTGGAGATATAGCAAACAAAGCAACTTTACTAGAGAAAATGAAGGAAGCCATGTTAGTTTAAAAGATAATACTTAAATTAGAAAATAATACTGCCCAAGGATAAAGAAAAAATAAGGTTACATTTAAGGATGGACCATAAAGAAAAACTCCTAAATATCCTTTCGATCTAGAAGGATTTCAAAAGGTCCTTAAATCCATGTCAAATGACATGATATAAATAAAAAAGAAGGTAGCCCAACATTCTTCTAAAAAAAAATTTATATATTTCAAGAAAGCTCAAACATCTAATCCTCAACCACCTAATATTATATCCAATGTTGACTTTTATTAGGATGATGATGCAGATGAAACAACATTATTTGCTGAAGAATCTCAAGACGGGGAACTTGTAAAAGTACATGGGTTATGGCATTTCATATTCCCTACTTTTGATAATGAATATGAACATAAAGCCTTAAATATTAGCACCAGAAGTAAAATTCCTCTTGAGTCATCATAATCAATCCAGAAACAAAAACCCTCATCCCCTGCTGCTAAAGATAAATTTATCGATAACAAATTTCCTTGCACATATTCTCAATTATTCCCACCTTCTTCATATTCTCTCTCTACATCAAATACCTTGGTAGTCTCTGAGACCATCGAATACAATATTGTCTAATATATAAATAAAATCAAAGTAAACATATCCCTACATGAGGTACCTAAATTAAAACAACAACATAGTTTTTTATTAGAATAATTTAATGTAGTTCGCGCTTCTCCTCTACATGCACCCATTAGATCCAAAGCCTCTAAAGGAGTAGGTAAACCTCCTAATGATATAACAGGAAATATTAACTCCTCAGATGCCATTTTAATTGGGGATAGATACAGTTCACTTAATCCTCCTTTTCTCCTGACTTCTGAAATTTTCAATAAAAATGTGCACAATTTCCTGATAGACTATGGGGCTTCCTCAAATATAATTCCATATTTAGTTTTTCTGAAGTTAAACATATCGCCCCAAAATTCTGATGTTCACATTGTTCAACTGGATAGAACCAAAGTCAAGGTTTTAGGAGAAATCAATTTTGTTCTCATTAGACTTGCTTCTAAATCAAAATTTTGTCAAGTAATTGACATACTAGTTGTCAATATCCCCAAATTTTATGGTTTTATTCTTAGTAGATATTGGTCTAAAAACTTCATGGTTATTTTTCCCACAGACTAGTCTCATATGTGGCTTCCTTACAATGGTAATCCAATTCTTTTTTACCATGAAAAACACATGAAATAGTTAGTAACTAATTTTGAAGATGAAAATTAGCCAATGGCCATTACAAATAACATCCTTAGGAACAACACTGCTGAATCATTCTTGAGTAATTTTAATGAAGAAAAATCCAAATTTTTAATTAATTATGTTAATTCTAAAATAGAAAAAAATTCACAATGAGTTCCTTCTAAATATGTAAATATTGTAAAAAAACTAAATATTAAATCTTTATTTTGGACATTGCATTTTGATCATTCTAGGTTTGATGATGGTGTCGGAGCAGGTTGTATATTAATCAATCCAGAAGGAGAAGAAAAAATGCTATATTGTATATTAGAGTTTGAATAATATTGTTGAGTATGAGGAAAAAACAATGCTATGTTGTACATTAGATTATGAATGAATGAATAATATCTTCAAGTATTTAGAGATTCTGAAATTGTTGTAATGCAGGTAAGAAATACCATTCATTGTGTTTTTTTCCCATTTAGAGCATTATAAATATTTGGTTCAAACCCTCACTTCTCATTTCTTTCCATTTAACATATCTCCTATCCCCAGTCTTCAAAATTTGCGTGTTGACCTTCTAGGAAATGTATCATCTATACTTACAATATCTTAGGATTATAGTGCAGATATGTTTTCCATTGAATTAATTTTTCATCCATCCATCCAAGACAATGTCACCAAATAGCATGTGTTCAATGATGACGAATACATTATAACCTTTTTAACATCTGAAGGATCATATTTATGAGTATGAACGTGAGACATAGTTGAAACAAAAAAACTAATGAATTTTTTTTTACCTAAATTTGTGGTTAAATTTGAATATATATATATATATATATATATATATATATATATATATATATATATATATGACTTAAAATACTGATTTAAGAAGGTTAATAACTCCAAACTTCAAGTTTAAACTTTTAGGTTTGAACTATTAAACCTTGGAACTAATTTCGAACCTTAAAACAACAATCTAGGTCTAGGTCTCTCACTAGATGAGAGATTAGCCTTCATTCATTTATTAAAAGGATACAAGATTGTTTTTTCTTGAAGCAATGAATACATTATAACACTCGACACCTCCATAACACTATCCCAATGAT
Organism: Pinus albicaulis; assembly: GCA_034641835.2. Lineage (NCBI taxonomy): Eukaryota > Viridiplantae > Streptophyta > Pinopsida > Pinales > Pinaceae > Pinus > Pinus albicaulis. The sequence goes on from CM076576.1 coordinate 808,784,231, forward strand.
ATCCGATGACAAACTTGTACAACTAAAATTAAAGAAAATTCACCCCAATATTGAAAGTCAAATCAAATCTGAGCCGAATAAACTCCTTAAGGCTAAACTCATTTTTCCTGTTAGACCCTCAAAATGGGTATCAAATTTAGTTCCTACCAGGAAGAATAATGGTGACATACACATTTGTATATATTTTATGAATCTCAATAAATCTTGTCAAAAGGATAATTTCTCATTACCACCCATTGAACCCATTTTATAATCATTTGCAAGTTCTGAGCTCATGTCTTTCATTTATGGACTTTCACGATAGTGTCAAATCCTAGTTCATCCAGATGATTGGTTGAGGACTAAGTTTAAAACCAAATGGGATACATATGCTTATCAGAAAATTCCTTCTGGTCTAATAAACACAGGGTAAGCCTTCCAAAGAGACATGGGCATAAATTTTATGGGTCAGATAAATAAGACAATTGTTGTTTACTTGGATGATATAACAATATAATCCAAGAAAAATCCATTATAATGATTTAAAGAAAATATTTGAATGCTTTAAAAAGTATGGAATTTTGTTGAATCCAAAAATGTCTCATTCCACTCTCAGTGAAGGAAATTTTTTAGAATTCATTGTGTCCAAAGAAGGCATTTTTATTGATCCTGAAAGGATTAAGGTGATCTCTGAAATTTATCTGCCCTGTAATAGTAAATTGATGCAGTCCTTTCTAGGACAAATTAATTTTGTCATTATATTTGTCCTTCAAATTTCCCAAAAGTTTCTTCCGTTACAAGCCATGATCAAGAAAATTTCATTCTTTAAGTGGGGCAATAATAAAAGAGAAGGTTTTTATTCAATCAAAAAAGAGATTATCAATGCTCCTTTAACTACTCCAAATTTTTCATGTCATTTTATTTTATATACTTTCACTTCTAAAAGATCATATACTCATGTTTTAGAAAAAAATAATGATCATCAAATTGATGCACCCATTTCATTCTTTAGTTCAAATTTTCAAGGTGATGAACTAAATTATTGTGAGGTGGAGAGACAAGCTTTTGTTGTTTTTAAATCTATAAATCACTTCAGACCTTTTCTTTTAAAGACATACACTAAAGTAATAGTCCCATTCCGAGCAGAAAGGTAGTTACTTGTGAAAAAATAGTTAAAATAAAATAGGGAAAATTGGATCACAGCTCTACAGGAATACGATACTGACATTAAAATAGCTGAAATTGTTAGAGGATAGGGTTTTTACAAATTAATTACTGGAGTGTCCAACATACCAATTGATGAGGACTCGGGTAATAATGTACACATATATGAGGTAAGCCTAATTCACTAATCTAGATGGATATTCCTGGCCACCCACCTATTCCATTTCGACCCCCACCATCGGTTCTTTCAGTCTTTAAGCTTTAGCACAACATACTATTTTTAGCAGTTTTTCGGGTCCTCAACTTCCAGATTTGTTTTGAGGCGCTAAACGATATTTTTTTTGGGAAAACCAGTGGAAGTTCCATTCATATTTCTAATGTAAAAACTCATAGTCCTCAGGTAGATATTTATAACGAGGTATTGATCATGTCAAGAAAATATCATATGCCAAAGTTATGTCTCTAGGAATTTGATATATTGTAGCAATTTACCCAAACAGGGCTCATTTGTTTGGTGCTTCATCTCCTAGGGTTAGGTTTTTAGATGTTTAGGGTTTTCCATTGTTTCTCAACAATAAATAGGCCTTCGATCCTGATTATAACACTGTTCAAAGGCCTGTAGGTGCCACATCTCTTCTCAGAGATAAGCTACCAAGGCCTTAGATAGTTTATTTTGATTATGTCTGTAACCATATTTCTGTTATTTGATATTAATGAAATGAAGTACTATTTCCACTACATCTCTGTGTTTATGTCTATTTATGTATTTAATTGAATTCTTGCATAAATATGGATCTATGGTATTAGAGAGGTCTTCTCTTTATTTTTTTTCCTTTGCATGTCCCCATTGAGGTCGTGGTATAAGGAGTTAGTGCTCAATCTGGTTGAGCACTTGCAAGATCATCCTCGCAAACCCTGACAACCTCTCATGGTGATAGAAAATAAGGACAAGGGAGCAGGATATCCTACCAAATTATTTTTCAAGGAGGCCATTGAGAAATAAAGGAATGCGATGATGGATATATTTTCCTATATCCTTCAATGACTTCCCAACGATAACACATCTACATCCAGTAGCCACTCTAGACATGCCTCTCCTTTCAAGGTACTAGTCAAATTTGACATTCTTGTATTTGAAGGCCAGATAGATGCATATGCCATAGATATATGGTTGAATTTTCTAGAAGGGTATTTCTCGGTCCATGATATCTAAAACAGAGAAAATATTACTTTTGTACTCCTCAAATCTGCCTCCCATGTCAAATACTGGTGGGAAACCTACTATGAGTAGAATGATAGGAGGGAACCCTCTTTATACTCATATGCACCCACTTCGAATTCATTCTAAGATGGATCTATGAGGACAAGTACATCCAATGGACCACATTGTGGAAGCAAAGGGGTCAAGATGTGTATGAAATGACAACGAAATAATGACAAACTTGTTTCATAGGGAATTGGTAGATTATCTCTAAGAAGAGATGTCGCATCCACAGGCCTATGAAATCTATTAGAATGAGGCTCAAAAGCCTATTTATTATTTAGAAACAATGGAAAACCCTAAATATACAAAAAAATAATCCTAGGAAATGAAGCAACAAAACCAAGTTCTAAGGTGTGCCAATGTTTGCTAAGGAGTGTTAGTGAGTGCTAGGGAAACTCAAGTGAGAACTAGGTCAAAATGCATGGAAATGAATGAATAAGAGTGTGTAACAGGGAGTGTCGGTGAGTACCAAGTGTGCTAAGGAGGGAGTGAAATGGTATGCTAGGCAATGCTAAGGCATGTTATAGTGTTAGGGCAACAAGCAACCGAGATGTGTTAAGTGCCAGGGTGTGCCAACATGTCCTCGGAAGTGTTATGGATTTCCAGGGAAACACAAGGGAGAAGTAGGTAAAATCAATGCATGGAAATGAATGAATAAGTGTTTGTGAGAAGAAGTTTCAGTGAGTTTTGTGTGTACTAAGGAGGGATAGACAAGGTAATTCTAGGTAGTGTTGAGGTATGCTATAGGTTAGGGAAACATTCCAAGATGTGATAGGTGCCATGGTGTGGCAATGCATACCAGGGAGTGCTTTGGAGTGCCAGGGAAAAACAAGGGAGCACTACTCTCAAAAGAATGGAAATGAATGAATAAGAGTGTGTGACTGGGAGTGTTCGTGAGTTATAGGTGTGTTAAGGAGGGAGTGACAAGGTATGCTAGGTAGTGTCGAGGAATACTCAAGCACCAGTGAAACATGCCAAGATGTACCATGTTCCAGGGTGTGTTAATGTGTGTCGGGGATTTCCAGGGAAAAACAAGGGACAACTAGTTCAAAATGCATGTAAATGAATGACTAAGAGTGTGCGATAGGGAGTGTTAATGAGTTTCAGGTGTGCTAAGGAGGGAGTAACAAATTTATAAGTTAGACAATGCCAATGCATGCTAGAGTTCCAAGTGATTTCAAGTGTGGTAGTGTGTGCTAGGGAGTGCCGAAGCATGCCAAGGAATGTAGGGGATGCTAACATGTGCCACATAATGTTGTAATGTTCCCAAAATTAGCATGAAGCTAATTTGAACATTGATTTTGTTTATATCATCTAGGAGGTGAGCAAGATGGGTGAGGAGACCCATGATCAAGAATAAAATCCCTCATAGTGTGAAAGGGATCATCAGAGTAGCTAGATTTTGCACCTTCTAGTGTGAAAAGGGACTTTTGCATGAGGACAGGGTTTACTTGACCAAGTAAAACAACGCAGTGACAGGAGGTGGATATCATCTTGTGGGACATCATAGTAAAAGAGGAGGGAAGTTTCCTTGATGGAGGAAACCCTAATGAGTGAGACCCATGGAGAGGGAGCTTCTATTTTTTTAAAAGGAGAGCAAGGCATCCATGCTTACTGATGCTTATGATTATTGATTTCTTGTCTGCTTAGAATATTTGCAGTCTCCTGCTGTTTAGCAGAGTTGGAGTTTTTTTTAGCATGAGGGATTCCTATTTAGGATTCCTTCTCCTTATTTAGAGGCCTCTTGAGTGATTGCACTCCATTTCTCCACATCCAGGCTCAAGGCCAAGCCACCTCCTTCAACTACAATGTTATTTCTGCTCAATTATAATGTTGTGTTGCAGGGTCTTACAGTGGAGATCGCACAACACCATCGCTAGGCTTGTTTTGCAGAGGAGGGAGCCTTCCTTCCTTTGGGAGATCACTAAGGAAGGACTCATAGCATATTGCAGATTTTGGCACTTGGTCAAGACATTATATTCCACCTACAGCGCAGTATCCCTCAATGACTGCGTTATTTTTAGAGTACACTTGTAGTGAGGTTTGCAGTGTTGATTGGAGGGTGAGATATTTGGTGATAGAATCAAACTTTCACTTGGAAGATCCATTGGAGGAGCTCTACTCAGATTGTTCATCATCTTCAGCCTTGTCTATTTCATTTCCAGTATTAAGTTGCATCTGCTACCCTGCAAATCCGAAATTTTTCCATTTTTTTTGTATATTTCTATTATTTTTCATTATGATGCAGTATCTCCAATAAACTGCATCCTTTTATCCTACTGGAATTCCTATGTAGCAGTGTTCTTCAGTATTTCATGTACATGTTCCATTGAGGCTAAATTGCCTTTCTTGAGTGCCACCTTTCTCAAGGATTTGTATACAATTGATGCTATAATATAATTTTGATGGCTATTCAAATCTTCATGTATGCTAGCTCATAAAAATAACACTGATACTCCATTGTATGTTCATACATTGTTTCGGCCCCTTCATTCGGCATTTTTCCAAGACAACTAATTGTGGGAGACCTATTTAACCCACCTAGAGTGATTTATTTTGAGTCTCCTCTTTGATTTCAGTCTTAGATACATTTATCTAAGGGATCCAGGTCTTGGTTTCAAATCCTGTAGTAGCCATTCCTAAAAGATGTGTTTTTCAGGCATGCCTTAATTGCAGTCCCGATTTTGGGATAATACTGTGGTATCAAAGCATCCTTCTTTGCTAAACCTATGAGTTTCAGCTAAAGAATATAGAATAAGATAAAAATGATGAAGAATATGAGATTACTCTCATTAGTTTTTAGAACTAAGAAGATCCTATTCAAAGAGGAGGAGCAAAAGGAAGAGGAAGGACCATGCACTTCCTATTCTCATGAAGAATAATAAGACAAGCTAGAAATAGGCTTGGATCATCAAATTATAATTCAATACCTGGGTGAATACAAATCTCATTATAGAGCCTTCAAGGAGACTATATACTTCCCACAGTTTATTTAGCAGAAGGAGTAGAGAAGGCCTTGCAGTAGAAGGGAGATCAAAGGCAATAGATTACTATTTCCTACATTTGATGTGTCAGCTACAACAATAGATTGGGCAAGAAAGCTTGAGGCATTCTTCCTAATACATCCATTAGTATAGAGGGAGGTAGTAGAATTTGTAGCACTGCACTTAGAGGGTGAAGCCAATGTCTGGTGGTTCAGCCACTTGAGCGATAAAAGGGTGAAAACGTTTGCTGAATTCACTCAAAGGTTTTGCAAAACCTTTGATGGAGTAATAACAAAGGAGAAAGAGCTCACACCATCACAGGAGGAGACTTGTACGAACACTGTCAAAGCCTTGGAAGAGAAACCTTCAAAATCTACAAATGAGGCAGCCATTACACTAGAGGAGAAAACTATTGTATCCATACAAGAAAATCCCAAACTCCACGAAGGTATGATTGAAGTTCCACCTTCTATTTCAAAAAATCATTTAGAGGATTATGGAAATTCATTTATTAATGACCAAGAATCAACACACATTGTGATCTATAGAAACATGATTGCACTGCGTTGTGAAAATGGTTCAAGGCAGAGATGAACCATCAACCTCATACATATCTGCTGAGTGGCACACAACCCTTGAGGTTGCAGTGTGAAAATTTGGAGGGTGAAACAAACCATGAAACTCCTATGGAAAACTATGAAACCATCCTTGAGTTGGAGTATGAGGTAGCCACTACATCATTGGGGAGATTAACAACAATGTCAAACAATGGTGGAGAAGAGATTTTATCTTCATCATATTTGGATCCTAATGGATTCAACATATTCATGCATGAGAGCTCTTCTGTAGGAGGTTTCCAAAGAGCTGCATTTCGATCTTTCATGAAATGAAAAAGGAGAGATTTGGTTTGGAAGGAAGGTAGTCCTCATGAGAGGAGTAGCAAGGGAACAGAAAGGAGGAGACTTCCACAAGTGATTGAGTGGATGTGATTGATGAGCAAGGAGGTGGAAAGATACTTGCAATTATATGACACTAGGCAACAAGAGGCTTGGCTGCGCTGAATCCTCTTGAAGGAGTTTGGCCATCACTTGGCATATCCTCTTCCAAAGAGGATGGGGATGGAGGAGAGGTGGTAGGATTCTTGCATCATTGGGCATCATGGATTCTGGATGCATAGTGTTGACGTGACATTTATATCATTCATTGTGTCTTCATCACATGAGTTGTATGATGGGAGCATAAGGAGGTAGCAAGAACTTCGGTTGCTTGAGTTGTACGTGAGAGAGCAAGGGAAAATTTTCTCTCACATGTTGTGTAATGTTGTAGGAGTAGAAGAGGGAAATATCATGGTGAAAATGGGCTACTCCTTCCCCTTGGATGATCAAGAAGCACTTCCATCTTGGAAGGCATTCCATATTTGCAGCAGCATTACTAGAGGATTCTTTGACAAGGAGCATGTCAAAAAACATAGCTTTGTATTGATAGGAGCCTATCTGCCTGAGCTCATAGCAGTGTCACCTTGGTGCAAGGACTTATGGCTAGAGTTTCCCTAGGATAAATTCACATTGGAGGTACTTGGTGAACAAGGAGGAGGTGGAAATGATGGGGAAATGGATGGAGACATCTATTACTATGTTATATTCTTCTTGACTTGGGCTTCCAAGGATGAGAAGGATGATCTTCATGCAACATATGGTTCATTCCTCTTCATAGCATGAGAAAATACTATGGAGGACTCACTCATGGATCCATGTATCATATTACTCTCGACATATGGTAAGAAATCTATTTTCACATTTACTGGTTTGCATACTCCTTCCATTACTATGCAGTGCATTGCTCCACAAGAGGGCAAGCTTTTCACATTGCTCCATGATCAATGACGGGCCAAACTATATGATGGAGGTAGCAATATTTATGTGGCCCAAGGAAAATTTTTTATCGTTACATGTATGTTCAGTTGCTGCACCCAACCCTTTACTATATGATGACATGCATGATTGACCATGTATCAAAAAAAAAATTTCCTTGCAAATTCTTGAAGCAGCATTTTGTAAAACTGCGCTATTCATACTTAGGAGACTGTTGGTATTTTCAAAAACCACATGAAGCCATCAGTATCTCCTTCATTCTTGTATTGATCATGTCTTCATTTGCTGATATTGTTTCTATTCTTTTTGAGAGCATGATTGGGGAATTGACACATGAGTTGGATGTGTCCTTGAGGGGAGAGAGTTCCCACATTTTCTGCACTACATGTTCTAATGGGAGCATGAGAAGAGATATTGCCACCATAGCCCCATTTATGTCCTCTTTTGGGGTGGGACATGAGTGTGATAGTCATCCATTGTATAACCATGGGCAAGTATTTGATCATGTATTATTGACACATTCAACCGTTTACTATTCATTAGTAGATGTGATGATTTCTGTGTATTACTTGCCATACTGTTTTCTGAAGTTGTAGTGGATGAGACTACGCTGTGTCCTCTTGAGATATTTTTTTTATCATGCACCATCATGTAACACCTTTAAAAAACTTCTCATTTGGATATTCTATCATGACCATGTCCTATTCATCATGGATGAAATATTTTGGGCCAGCTTGTTCTTCAATGTTGGAGAGGAGATCCTTGGAGGATTTTTCTTCATTTTTCCACTTGAGGGAAATAATTTTGCAACCCAGGATCTGCACATACTCAGCACTCATCACGAGTGGAGAGAAGGAAAGCATGGGGTAGAATAACTTTTCTACCATGATCATATTTTTAGCCCACCTACTTTGCATGAGCCAAAGGTGGAGGAAGACTTTCAGGAGTTTTCATGTTGGAGGGTAACTAATTTTGTGTGGATGATTTCTTAGGGATGCGAGATTCATATGGGGATGGATAATCACAATTCATTTCCAGCCCACATGCCTCAAGAAGGCCTTCAGTTCTATCCTTGTAGTTGCTTGAGGACAAGCAATCATTGAGAGGGGAGGACTGTAATGTTCGCAAAATTAGCATGAAGCTAATTGGAAAATTGATTTTGTTTATATCATCTAGGAGGTGAATAAGATGGGTGAGGAGACCCATGAGTAAGAATAAAATTCCTCATAGTGTGAAAGGGATCATTATAGTAGCTAGATTTTGCACCTTCCAGTGTGAAAAGGGACTTTTGCATGAGGAAAAGGTCTAGTTGACCAAGTCAAACAGTGCAATGATAGGAGGTGGAAATAATATTGTGGGACAACACAGTAAAAGAGGAGGGAAGTTTCCTTGATGGAGGGAACCCTAATGAGTGGGACCCATGGAGAGGGAGCTTGCATTTTTTTGAAAGGAGTGCAAGGCAGCCATGGTTACTCATGCTTATGATTATTGATTTCTTGTCTACTTATACTATTTGCAGTCTCTTATTGTTTAATAGAGTTGCAGTGATGTCTATCACGAGGGATTCCTATTTAGGATTCCTTATCCTTCTTGAGAGGCATATTAATTGATTGCACTTCATTTCTCCACATCTAGGCTCAAGGCCAAGCCACCTCCTTCAGCTACAACATTATTTTAGCTCAAGTATAACGTTGTGTTGCTGGGTGTTGCATTGTAGATCCCACAACACCATCCCTAGTATTTTTTTTCAGAGAAAGGAGCCTTATTTCCTTTGGGAGATCAGTAAGGAAGGATTAAGAGAATATTGCAGATTTTCACACTTGGCCAATACATTCTAATCCACCTGCAATGCAATATCCCTCAATGATTGCATTATTTTCAAAGTACACTTGCAGTGAGGGTTTACAATGTTGCTTGGAGGAGGTCTACTCAGATTTTTTATCATCTTCATCCTTCTCTCCTTCATCTCCAGTTTTGAGTTGCAGCTGCTACCCTGAAACTCTGGCATTTTTCCATTTTTTTTATATTTCGGCCAAACCTTCTAAGGATTATTGTATTATTGTTTCTTGGGGTTGAGATCTTGCTCCCCCTCATTTCTTGAGCCATATATTTTCACATATTTCTATTATTATTTAGTATGATGCAGTATCTCCAATAAAATGTGTCCTTTTAGCCTGCAAAAATTCCTATGTAGCAGTGTTCTTCAGTTTTTCATGTACATGTTCCATTGAGGCTGCATTTCCTTTCTTGAGTGCCTCTTTTATCAATGATTGTATACAATTTCTATTATTATATAATATTGAAGGGCTATTCAGATATTCATGTATGCTGGCTCATAAAAATAACGTTGATACTCCATTGTATGTTCATACATTGCTGCAACACCTTCATTGGGAATTTTTCCAAGACAACTAGTTGTGGGAGACCTGTTTAACCCACCTAGAGTGATTTATTTTGAGCCTCCTCTTGGATTTCGGTCTTAGATACATTGATATAAGGGATCCAGATCTTGGTTTCAAATCCTGTAGCATCCATTTCTGAAAAATGCGTTTTTCATGCATGGCTTGGTAGCAGTCCCGATTTTAGGATACTACAAATGCCAAATCATTCTAAGACATGCCAAGTGATATGGAATGTAAATATGTAAATTGTGTTTCTTATTTTTTTTACTACCACGGTTATATGTACGTCTTTTCTTGGTAAATTGTTAAGTGGGATGTGTTGATATTGGAAATGAGTAGCATAAGATGGGTTATAGGTAGTTCTTAGGTGAACAAGGAATATGTTCATTTTCCACAACACACGAGAATCTGGGTTTGGTCTTAGAATATTTGATGCAAACACACTCAAGTGCCACAACACATCTACCTTAATGTAGAATATAATATACAAAAATAAAGGAATCAACTAGTGAAAATGATAATTTTACATTTTTCAAACCTTTCCTCATTATATCACAAACTATAATAAAACAAGCTAGAGCTCCCATACCAGCGATCGTGACCCTTTATAATCACACTGATATAAAGAATACAGCTAGGGCTTGGTTTTATTCCTTTGAAAATGAATCTATCCTTAAGAGGAAAACACTTGGCCTACTTGCTGATGGTGGCCACACACAACCCTTTTAATCCATGTGTCCTAGACAGATCTAGTAGGTCTTCTTGCCTCCCATCATGCAACCCTTCAATTTTCGTCTATCAATGAGTTCAACACCTTTAGGTTTCTGAACTTAGTTTAAAAAAATCCACCCTCTACATGCCTCCTTTGTCCTTAAAGGTAAACAACAATTAGGGTCTTCGATCAACTGTGTTACCCACCGCTTTGTGGGTGATATCCCTAGGAGAAATTTTTCTCCATAATGGACCTCAACTAGCATCCAAAAGCCCCTTACAGCCCTTAATTAACCCATTATTTGATTTCTATGCCACCTGATATAGGAAAAATGACCTCCTCATTAGCTCAAAGGAGAAGGTAACATGGAAGGAAGAAACTCACCTAGAGAAGACCCATTTTGGCCAAGGTAATGCACCCCAGAAATAAATACACAGAGTTATAATGCACCTGAGTGATGAGAAGGCAGCGTCAATGCCTAGGGTAGCACTCTATCTTTCCCAAAGTGAAATTTTATCCGTGTTTGAAAGTGGAAAGGGAAATATTTTACGGAAAACTGACTAGCATTTCTATCTTTTTCTCTGAAAGTGTCAGTCCAAAATGGAAACTAAAATGTGCAAACCTTTTATTATGCATTCCAAACACAACTGAAATCGTGTGGAAGGTAGAAGCAATCAAAATTGATGACACATATAGATCTTTCCCGATTTGAACTGGTTGAAAGAGTTGGCAAGGTTTGTCCTCTCCATCTCCTATAAATTGGAGCTGTGGGCTCTTGGTCTAAGGTCGAAGGTTTGACTATATGTGGAGTAGAATTTCATTATTGTAGTGTGAGGCCTGAATATCAACATATTTCATTGAATACTTTCTGCCTTAAGCATTATCACACCCAGAGATAAACAAAGAGAGAGAGAGGAATTAGAAGACTGAGGAGGGCTTGGTGCAACTAATGGTTGTAGTCATCCTTTTCATAAATTAATAGAAAAGCATCTATTTTTTTGACTCGATGCATCAGTGTCACAATTTTTCTTCAGTCATCTATGTAGCATGATATGACTGGCTTATATTTACATTATTTTATCTTTTTTATATGCTAGTTTAATTGGTAGAAAACTATACTGTTGTAGATATTACATGGGTGCTTTGATTGGTTGCAGGATCTAGATATGGAGTTGGTGATGAAGAACTCCTACTCCATCACTTGGTGTTCTCCATAGGATCTGTTGTCCACAAAGAGGTAATCATCCCAACAATTCTTTTTCAATTATATATAGTAGTATGAACATGCATGCAGTACCTTTGGAACTTCACATCTAATATTACAGCCTGCCTTGGGCACCGGAAAACCTTGAGAGGGATACCCAATAACCACCACCCAAGCATATTAGCCTATAGCACAACCTAAGCCAACCATGTGGTCCCTCACCCATGGATATTGATTGTATGTTTGAAGGTGGGCCTCCCAAACCTAAAGGTATGTATTGTCATTTGGTAATTTAGTATTGGTTTTGCTTATCATGAACACTTTTGGACATCGATTGATGGGGGGATTTGACCGAAAGAGTGGACTTGGTTATTTATTATGTCCCCTTGACTTATTTTTGATGTTTCCTGTGTGCATTATTCTAGTGGGACATCCTTTTCTAACCATTTTTTTTTAGGGTGGTTGTCCTTGAGAAAACCCAACTTTGGTTGTGTGGTTCTACTCCCATATCCACCCATATTACCCCGATTTTAGTTCACCATAACCCCATTCATCATATCTCCCACCTATGTCCACATTCCCCCACTTGGTCCACATGGGGTTAGCCTCCCCTCTCCCATGTCCCCACCTTAGGTCAGGCCTGGAATCATGCCTTGAAGTTTGAAGCAACTCGAAAATAAAATAAAAAACAAAAATGACCACATTCAATAAGAAAATGTACCACAAAATGCAAAATATGGTCGGAAAAAAATATTTAGCACATGTCCAAAAGCTATTTCATGAGTTATAACTCTATCCCATGGCCATGACCCTAGTTCTATAGGTCCTAGATGAGTCTCCTTTGTCATTCAGAAACCCATGACTGTCCCAACCCCTGGAGGGATGTGAACCACCCTACCAAAACTGGGTTATTTACTGCTACATCTGACACAACCTAATCTTGTCTTTTGAGCCCCGAGGAGTTTACTTAAAAAATATCATAGAAGGAAAAATTCATATAAACAAGGGTGGAAAAATCAAGGCCAATATACCTCATGTACCATGATTTCTCCCTCCTACACATAATGTACCTAGGTTTGGGCTTCCCTTTTTTTGGCTACCCCCATGCCCCAATATGCGCTCTAGGATGCCCTTATCATTCTCTATTCCATTTCACATCTTGATCACATGCCACCACCATATGGGGGATGTATCTTGGACATACTATCCCCTCTAAAGGTTGAAACCACCTAATAACGTGCTTAGCTAAACCCCTTTTGAGCCTCGAGACATTAGCACATCCTAAAGCCCACTATGGAACGAAAGCCATTATGAAGTGTCCACTTGTTCTCTATTATTTTTAAGCTCTTTTAATCAATTACTCTAATGACTTATTGTACAAGAGGGTTAGGGGACACATTGGATCTTATACAAGATTGCAGGTGGTGTCCAATTTGGGTTTGGTTTCCCTATACGGGGTCCTAAACCTCCATAGGGATACAATGGCACATGTAGGTTGTGTGTTGAGGGCCATGGGCCTCCAAAAAACTAGAAAACACTCCATGGGTCCATTTGGATTTTCAAATATTGCTATAGATCCACTCTTGGATGAGGAAGATGCATTATGCCCATCTAATCCCACATGTGCCCCATACACTTGGAGGGCGCCCCGGGGATTATAAAATCGCATGAAAACATTTATTCCAATATCTAAGCCTTTACATAACATCTAAAAGAATATTCAACTCATTTGGAGACCCATGAGGTCATTTGTGTGCCCCCACATCCACACGGAGCACCACAGGTTTATTGTTTGGAAAACAAGGGTTAATCCCCTTGTTGAGCACTTTTGATGGGTCCCATGAATAATTATCGTACTCATGGACCTCATTATGCCTCCTGGAAGGCCCTATAACATCATTTGACCTCTTATGAGGCTTATTATTCCATGTACAATATAGTTTGGTGTGCTTGTCACCAAAAGTTATGGTTACTTGCACATTATTTTATGTTTAGGGGCTAATGTAGGCCCATAGGTTAATTCAAAATACAAATTAGTGTATCAATAGGATTTATTTGGATTCATTTGTATCATCACTTGACTTGAGATCTCTCTATCTTTATATAACTTCATATTTTTCTTTGGAGGACTATTTTGGATGATGGATGAATTTTGATGTATGGATTTGGGCTATTTTTATCTTGGAAAGTTTTGAATTACTCCTTGTATCAGCTTTCTAACAATTTGTAGATGATTGAACTAGGGTCAGAAATCATCCACTAACATTCCATTGACTAATATTTTATAGGTTGCTTCATATATCTATCTAAAACTCTATGGAAAGTCCACCTAAATCAACTCCTCTTCATGTCAACACATTTCTGATATGACATGTTTTTTCTTCTCAATCTTCTACTCATGCTCTACCATCCTTTGTATTTTCTATCTATGCACATAATTATTCAAACCCTATTACAAATATGTGGTATATATTGTAGAGTTAAACCTCTCTCTAAGTGTCACAACCCCTCTTCCTCTATGCAGATTTGTCAAAGTCTTCAGGGTATACCTTATGGATTGAACATGTTAGGAAACCTCCCTAACTATGACATTATACTTCTATTCTAATTTCTTCAGAAGAAAACCCTATCCACCCATAGAAAAAAAAAGAAACTCTTGCCTCCATAAGAGACTCAACCTAGCTCATATGGATCCATATATTCTAGGCATTTCTTTGACTGAATCTAGACATGAAATTTAGACCTCTACAACCCTCAAAATACGGTTACCTTAGTCAATATTAAACATGTGGTTACTTATACTATAGCCCTAAATTCTAGTGCAAACCCTCCCCCATTTGTGATGGTATTTATCACAGACCTTAAAGCTTACTAACCATGAGAATATAGGGTCTTGACCCTCTCTATTATTTTAAAATTTGATGTAGCATTCACACGGAAACATCACGAAAATCACATGCACAAACTCTCATGAGTTGGCTCTCTTGAGCTTGATCTTCCATAAGAGAACCAATATTATGTCATCCTACTTCCTATCTTGAACTCATTAAGGTATGTGACATTCTATTGAACCCTCACATGATAATCTTGCTCTTGGTGGATGATCATGGCCTCCCTTTAGCAAACCTTACTCAACCCTCTAACTCGACCTACTTTAGGACTACATCTCTCATGGCCTCCTTGATCAAATGAGATCCTTATCACTTTATGTTCTTGCCTTCATACTAAGGCCTCCTTAAATATATTTTCGTAGCTTTTCCTCTTAAGAACCCTCTAGAACTTATCATACTTATCCACTTAGACCTTACAAAATATTATTTTTCCCTTTTAATCTATTTTAGATTTTAAACCCCATCTTGAGTCCAAAACTCCTTCGCTTGGGTTATTTTCCCACAAAAACGTTTGTAGCCAAAGTCACACAAACCCATCTCAATAATCTTGTGGACTACCTCCCAAGCTACACAATTCAACAACATAGTCTAGTTGTAGTAGTTGTAACTTGGTTAAGCTCTTGTAGTCAAGTGAGGACATGGTTGGGTTCCCAAGCTGCAAATTAAGTAAGGGTAATTGTGAGGGAATGATAGCTGGGGAGGGTCAGGGCATGCCAAGGAATGAAAAGGCATGATAACACGTGCCATACAATTTCAATGTATCCTGATGAGTGTTAAGGAGTGTTGAGGCATCACAAGGGAGAACTAGGTCAAATTGCATGGAAATGACAAATAAGAGTGTGTGCGAGGGAGTGTCACAGATTTCAACTATGCCAAAGATTATGTGTTTTATAAGAATTTCGTAATAGGATTTGCAAGGGGAAATCCTATGATTGTGAAAAGGGGCTCGATAAAGCAGTTTTAGACAAAGGGAGACTTTCTTCTAGGCACAACACTATTTTTCCTTTATCTATTATTTTTAGATGACATGTGGCACACTTTGGTCGAATGATCATGTTTTAAAATATTTTATACGATTTCATTTTGTGCATTGTTATGTATAAGTTTTGGTGCACTTGGCTTGTGCCAAATAATATCTTGAGTGTCTTGTGTATCTTATGGTTCTTGCAAACTCTCAATTAATGCTCTATTATTTATATGAACTGGACATACATGTGAAATATTTCCTATGTAAGTTATGTTTCTTAGTTGTTTTATGGCCATGGATAGATGTGATCCTTGTCTTGGTAAGTTCTTCAGTGGGAAAATTTCAACTTGGACATGAGTGGCCTAGGATGAGCTATAGCCATTTCTTATGTGAACAAGGCACAACCTACTTGTAGTAGGTGCAATCGGTCAAATTGTTGTGGCTAAAGTGGGCCAATGTCACATGAACTGTAGTAGCTAAGGACTTGATTGCATTCCCAAGTCATGAAAAAATGTTAGGCTAGTTGCGAGGGCATGAGTGCCAAAGCATGCTAGGGAATGATAACATGTGCCAGATATTTTGAAGGCATGTCAAATGTGCTAAGATGTGTCAATCGCTAAGGCATGTCAATATGTGAAAGGGTCTAACAATACATGCCATGGAATATAAAGGCAACAAAAAGGATAAAAAAGTTAAAATACAAGTAAATGAACACATCATAGGGTTAATAAGTCATCAATTTACCTTTTCCTAGATGGGCATTCTAGGCAACCAACACTAGGTGGAAATTGGTGCCAAGTGCCAAGTTTTAGTGCATTGTTAGTTCCAAGTCATCCTCTGTTACTTATAATCTACTTTCCAATAATTGATCTCAAATAAATTTAACATTAAACCATGGAAAATAATACCAATGCATTTTAATGAATTTTACACATGTTAATACTTGCCAAGCGCCAACACGTGCCAAGTGCCAATATGTGTCAGGGAGTGATACACATGTTATGAAGTGGAAGGGCATGTAAAAGAGTAATAAGGTGTGATAGAGTGTGATAATGCATGCTGAGGAATGTTAGGGAGTACTAAGGAAACAAAAGGGATAAGTAGGTCAAAATTCATGGAAGTCAATGACTATGAGGTTGTGCTAGGGAGTGTCAATGAGTGCTAGCTAGAATGCGAAGGAGGGAGTGACAAGGTATGTTAAGCACTAGTAAGTCGCACCATGGTATATCAAGGAATGCCAAGAAATTCCAAAGAGTGTTAGGGAGTTCGAGTGTGTGTTAACATGCCCCAAATAGTTCCAAGACATGCAAGATTCTAAGGCATGCTAGGATCTATAGGGTGTCAGGGTATGCCAATATGTGTCAAGGAGTACCAAGGAAACAAAAATAAGAACCAATCTAAAATGAAAATAAATGAACACATAATAGGGCTAATAATTCAAGACTTGTCTTTTTCAAAAGGGGCGTGCTAGCTACACTAATAATAGGTTCCATTACACGCCAAGTTCCAATGTGTGCCAAGTTCTCATGTATTCTAATGCATGCCAAAGTGTTCCAAGGAATGCTAGGGACTTCAAGGCATACCAACACATTCTAGGAGAGTGTTATGATATGATAGGGCTTGCAAAAATGTGCTTGGGTGTCCTAGTCATGGCAAGATGTTCTAGGTACAAATATGTTCTAAGACATGTGAGGTGAGAAGGAATCTTAGTGTGTGATAAATAATTTTATTATGTGCCAAGAGTGTTGAGGAGTGCTAGATCTCTCTCTTTAATCAAACTTACAACGCTTGATTATGTATTAAATAATTTAATTTCTACACACACTATTGCAACATTTTATAAAGGGAATTTGTTAGATAATAAATCTAATAGAGATGACTCATGTATTGACTCATAGGAAAACTATATTCTCATTACTTGAGAGAAATGATACACACTAATTACTTCTTAAAAAATTGACTAACTCTAACATTATATCTCCTTCGACACATAAGGAAAAGACTCCACAACAATGGTCTTAAATCCTTATCTTTTGACAAAAAATATAGTAACATCCATATAACATCGTCAAAAAATCATTGGAATGATCAATGATGACAAACATTTTTTGAGAGCATTGGTGACGGTCAATAAAATATTGTCACTAGAAGTGTCACCAAAGAGATAATTAGTGATGAACCTTTTACAACCCTCACCAAAAGTGTAACTAAAAATGGCTTTGGTGACAAACCTTAAAGGACCAGCACTATATGCACTTACAATTACGCTTTTTTAAGGACCGTCAACATATGTGACATTGGTGACGGACCTTAAAGGTATGTCATAGGCATGACCCTCACCAATGTCATTTTTTCTTGTAGTGACCTCTTCATGATTTACCTAAGCACCTAGAAAAATGGTTTCCCAAGTATAATCATGATGATGGAATCCCTGCTTAGGAACACCTCAATAATTTCATGCTAGCCATGAACCTCATTGACGTATTTGAAGAAGACTGTGTAGTTAGGTTATTCACTTATACTTTCGAAGGATCAATATGATCATGCTACTTTTTACTACCATCAGACACTATAACTAGTTTGAACATATTTTAGGAGCAACATTTAAGCAATTTTGGTGATGATCGAACTACTGCTACTCTTATAAATTATATTTCTAATCTAAAATCTATTTTAGGAGAAAAAATAAAAGAATTTAATTCCATGTTTAATAAAATTTTAAATGAAATCCCAACTACTTGAATGCCTTGTTTCGATGTACACATAGAATGGTAGATATCCTCTCTTGCTTCTAATATTATAGGTTTTGGAGATATAGCAAACAAAGAAAATTTACTAGAGAACATGAACGAAGCCATGTTAGTTGAAAATATAATACTTGCATTAGAAAAGAATACTTCCCAAGAATAAAGAAAAAATAAGGTTAAATTTAAGGATGAACCAAAAAGAAAAACTCCTAAATATCCTTTCGATCTGGAAGGATTTCAAAAGGTCCTTAAATCCATGTCAAATGACATGATATAAGTAAAAAAGTAGGTAGCCCAACCTTCTTCTAAAAATCTTTTATATATTTCAAGAAAGCTCAAACATCTAATCCTCAACCACCTAATATTATATCCAATGTTGACTTTGATGAGGATGAGGATGCAGATGAAACAACATTATTTGCTGAAGAATATCAAGATGGGGAACTTGTAAAAGTACATGGGTTATGGAATTTCATATTGCCTACTTATGATAATGAATATGAGCACAAAGCCTTACCTATTAGCACCAGAAGTAAAATTCCTATTGATTAATCATAATCAATCCAGAAACAAAAACCCTCATCCCCTGCTGCTAAAGATAAAGTTATAGATAACAAATTTCCTTCCACATATTCTCAATTATTCCCATCTTCTTCATATTCTCTCTCAACATTAGGTTTTTGGATGTTTAGTGTTTTCCATTGTTTCTCGGCAATAAATAGGCCTTCGATCCTTCTAAAAAAGAATTTATATATTTCAAGAAAGCTCAAACATCTAATCCTCAACCACCTAATATTATATCCAATTTTGACTTTTATTAGGATGAGGATGCAGATGAAACAACATTATTTGCTGAAGAATCTCAAGATGGGGAACTTGTAAAAGTACATGGGTTATGGCATTTCATATTCCCTACTTTTGATAATGAATATGAACATAAAGCCTTAAATATTAGCACCAGAAGTAAAATTCCTCTTGAGTCATCATAATCAATCCAGAAACAAAAACCCTCATCCCCTGCTGCTAAAGATAAAGTTATAGATAACAAATTTCCTTCCACATATTCTCAATTATTCCCATCTTCTTCATATTCTCTCTCAACATTAGGTTTTTGGATGTTTAGTGTTTTCCATTGTTTTTCAGCAATAAATAGGCCTTCGATCCTGATTATAACACTATTCAGAGGCTTGTAGGTGCCACATCTCTTCTCAGAGATAAGCTACCAAGGCCCTAGATAGTTTATTTTGATTATGTCTGTAACCATATTTCTGTTATTTGATATTAATGAAAGGAAGTATTATTTACACTGCATCTCTGTGTTTATGTCTATTTATGTATTTCATTGAATTCCTACATAAATATGGATCTCTGGTATCAGAGTGGTCTTTTCTTTCTTTCTTTTTTCTTTTCATGTCCCCATTAAGGTCATGGTATAATCAGTTATGGATCGATCTGGTTGAGCGCTTGCAAGAAAATCCTCGCAAACCCTGACGACCTCTCATGGCGATAGAAAAGAAAGACGAGGGAGTAGGATATCCTACCAAATTATTTCTCAAGGAGGCCATTGAGAAATAAAGGAATGCGAAGATGGATATCTTTTCCTATATCCTTCAATGATTTCCCAACGATAACACATCTACATCCAGTAGCCACTCTAGAGGTTCCTTTCCTTTCAAGGTACAGGTCAACTTTGACATTATTGTATTTGAAGGCTAGATAGATGTAGATGCCATATATATATGGTTGAATTTTCTGGAAGGGTATTTCTTGGTCCATGATATCTCGGACAGAGAAAATATTACTTTTTCCCTCCTCAAATTTTCCCCCCATGTGAAAGACTGGTGGGAAAAATATTGTGAGTAGAATGATACGAGGGAACCCTCTCTATACTCAGATGCACCCCCTTGGAATTCATTCTAAGATGGATATATGAGTACATGTAAATCCAATAGACCAAATTGTGGAAGCAGAGGGGTCAAGATGTGCACGAAATGAAAAACATGTTTCATATGTTGCGCATAAAGTTGGGTATTAAATATTCAGAGAGACATTTGGTGCTAAAGTATGACATATTTTTGTAGAGATACATTAAGGATGAAATGGAGTTTCTTGACATTACCTCACTTGTCACGACATATCGCTATGCTGCAAAGATCGAGAAAAAATTTAACCAGAATAAATGAGTCTTTGGATCTGTGAATCTCAAGCGAGCGAAAGGTGCCCCCAAACTGCAAAACAAGGGGCAGAGCCAAAGAGGGGTGACTCAGAACAACACCAAAAATAAAAATATGGACAAGGGGAAGTGGTGTGAGTTTTATAACAACCCCACTCATAGCACAAATGAGTGTCGGGCCAAACAATCGCTGGTAGTTGAATTGAATGCCCCTGAATGAGATGCATGTTCTAATCCCATGTCAAAACCAGATAAGGGCAATGACAAAGGGAATCTAATCATTGATGCAGATCATAACACCATTTTCTCCACCACTAAGATCTAGAGGGAGGATCCTGGGGATCTAGAGGAGTGGGAGAACCTCTTAGATTCACATATGTGGGTGAAGGGTTCTCCACTGCAATTCCTTGTCAGTAGCTAAAGTAAATATAACTTCATTTCATCCGAGTCTCATGGAGGAGCTCAATGCAATGGGCACCATTGCTTCCTTATGGGGGAGGAATGATCCAGGTGGTATTTTGTGTCCACCCACTTATTCCATTTTGACCCCCACCATTGGTTCCTTCAAGTTTTCAGTTTCAGAAAAGCTTACTATTTTTAGCAATTTTTCGGGTCTTGAACTTCCAGAGCCATTTTAAGGCCCTTTACGACATTTTTTGGGAAAAATGGGAGAAACATAGAACTTCCTTCGATGTTTCTCATGTAAAAATTTGTACTCGGATAGATATTTCTAACGAGCTATTGAGCACATCAAGCCGAGATAATATGCCAAGGTTATGTCCCTAGGAATTTGATGTACCAATTTACCCAAACGAGGCCCATAGTTTTTTTGCTTCATCTCCTAGGGTTATTTTTTGTATATTTAGGGTTTTCCATTGTTTCTAAATAAAAAATAGGCTTCTGAGCCTCATTCTAATATAATTCATAGGCCTGTGGCTACCGCATCTCTTCTCTGAGATAATCTACCAATGCCCTATGAAATTTTTTTTTCATTAAAGTGAAAAATGATTTTAAGGAAATATAAAGTGATAACAAGCGAAACGCTCCTCGATAGACATTATTATATACCAGCCATTGGTAGCACCCACTTACCGCCATGTCATCGTTCACTATTGAAAATCGTAAATCCTTCACATTACCATCTACAATGCCTAATTTGAAAACCCCTGATGTGATATATCACATCCCAGTGTTGCCATCCTACAATGCATTCACACAATTCATCATTCTTGCGATTAAAATATGGATATCACACCCAAAAACTTACAACTCTCTTAATCCTCCAATGATATGATAGATTCAAACCATCTATTACCACCAAATTGATCTTAATTGGATTCTCATCAATCAAGTGATTTTAACTCTTTTAAACCACTTCTAACTAAAGATTAGCCTCTTCATTTTGAGAGGGCTCTCTCAAAGGGGCTTTATGATTTTAAATAAGGATAATACTAGATGGATAACTCTATGAATTGTAACTTGGTTTTGTATGATTGCAGGTTGAAAAATGAAGGCTTGCTACCATTAGGCTATGGGTTCAATATCAAAATATTACTGACAGAGGCTCTTCACATGGAAGATGAGGTAGATAAAGGTCTTTGAAAAAGATAATTCATACAAAACATAAGGAAAACAAAGTAATTTCACCCCTAAAGGAATTCAGAGCATAATATTATGAATTCTGAGTAATTAGAAATAAATTATATTGCAAGTGATTAAACATAAAAATACAGATCAATAACACATCAAAAACCTCATGAGAATCTCAGGTCTGGAAGTAGAATGTCACTTTGTATTACTGAAATGGATAAAACATACAAGAAACAATTTGCTGCAACATTCTCCAACCCCTTTCTCTTTGATGTTTAGTCTATAAATAAACATTATTTAGAATGTATATGATCTGCTTGGTTGGCTAGATCTTGGAATTCTACTCTGACACTTATCGTAACTGAAACTACTAACGTGAAATAGAAAAATGACATCTATCCTTAAAGAAAGAAAACTCCTAATAGGACTCTATCTCCTATTTATTGAATTCGTTTATCCTATCAGTAAAACAGTTACATAATGGTTATATAATGAATGTCACATGATCGAAGGAAAAATCACCATAATTCACCACCACTTTACATATTCAAAGCGCCCCTAGATTTGTGGAACACAATTTTGCATTTTAAGGATGGATGACCTTCAGTTTAAATGTTGTCTTTACTAATGAGCTGGTTGTTTGACACTCCTTTTCAGCCATGAATCTCTACTGGTATGGTCCACTAGCATGTTGGAGGTCTCTAGCTAGAATATATATTATTGAGATGCTCAAAATTCTTCAAAAAAATCCTCTCTACGAAATAGGGTAGTTTACACAGTTTCGTAGCAAGTTTTAGTGGCATATGAAAAATGTATTTTCCA
The DNA here is from genome assembly GCA_034641835.2 of Pinus albicaulis. Taxonomy (NCBI): domain Eukaryota; kingdom Viridiplantae; phylum Streptophyta; class Pinopsida; order Pinales; family Pinaceae; genus Pinus; species Pinus albicaulis. The sequence continues at coordinate 808,807,001 of CM076576.1, forward strand.
TCTATCTATTTTACTCATTTGTTGTTCCAACACCTTCATTATGTAAAGAAACCTTGCAAAATATCGATCTCCCTTCATAATACTTGACAAAACTAAGTTTTAAAGTAGAAAATCACATACAGAAATTTTCGTAGCATATTTCTGGCCTCAAGCCTAATGTACACTACAAAATTGTCCAAAAAGTCAGAATTTGCTAATTTCAAGATTGGGTTCAAAAATTGTTCTCCGGCTGCAAAATTTGGGTTCTATGCATGTTATGAACCTCATCAAACATATTTCAACTCAATTTCTTACTCCTGTGGTGTTTCATCTTGATTTACAATCAATTGGTTGATGGGCTCTTCTACCACTGTCATGTTTAGCCCTTTCCTTTCTAACTCCTTTTGAATAAAATCTTGTCACTCCTGAAGATCTTCCACTTGGTATTTCAATGCTCTATTTTTGGATTGTAAGTGCAAGTTCATCCTCTTAACATGTTTAACTTCCCCTCTTAGTGGCTGAATCCATTTCATCAAATTTTCTATATTGTCCAAGGTTTTTGAAACACTTATGACTATTTCCTCCCGTATTTTCCTCATTTGTTCAAATTGAAATTTCTCAGCTCTATGTTTCTTTTCCTCTTGCTTCAAAACTGATATCTCTTTACCTGCCTCCTTTAACTACTCTTTCAGGGTTTCAATTTCTGATTTTTCAATAATATTATCTTTACCCTTTCTTTTCTTGATAACAAGTTCCTCTTTTGCTGGGGAACATAAATCTATAATTCTTGTTGGTTGAGAAGCTTCATTGATCTTCTCATTCTCTTTTCTTTTCATGACCTTCCTTGCATGTTTGTTTAATGGTTTCCTAGGTTGAAAAATAAAACTAGCATCATCACCTACAAAATCTAGTTTTTTAGCAGTCTTACCTTTCTTCAACTTTCTTCCTCCGTCTTCAATGTCTTCATCTTGCACAATGGGTGACTATTCAATGTCAATTACATGCAGGATATCCTCCAAATTTCCTTGAGCCACTATCTAGCTGCTAGTGACTGTCTTGTTGCCTTGTTTGTTGACTGGCTACTTTCTTTTTACAGGTGATGTTTTAGGTCTGTCAATATTCTACAAAGGTTCTTCTTCCATGTTCAATGGTTGTGGAGGAGATGATCTATTTTATTCTTCAATATCCTCTACCATAGCTAGTGATGAAGTAGTTCTAGATTTGGAGGCTTTATTTGGAGTAACGACATCAATTTCATAACCACTCATGAACAAAAAGGAAGTCCAATATCTGTCTAACATCCTCAATTCATCTAACACTAAAATCTTAATTAGGCCATGATGAAAAAGAAGAGTCTCACTTCCTTCTGCCTTGATTTGATCCTTATCTAGAATTTTCCCTAGACTTCTGTATAAATAAAAAGGCAAGTCAAGTGACCTCTTACCTACAAAATGAAAAAGAAGTTTGAGATGTTAGGACTAGATCATTTGAAACCTTCCTTCATAGGTAAAACACTTTTGAATTACCATCAACAACTTTCAATAATTGTCCTTCATGAAACTCCTAGGGATAGAATTTGTCAAATAAATTTCACTGTGTTCTAGCTTGATGAGCTATTTGCAATCATACATTATGATTTTTATACCTTTAAACCACCATTCCCCTCCTCTAGGGATTCCTGTAGTTGATGAGATGCTCTTTGGTGTCACCGTAAGGTTCAAAATTCCAACCTTTGAAGCTGTTCCTGTGAATCTGGTGGAAAAATCCTTTGAAACTTGTAAAGGAAACCCCTGCAACCTCTGATAGAATTGAAAGTAGTGAGTTCTTCTGAAAACTTTCATGGCAGTAGGGTCTTCATTGAGTAAATTCATATCCATGGGCTCATACCTATGACAATGACCACTCTTATTTGTTTTTCTTCTTGCATCCTTGGATGCTTTATTTTATTCACTGCTTCGCTTGTTGATGACACCTAAAAATTTCAAATCTGCTAGCAACCTACTTGGCTTGATGAAGGATCTCTCCAGAAATTGACTGACATGCAATGGTAAAACACAATATTAAAGAAGGCTAATTTAGGTAAGGTTTTATGGTTTTACTGACAGCTCAAGCTTTAATCATGACACATACAAACCCAAAAAGGCAATGATCATATCAAACACATTTATGTACCTTTTCATTTATCATAACAAACTTGAATGACCTCCACCCTAACTCCTCTAATCATAAAATGAAATTGTTGGGTGCTAACAGGTGTCTTTTAAAAACTCCTAATTTCCTCACATTAATTATCAACCAGGGTAAGTCCTTTTATCTGAAACGTGTACACAATATGTGCAAGCTATTCATACAAAGAATAATGCTAAAGTCAATCGTTTAATATAGATGCAATCATAAATATTGAAGCTTTAAAGGAAGTGATTCATCTACGCATTATAACCCAAAACTGTAATTCATTCTTAATTCAACTAATTCAAATGATAATCAACCGAGAGCACTGAAGCATTACCGTAGCTCTTTTAGCTGGATCTAAACTATTGAATAGAAGGAAAGTATTTGAAATAATTGTCTATGCTTTAAATAATCAAAACCAATTATTTTAACTAGCAACTAATTCCTTAAGGAAATAAATTAGAAATGCGTATTCAATGGAAATAACTACCGAAAATCTGAATTATCAAAAGTACTTCAACTACAAAGATGAAATGTAGAATACACTTGCAATAAATGGAAAATTATAACACATGAAATAGCAGTGAGATTGACCAGGGACCAAGCAAGTAGCCATCGGCGAATACTGCCTAATTACTCCAGAATAACTGAATAAACATCAACGAGAATTATATATTAATCATCACAGTCAATCGACATCACAATAAGATCTCGTCATTTAGAACTACGTTCTATAAATTACGAATACAAATGATGTAGAAGTGAAAGATACATGACACATGATCTCAAGAACTAGCTCTCCCTGTCCCTTTATAGCTAAAAGGAAAGATAAGTGTGATCCCTTGGGATCCACGATAAAATCCTATCTCCAAACAGTTTGTTCATTCTTTCACTAATCCTTACTAATTTATCTTCTATTCGACCGCATTTAACACATATTCTTTCCCATGATTAAGTCATGTTGTTCCTTCTGTTATTTTCGTCATAAATAGCAACGAGAACTAAATTGGATGGTTAAATAGTATCAATATCATTTTTCATTCATTCTTCATCAAAAATCCTTTCATTATGTTATTATATCACAGCACAAGATGGATAAGGAAGAGGAAATAGGACAATAATCAAGAGTAAATTCATACCTATTGAAAGGCTCAAGATACTCCCTTGCTTATCTTTTTTCATGTCCTCATGAAAAATAAATAATTCTTATGCAAAGAAGTTCAAGAGTAGGCTGGATAATATATGTCTGTAATAGGCCTGAGACCATGATGTCGTGCCAGGTTTGCAAAGGCTGCCACTTCTTGTCCTTCAGGTAAGTCATAGTCAGGATGATAACCTTCTGGAGGATACCAAATGAGACTTCTAAAGCGACATCCCACCCAACAGGGTCCTTCTCTTAAGAGAATATTGTTGTATGGGACTAGCCGTCTCGCAACAGCTTTGAAATTTATATAATTAAATGGTTATCTTTCCTTAACACTGTCGATTGAAACCATCCATCTAATTTTGGATGCAACCAGGGATATTTCTTAAATAGAGAGGAAATATGTTGTTCCTTCTAGCACAATTTCTTTATGTATGGGCCCTAAAATTTTAAGCACGCTTTCCTGTGTCATCAATCTTTTATGCTTAGTAAACTATTGCAGAGAGTGAGTAGGTTCACTTCTCACCAAAATATCTAAGTTATGATCCTATCTTTGGAACGAATTATAAGCCTTCAACCACTTGATTTGGTTGACCGCAAAAGAGATAAAAACTTGAAATTGAATGTCTCCAATAAAAGGGCTAGGATTCACATCCACTTCTTTATCTAATATAAAATTATGAAAATAAAATTCACAAAGAAGCAATTGGACCATTACTCCATGTGTCTTATAGAAATTTATAAAATCATCCATTTTCTTCAGTTCAACTGGCTTGCCGGCTCTAACAGGTTTGATTTTTAACAATAAATATCGTTCTAATAAAAACAAGGCATAGTTCGTAGCAGGAGATTGACAGGTCAAGATATCTGAATATAATTAACAAATGTTGTCCAATTGATCCCTGACGTTGTTTCTCTTAGTTTTTATCTTCTTCATTTTATCTTCTTCCTGTCCAGCCTTATCAAAATCCTCATTCTATGCCAGGGCTAATTCCATCAATTGTTTCTGTAACTTCTCGTATTATTGCAGGGAGACTGCTTGTTATTGATGTTGCTCTAAAGCAAGCTGGGCTTGCATTATTTCTTCTTGAAATTTCAAAATAACAGGGTCATTCCTTGACAAGAAGTCCTTAGATTTCCCTTCTGTCTGATTGCCGATGCTGTGAGAGAATATCATTTCAGTCTTTACTTCCTTATTGTGGGAGGACCAAACCTTCATTTGAACAGTCACATTGACCAAATTTTTACAAAAATTAACCTGGGTGGCTATTGTTCGAGTGGGAGCGAGTTTGGTTTGAATTTCCATTGATTTATTCTCACATATTCTTGTTTGTGGAGCTATGGAAGTTACCTCAGGAACAGTGTTCTGAGTTTTAAATTTTTTAACTTCTCGTTGTAGTCTTCTAACCGTCTTTTGGAGCTTCTGGTATTTTTTCCGTAGCTTCTTAAGTTTTGGTCATGCTACTTGGCTCTTTTGAGGAGCATCCGTTCCATTAACAAGTTTATCAACAGTTTCTAGAGCTGCTTGTTGGTCATCAGGGCTGTGTTCCAAAAGAACCATATCGCCTGACTAATTGACTGACTTGTGACTAACTTCTATGTTTGCAGACTACTTCTGGTCCTCATGCTTGTGTTCCAATAGAATCATGTCACCAGACTAGTTTTCGGATTCCTAAACAATTTATGTGTCTGGAGCCTCTACAGATCTCGGTGTTTCTATATGCCTGGAATTCTCTAGGACTTATGTTTCCATTTTGCTAGGACCAAGTGGTCGTCCAGGTTGCATATATACGTTAATATTTTCCAGGACCTCGACTATCACTGTCTCGAAATCTAGTTCTGCTTCAATTTCCAGTTCATTATTATAATTTTGTTCTTGTTATTGTTTTGAATTGGCCTCTTCTTCAGGCTCTTCTTCTAAACTGGGTGCCTCTTCTTCAGGTTCTAATTCTGATTTGGCCTCTTCTTCGGGTTCTTCTTCTGAACCAGGTGCCTGTTCTTCAGATTCAGAGTCTCTTATACTAGAGTGGCTACCACTACAGGTTGGTTTCTTTCATCCCAAAGATATGCAGACATCCTGTAGGCTAGTTCAATTATTATGGACTTCCTACGATTATGGGGTTCAAACTTTTAACGGGCAGTATTTTTTCTTTTCGAAACAAGGTTCTGTTGGCTTGTCTCCACAATTTCGGGACGTTGGATTACAAGGTTTTTCATGCTCTCTAGGGCCGTCATGAAACCATCCCAAGTTGAGTTGTATTGAACCAGACTATCAATGATGATTAACCTAATCAATCCATGGTGACTTATTACAGCTTCAGGGTGTTTGGCACATCTTATTCTAATAGCAGTATCATGCAGTAAATAATTGAAAAGAGATGGCAGATTAACATTGAGTTTTTGTTTCAAGACAGTTAATAGTTTAAGTTGTCGTGGTCTTACCACATCTTGGCATCCATCACAAGTAATGTATATTTGGATAATACTTGCTAATTCTTTCCATAATTCTGCTAGAGAAGATGGTTGGATGCCTTTTCCTTTCCTGACTACTTTCTCACGTTCGTCTTTGAAAATTTCCACCGCATCTTACAGTAATACATGTTTTTGTGACCATATAGTTCCTTCCACCGATAGCCGAGATACTTCAGCTATTACAACATCTGTGACTGTAATTCTTCTACCTTTCACCATGGATTCCCCATTCTATAGATGTTGTAGAAATTCAATGGAAATTTCCTCATTCGAGGGTTGAAATATTGTGAGATAGGATATCCACCCTGCACGGATCAGAATTTCCCTGGCTCTGTCGGAGACCTCTAACACTAAAGGTTCACAGTGCACTACCTTAGCACCCATAATTCTTGAATTCTTCCTACTATTACAAAGGATGAGTGTAATGAAAAAATGCAGCAATATTGAAAAAATGCAGCAATACTAAAAACACAGCAACACTTAAAGCGATAGAACAACAAGTTGTTGTAACAGCTAAGTGTAGTTGATATTAATTGTGTTATTCAATTTCCGCATGCTGCATGATCATGGAATATCTTATCATTTAATGAAATAATGACAATGCATGCACGAGTATAATGGAATTAATTATCTCCCCCCTTCGAAATGAGGTCACCTACGTCTGAATAGATTGGGAATGGTTTCTCTGATGGCAGGATATAAAGATGAAGGGTATAGTAGTAAATGGAAAAGAGTACAGAAATAAATTATGGGACAATAAGAGAGATGGATAGAGCGAAAGTGCAGTGTATAATCATAGTAAATGACAAAAGACAAAACGCTTTGATTGATGTTAAGTTATGTGATATGGAAAGAGGACAACAATATGTACAAAAAGGATGCTTTGTCGATGATAATCTGGCTGTAGATGATATGATTGAGTAAAAACATGAACGCATGCATAAAGGTTCGAAGTAGGGAAGTGTTTAGAGGAATTAATCTCTCAGATAAAATGATAAATGGGAAGAGGGTAATATAAGAATTATTGATTAAGGAAATATAACTTCAATACCATAAGCAGAGCTTCTGCTACCAGCAAGCGTCCATAGCCTCGAAAATTTTTCTTTTTAACCCATGTAAGCCAGGCTCCTCAATTTATAATTGAAAATTTTCATTTTTGTTTCTACAAAAGAGACCAGTGTACTGGCGTGGTAACCAGATAACCATACTTCCATTCACTGGGAAGTAGAAAAAGTGAACAGGCTGGCTCGTGATGAGACCTCATGTTCCAAGGACGTTTTAGTCATCCAATGGATCATAATTCTAGTGTGGTGGCCATAGAAGGAATTTCACAGTGTTATATCCTTATGAACATGGTAGGTTGGCTCTTAATGAGACCCCCTATCCTCTATCTATAAATAAAATTTAGTTGTCATTACATATTTTTATGATAAATGGAGGGAGGCTCAATACTTCTTAAGAGTAGGGATGGTGTAAGAAGTTGAACCATATTAATAATAAGAAAAATTATACCCATAATCCCATTGATAATAGATAGAGAGAATTGTAACTAGGGAGAGTAGAACTAGCATGGTAAAGATGATAAATCAATATCATATAGAGTAGAAATCAATACAGTAAAGTGAAATATAAATAATTGTGTCCCTTTAAATTGTTTTAAGTCTATCATCAAGAAGTTGTCTTTGTCAAAGATCATAATGTTAAAAATATTCACCTGCTTTAATAAAATACATAATTCTTATCTAAATGAAGGTACTATACTTCAAGCTATAAAAGGAATCAAAGAAATAAGGCTGAAATGTATAAGTCCATGAGAGGAAAGAGGTGTTTGAGAAATATATAAAAAAGGTGTTGTTCAGAACACAAAAATTGTACAAGAAACAAAAGCATTGTTCCAAAATAGGAATATAAAAAAAAAGGATGTTGTTCCAAAGATGGAACAAAAAAATCAAAAAGTTTTGTTCCAAAGATGGAACAGCAAAATCAAAAGGTGTTATTCCGAATATGGAACAACAAAACCAAAAGGTGTTGTTTCGAAGATGGAATATTAAAACCAAAAAGTGTTGTTCCGAAGATGGAACAACAAAATCAAAAAGTGTTGTTCTGAAGATGGAACAAAAAAACCAAAAAGTGTTGATCTGTAGATGGAACAACAAAACCAAAAAGTGTTGTTCCGAAGATGGAACACCAAAACCAAAAAAGTGTTTCTCCGAAGATGGAACAACAAAATAGGCAAAGAAAAAAAAAATTGAATCAGCAATCCTATTTACAGTTTTTATTTTTATTTTTATTTTTTATTTATTTATTTTTTTTAGAAAAGGAAATGAATTTTTACAAATATGAAGTTGCCGAAGGATTATCTTCTGTAACTAAAATTTTCATGGTGGAGTCCTTGCGTATCTGTTGAAAAAAATATTCTCTTGGGAGTGGTATTTTGTAGAGGCACACCCGATGCCCATTTGCTTTAAAAGAACAATCAGACCCATCAATGGTGGCCAACGTAAGAGTTTCATTGTTATGTACTTCCTTTATTTCATAGGGACCTAACCACCTAGTCTGAAATTTACCAGGGAAGTCTTGAAACTTGGAATCATAGATAAGTGCCCAGTCGCCCTCATGGAATGTCTTTTTCTTGATCAGAGAATTGTGTCATATGGCTCTTTGTTGTTGAATAAGTGTAGTATGCTGCAGAGCCAAAAGCCGGATTTTGTCTAATTCATTTATTTTTTGTAATCTATTAATCTGGGCTTCATTTAAATCTAGTCCCACTTCTTGGGTTGTCCTTAGTGTTTGTATCTCAAACTCTACGGGAAAAATAGGTTCCTTACCAAATACCAGCTGATATGGAGAGTATCCAGTAGTATTCCTTCGAGTTGTGCGATATGCCCACAAGGCTTCTGGCAGTCGAGTAGCCTAGTCTCGTCTGTGCGATGGGACAATATTTGTTAAAATAGCTTCAATTACTTTTTTCTTGATTTCTACCTGCCTGTTCACTTGCGGGTGGTATGGAGAGGTAATTCTGTGAATAACATGATGATTTTTTAGTGTAGCAATGATCTTGTGGCCTACAAATTGTGGCCCTCCATCAATGATTACTTCTCTGGGACCCATATCGTAAAAAAATTTCAAAAACAATTTTTTTCACATTTTCTTCTATGGATCTTGGTAATGCTACTGCTTCTACCCACTTAGTTACATATTATGTTGCAACCAATTTATATGATTTGTGGTTGGATGATGGGTTGATTGGCCCAACAAAATCTAATGCCCAACACTCAAAAGGTTCTATGACCAGTTGTGGATGCAGGGGCATCTCATCAGATTGGCCAGGGTGGCCCATCCTTTGACAACTATCGGAGGCCTGAACAAATTTCTTAGCATCCTTAAAAATTGTGGGCCAATAGTAGCCCACTTGTAAAATTTTATGTCTAGTTCTGTAGTCTTCAAAATGTCCACTGCAAGGTCCATTGTGGTAGGCTTTTAAGATATCATAAATTTCATCTTCCCTGATACACCTGCGGATGTGCATATCGGCCCTTGTGTGAAAAGGGTATCCTCTAATCCAGGAGAACCAAGTGTTGTGATGTACTATCAATTTCCTTTCTCTGGGTGTCAGATGTTTAGGTAGTTTTCCCATTGCTAAATAATTCGCCACATCTACATACCATGGTGTTTTCATAGTTACAGGAAATAGGTGTTCATCTAGAAATTGATCCTCTACTTCTAATGCATCATTTGTTCTTGGCACTCGGGAGAGGAAATTTGCCACAAGGTTTTCCTTCCTTGGTCGATCCCTTATAGTTATATCAAATTCCTAGAAAAGTAACAGCCAACATGTCACTTTTCCATTTGTAATGGGTTTATTAGCTAAGTATTTAATATCAGAGTGATCCGTATACAGAATTATAGGGTATACAGTTATATAGTGTCTGAATTTGTTTATAGCATAAATAACGACTAAAAAATCCTTCTTTGTTACTGTGTAATTCAATTTAGCAGAGGTTAATTTTTTCCTAATGTAATATATAATGTAGGGTTTCCTGTCTTCTTCTCGGCCAGGAACTACTCCAATGGTTGTGTCTGATGTATTTGATGAATTCTGGAATGGTATATATCCCAGTTCGGGCCTCGTAATACTAGTGTTGTTGATACTAGTCATTTTAAATCTGTAAAGGCAGTATCACATTTGTCAATCCATATGAAATCACTGTTTCCTATTAATGTTTATAATGGTGCAAAACTTTGTGAAAAAATCTTGATAAATCTACGATAATATCTAACAAATCCCAGAAAAATACGTACCTCTGTTTGAGTTCAGGGAGTAGCTAGTAAGAGAATTACCTGTAATTTTGCTGAATCTACCTGAATTCCATCTACTGAAATGTAATGACCCAAAATCAGGCCTTCTGTCATGATCATATGGCACTTTTTGTGACTTAAACATAGGCTGGTAGCAATACACCGTTCTAGAACTTTTTCCAATTTCTGTAATGCTTGCTCGAAGTCATCTCCATAGGGTGTGAAATCATCCATGTATACTTCCAATCCATCATTTATCAATTCTGCAAAAATACTGAGTATGGCTCTTTGGAAGGTGCCAGGCGCATTAAATAATCCAAAAGGTAATACCCTGTAAGAAAATGTTCCCCATGGACAGGTAAAGTTAGTGTTATCTTGGTCTTCAAGGGAAATCTGAATTTGGTTGTAGCCATTGAATCCATCCATGAAAGAAAAAAAATTCTTCCTTGCTAGTGTATCTAGGACCTAATCAATAAATGGAAGGGGAAAGTGGTCCTTTTGCATTGCCTTGTTGAGTTCTCTATAGTCAACGCATATTCGCCATTTCCCATTCTTTTTGGGAACCAAAACTAATGGAGAAACCCATTTACTGTCAGATATAGGATAGATAAAATTCACATCTAAAAATTTTTGAAGTTCTTATTTAACAATATCATTTAGGTGATGATTTAATCTACACTAAGGTTGTCGAACGTTTTTTTCATCCTTTTCAGTGTAGATGTGATGCATGTGTAGCTGAGGGTCAATCCATTTCATATCTGAGTAATCCCAAGTGAAAGTCCCTTTATTTTTTCTAAGGTCTTGAATAAGTTTCTGTTGTTGGTCAACACTCAGGTTACTGTTAATGTTCAGGATCTTCCCTAGCTATATTTCAATAGGTTTGATATTATAAACCATGGTTGTTGGTATTGTTTGGTCATTGATATCTCTCAGAAGATCTTCTTCGATTTCATTGTCAAGGACTACTTTAATCATGTGGCATTTCAAACTTGATATTTTGGTAGGGTGATTGATAAAAGTATTAATGACATCGTCTTTAGTTTGGTTTTTGAATTCAAGGGCATCTACCATAGTCAATGGTGACCAAATATTTTTTTTTAAGTATGCTGTAGTTTGCTTCCTAGTTTTCATAATATTCAAGCTTGGCTGAGCAGGAGTGTATAAAGTTAAATTTTTCACATCATTCCCCCTGGTTATAGTCAAACTGCCTATTCGGAAATTGATATAAGCATCAATAGTTACTAGCCAAGTCCTTCCTAATATTAAGGGATGTCCATCTAGCTGGTTCCTAGGATTAATAATCAAGAAATCCACTGGGTATTCCCAAGTATCGATAGAGACCATCACATCTGCTAATGTTCCTTCTGGTCTAATGACTGAGAGGTTAGCTAGCTCCAATAAGGTAGTTTTTCGATCCAAGGCTGTGATGCCAAGAATGTTGCAAGTTGCAATTGTGGGAATATTGATGGCTACCTCTAAGTCAATTAAAGCATTGGGAAAGGAATGGCCATTTATCTGTACTATGAAAATGGGGTTTTCGGGATCCTCATATTTTACAGGAGTCTCTTTGCCTAGTAATAAATTAGACAAAGTCCCAACAACATGGATAGAAGGCATTGTTTTTGTTTTCCTAACAGAATTCTTTATACATAATTATTTAATAATATTAGCATATATTGGAATGTATTGGATAGCCTGGAGGAGGGGAATTTTTATACAAATGCTCTTAATTTCACCCAGAAGATGAAAGTCAAGATATTCAATTGGGCGTGGTATCATCAATATTTCTGGCAATCGAGGGGAAGTGGTTGTGATTTTTTTAGGATTTTTTGTCTGACTATATCTTCCCCTTGTTTTGTTTGTTGATCATCTACTCAGAGGCTTATTTTTGTGTAGTTCTTCAAGCTTCAAATCTTTCTCTTTTTCTAGAGTGATTATGCGTCCAGATCTCAACTTAAGTTCGTTACATTCTTTCAACTCATCCTCAGGGTCCAGACCCTTAATGATTTGTATTGAATGAACTAATATGTTGTTAGGATTTAGTTGGGTTGAGATAGAATTTGCATTCTTATATTAGATCGAGGATTCTACTGCAATGTGTAAGGTGTTGGTAAAGTTGGTTGAGGCAGAGGAACTATCCCCATAGGCTGGTTCGTAGATCTTTGCTAATTTGATTGCTAGTTCTGATTTTGTGAGGTGGACGGGGACCATTTGGAGGAATAACGGTTGTTTTTCCAGAATGGCGGTGGGTAAGGGGAATTCGGCCAATTATTATTATTTGGATTTGAATCATTGGGTCATGGTGGCATAAAAATTTCGTGAGGTGGAAAAAATGGTGGCTGATTCTGCCATGATGCCCTTGAATATTGCTGAGAATCATATTACGAGGGAGGAAAGAACGAAGATGGATTGGTAGGCATAACTGTTTGATGTGCTTTCCATTGATGATTCTAGCTCAATAGATATGCTGGTTCCACTTCTTCCTCTGCTTCCTTGAAGACTTCTTTTAATCCTATAAGTGATGGGCAACTTTCCATGGCATCTTCTTTACTCCATATGGCACATGTTCACATCATATCTAGGGGGAATTCCTTATGACTGTGATTATATCTACAACAGGGGGAGAAAATAGCCAAGTTCTTTTTTTCTATAAGCTATTTTTTCTTAGCTTGTATGACATCCAATTGTGTCACCGGGATCCCCAGGATATCAGTCTTGAAATCCTCCAACAGATTTCTGATTTCACTTCGTGTAATGTTTCCTCCTGAGGCTTTGCTATCTTTGCGGCTTTCATCACGTCTCACTGGTTTCAGCCTTGTACTACTCCTAGAACACTTGATGCACAAATCTATAATATTTTTATAGTTTTCTTGATAAATGTCACCCTTACCCATTATATTTAGCGTCTCGACCCATTGGTCTTTCATAACTCTGATCATCGTGGTTTTTGGAACATTATCAGGAATATTTGTGTAAGGAGATATTTGCAGATTATATTGGAAACTCTCTACATATTATTCCAGAGTCTCGCTAGGCTTAGCTATGATTCGAAAAATTTCATCTTTTATTTCTCTAGTTCGGCAATAATGTTGGTACTTTTTAAGGAAAGATGTTTTCATTTGGTCCCAGTAATTGATGGTACCCCCACCAAGTCCCATGAACCAATGCAAACCTAATCCCTTCAAAGTAGAGGGGAATAGCTTCAGCTTCTAGGGGTCGGTAGTGTAGTCATAACCCCTGCATAAGACATCAAACTCGAAAAGGAATGCATCAAGATCTTCTGAATTTATCCCATGAAAGGTAGGAATATTTTGTAATGCGATAGCCTTCATGGGGTCATTGAAAGCTGTGTAAACAATAGGGCATTGCAATGTAGAAGTTTGAGGTTGCTGGTTATTAGCCATTTGGTAAAAAGTATGCTAAAATTCTTCAAGGATCTCTAGAGCTGGGGAGTTATTCCTAAAATTTCCACAAGAGGCTAGAATGGTTCTAACAACACTACCTTGATCTGGAATACTAGGTGTCCTTTGTCCAGTCACTACTTCAGGAGATCTAGGTTCTGATAATTTAATTTCAAGTTTTCCTATTTCTCCTTCTCCTTCATGACGGTTCCAAGAATTTCCTTCTTGTGAAGGGTGAGTTTGTGAATTCTCAGTATCTTGAAAACTCTTCTCAATCCCTTTAGTCTTACTATGAATCTTAATGTTAGCTACATATGGTGGTCTTGTGGCTTGAAGGAAGTTAGTAGGATGTCTGGTAGCAACAATTCAGGGTCCTACTGATGATTGAGACTTAGCTTTTCTTAAGATTTCATTGATAAAAGTTGATCATCCAAGGGTCACCAATCCCTTAGGTTTTCCAGGTTTAGAAGGATGAATTTTTTCTTTTTCTCGTCTTTCCCTCTTAGTCATTCATGCAGAAATACAAACATTCATTCCTACCTTAAAATCTCATGCAATTCTGCTAGAAAGCAGGCAGATGAGCGAGCATTTTACTCATTCTTTACGCAAGTTCTTACCTTCCGTTTTTAATACCCAATTCTCCCTCAGCATAAAAAACATGAATCATACATTAATTTTTTTTTAGAGTGGCAACACACTCCCTAGCAACGACGCCAAAATGTTGGGTGCTAACATGTGTCTTTTAAAAACTCCTAATTTCCTCACATTTATTATCAACCAGGGTAAGTCCTTTTATCTCAAGTGTGTACACAATATGTGCAAGCTATTCATACAAAGATTAATGCTAAATTCAATCATTCAATATATATGCAATCATAAATCTTGAAGCTTTAAAGGAAATGATTCATCTACACATTATAACCCAAAACTGTAATTCATTCTTAATTCAACTAATTCAAATGATGATGAACTGAGAGCACTGAATAATTAACCGAGCTATTTCAGCTAGACCTAAACTATTGAACAAAGGGAAAGTATTGGAAATAACTATCTACACTTTAAAGAATCAAAACTAATGCTTTTAACTAGAAACTAATTCCTTAAGGAAATAAATTGGAAATGTGTATTCAATGGAAATAATTACCAGAAATCTGAATTATCAAAAGTACTTCAACTACAAAGTAGAAAATCAGAATACACTTGCAATAAATGTAAAATTATAAGAGAGGAAACAATAGTGAGATTCCCGAGGGACCGGTCCCATAGCCACTGATGAATACTGCTTAATTACTCTAGAATAATTCAATAAACAAAAATGTGAATTATATATTAATCATCACATTCAATCGACATTACAATACGATCTCGTCGTTCAGAACTACACTCTATAAATTACGATTACAAATGATGCAGAAGTGAAAGATACATGACACATGATCTCGAGAACTAGCTCTCCCTATCCCTTTATAGCTAAAAGGAAAGATAACTGTGATCCCTCAGGATCAGGAGATCCTAACGGATCCACGAAAAAATGATATCTTTGGATAGTTCATTCATTCTTGTGCTAATCCTTAATAATTTACCTTCGATTCGACCGCATTTAACACGTCTTCTTTCCCGTGATTAAGTATTGTTGTTCCTTTTTTTATTTTCAGCATAAAAAGAAATGAGAATTACTTTGGATGGTTAAATCATATTAGGATCATTTTTCATTCACTCTTCATCAAAAATCCTTTCATTATGTTATTATATCATGGCAGAAGATGGATAAGGAAGAGGGAAAATGATAGTAATCAAGAGTAAATACATACCTATTGCAAGGCTCAACAAAAACCTAATACAAATCTGACAAGACATGTTAAAAAATGGATTTCTGTAGCGAGATTAGTTAAGCCTATGATAGATTTGCTACAAAACTATTAGGAACTTTCGTAGTGAAATCTATTGTTTTCCTGTGTAAAATGCTATGAAAATTTAAAAAACTGACATATGTGCCCTTTTGATTTTGAATGCATGGGAAATAAAAAATAACACCATATGAGGACTGATTTGACATGAAATGGCATAAATGGAGGTGATCATGAAACTTAGGATAGGCCAAAAATGTAAAAAAAAATTCTATACCACATTGAAATGGTTTAGGAGACCTTATCCTTTTGGTGAGTGACCTATATGACCTTATCGAGAAACGTTTCACAATTTAATGAGTGATATTACCGTCAATAAAGAACTTAAGGATTATTTAAAGGTAAAGACTTTATCTCATATCAGTAAGATTAACACATCACATGTTTTAAAGTCGTTCTCCCAAATAATGTTGCGATGTGAGATTTTAATTAAAGGATAAGTTGTCCATGTCAAGCACGTGAAATCATGTTTCTCATCATTACTCAGCTATAATGGTATAATGGTCTTGAGCCTCCAAGTTTATTTGATGGCATGTTTCTTAATGTTCTGATTTTTTTTCATTTAAACCATAATCACCATAAATTTATGTTTTTATGCTAATTTCTTCCGCATTGGTAGTATTGTTCTTCATTCTCCTTCTTTCATACTACAGGCTACTCCCGAGAATTAGAACCCTTGTGAGATAAGGAGGAGAAATAAAAGCATGACTCCTCCAAACCCAACACCCCATGCTTTAGATGTAACAAATATTCCTCCACTATTCTATGAGACAACGTGCTCTCCAGAAAGTGGGTCTTCCTCATGGGAATCCATGTAGAGGTTATTTCAAGAATAAAAACCAAAGATAATTCAAAGAGTACCCACATTTGATCCTTTCATGTCTTCTAAAACCTCTATCAGTGAATTACCCAACTCCTTTCTCCACAGAATTTCCACCCACCGAAAGATTCTTCCATATGTTGATATGTTAAAATGGATAATCGACTATCAAAATATCTGTGATAGGATATTTTTTACCTCAAGGGATACATTGATAGGGTAGTTTAAAGCATAGGATTTGAAGAAAATGTATCATATACCCAACCCATAGAAGTTATATGAAAACTGTTTCCTTGAGATTTTTGCAAAGGAGAATAAGTTGTAGTCACACGCAATAAGAAAATGAAGGCATAATCCTAACAAGCATAATCATGACGATAAGGGTATGTATTTTATATCTTCTCTCGCTAGTCCCTATTGCTATATTACTACTATGATGTGTAAGATTTTTCTTTTCCCTAATATAAATAAATTCTCAATTGAATGGGTCCCTCTCATGGAGGCTATTCCAACTCATAAATTATGGATTGGGGAACAATTATTTCAAAAAATGTTGCCTCATAAATTCTAGAATATAGAAATAATTCTATAGTCACCTCAAGGAAATTTCCCCCATTTTTAATAAGTGATTATATAATGGATGAAATTTGTTTTAATTCATATTTCATAAACGTGGGATGGAAATGGACCATTCAATACCCTACTCCTACCCATGTTTACAATATTATCCTTTGGGAATCCAAGTATGAGTCTCATTTTTACATAATTTTCCATGGAGTCATTTGACCACTTCACTAAGTTGTTTTTGTTAATAAATCCCCAATATTGTCAAATGAACCCTGAGATGATTCACGACCATAGGAAAATGGTTTGGGGAAGAAATATTTACATATGTGAGAGTTTTTGGAAGTCATGCCAAATTGAAAAGCTAGTATCAATTTGTCTTAACCATAAGAAAATTGAAAAATTTAAAGAATATAGTAAAAAAAGGTAGGTGAGTATCCCTCTCAATATCTTTAAGGTGTATCAAGCTATTTCATAGAAAAAAAATAAGTTAGAACAACCTCCCAAGGACATTAAGGTCCTACATGGATCTAAAGAAGTTAAATCGACATAAGAACAAACTATTATTCCATTGTTTAGAAGTGAATTGTATAAATTCTGGAATCAATTTTATTAGCAACTTAAAGGACAAAAAGAAGAGGAAACCATTGATCCCAAAGAGACAATCATCACACATCAAGCCAAAAATCAAAATCTGCTCACTATTGAGGCTTACAATATAGTTTTTAACATAGAGGAAATTGAGTTCATTCTAGCCTTCCCTTCATTTGGAATCATTATAAATATAGAATAAATCCATCCTCTTTACATATTTTACAGTCCCAAACATCAGGCCGTAATGAGTAGACAGAGAAAGAGAAGAAGAGATGATCAATCACATGCATTGGTCCCTGGTGATATACCCATGTAAGTACTCTGGAAATATCAACAAACTGATTCATCTAAAGGTCTAACAAGGTTGACATAGTTTTTAGGTTCTTATGCATATGCCATAATTAACAAGGCATCACAGGTCCAACAACTACTCAAAGAGAAGGATGAAATAATCCTACAATTGGAACAAGAGTTGTTATCAGAAGAAAAAAAAAGTATTGATCATCAACCATAGACTCAATTTCCACAACTCCAACAAGTCTTTGATCAATTAAAATTACAGCATAAACTTTACACCAATACCAAATATACTCAAATTCAACAACTCCAATTCACATTGTAGCAACTGAAGGATAATCCAAAGGTATATGCCTTCAAAAACAAAGCTTTGGAATTGAACACCATGTTGGCTCAAGAACAAGTTTTATCTTGTTAAAAGTGGACAAACATCAATGGTTTGTGTAATAAAAGTGATTCATTGATGAATAAATCGACCAACATCAGGAAAGACTTTGATGATATGAAGGAAAATATCACAAAAATTATAACTTGGAAAGAAAGCACAGACGACAGGAGATAACATATTCCTATAATAGAGGATTCCAAAAAGGAACTCCTATTTATTCATTGGGACATATATCTAAAGAAAGTAGAAAGAGAAATATTTAGAGAAAGAGATGTGGCTAATAATATTGTTGAAACTTTCAGCAATAATATATTTGGTGCCAATATAATTCATGAATTTCCACCTAGTTCCCTTACTAACTATTTAATGAAACAGTGGTAGGAAATTTCAAAGAAAAAGGAAGAAAGCATTAGGAAGCTAGCAAAAATTGACTGGGAGAAGTACTGGTAATGTCTGGGGAAACCACAAAGTCAGTGGCTAATGTTGTGTTTTCTTACCCATATGTCCTCCCATATGCTACTTGCACTACCAGACATGTTTTATACTAGACATTTATGCATCAGGCCAAATCGGCCTCCTGAAGTGTAGCCAATGTTGGATATTCTTCAACTCAAGCAGCGAATGGGAAAGGACAGAACATCGCACTCTTGAGCTCGTCAAATGATAATTTAAATTATGTCCTATTTTCACTTATTTCAAGAAGAGTTTTTTAAAGCTCCTCTGTACATTGTGTATTTTATATTTCTAGTATTTACTATATAAGCCCTTTCATGTAAAAAAAGAAAGAGTCCTAAAATTTTGTAAAGAAGTCTTTGTGAAGTTGTGCTTTCGTAATTTTGAAGTAATTTTAATAGAAAGACTAGGATAAGGAATATTTATTCCAAGAGAAGGGTTAAGATATACATAGTACTTATATCTTTATATTTATGTTCTATTATTATGTGATTGATAGTCATAGTTATTTTATATTGTTTTGTTATATGTATGTTTTTAATACAATTCAACATTTATTCACTACTGAACATGAAAATATTGTCACCTTTTGGTATAGATATAGGACATGAATTTATTTGATCTGATATGAGGTTAATCATTTAATTTGATTAACCGTTTAATCAACTTAATTAACTTTAATTATTTTTCACTTTTGTAAGTTTTTGAGAATATTCATTCTCACACACTAAAGATAATCTTTCAAGATCGTATATAAAGAAGCATAATTAATCCTGAGATATGTTTAGGTATCTATATATTATATTAGCTCGTTATCACTCCCATTATCAAGTTACATTCTGTTATAAATTCCCACATCCATTCAATTATGCATTTTCAGGAAAGTGGTCCCATCATCTCGAGTCATAGCCGTTATTAGAAATGGAAAAGGAACGGTTTTCAATTTCCTAATGGGGTGATTATCCCTCGATGTTATTGCAGTGATTTTTGAGGCATAAGCAGGTCTCGGAGAAGATCCTTCAACCAATAAGTATAATTTCCCCTCACTCCAACTAGAATAACTTAGATATGATCTTCCTCTGTGAAATGCTTCGTCACAATAATTCTATTGCATGATTCACTCAATGTGTCTTTCCAAATGACCATAAAACCTTACTTTATAGTATTCTCACTGAGATAACAATGGCTGAGATTAGATCTCTAATCAAAGGCTAATATTATAACATGACTTGATCTTCACTTTCTATATAATTCTCTCTCAATTTTTTTAATACCTTTTAATTATTTAATTTCCCTAAGTTAAACTTGGGGTCCCCATTAAAATAATTAATTATTACAATAAAACATAATTTGAGTGGAATTTTCACAAACCGTTTCTAGGTTATTTGGAATACTAGTGCCCAAGCTTCTCCATAAATTTTGAGACTTTCAACACCTCTGATGCTACCAAAAATCCACACTCCCACTTAGCGAGGAAAGTGCTCTAAAAATATGCCTCCTACATACTGCTCTAACCCTGAACCATCCCCTGCACTTATGAAGTTTAACAAGCTTTCCATTAGCCACTACACTACTTGTTGGGTGCATAAATTGCAGTTAAGAATACTCCTTCAAAACTTAATTGTCAAACGACGGGTTTCTTAAACTTAGAGACGAAGCACAGGAAATACCAGAAATGGTATGAACTTTTCCTATCTCTACTCTTACTTTAATTGAAATCTTACAGAATAAAAAATAAATATCACACAAAAATTCACACCAAACAAATTCTAGGGCTAGAAGAAGAAAGCACTTTATGAGGAAATCAATGAAAGGAAATTTCAAACTGCTCCAAGAAATCTAAATTACCAAATTAAAATTCTATTTTTATCTTCACTATAGTTGTTGATAGGTTAATAATTAGGCCCTTGAAGAGATCTTCTTTCTTTAAGGATTTTCCTTCTTGCAATGATTATTTTTCATGTACTCTTGCAATCTAGTTGCACAAGTACAGGCACAAGGCTTATGTGTTGGAAGTACATTTTACACTTATATTAGGATTGGTCCTTGTATCGGAACACGGGTTCCTCCACCAAGCTTTCGAATTACTTTCAAAAAAAATTAAAGAGTTTTCTAACTACAAAAACAATTTGCAAAGGCAAATAGATCTTTTAAATAACTTCCAAAAAAATTAATACTTCGACAAAAATGAACTTCGAAATAAAAATGGACTTCAAAATAAAAATGAAATTTGAAACAAAAATGAACTTCGAAATAAAAGTGAACATCAAAAGCCAAAGCACACCTTCTCAAATCAAGGAAATCATTCATGCAATCAATGAAATTATATAAGTATAGCAATAGGATTTATCCTTGTAATATTTACCCACATAAATAAGATCTGCCTTTTAATTTTTTACTTAGAAAGGTTCTCATTAATAATTCAATAATTATTTTTAATCCTTTCCTTAAAAGCATGAAGTGCAGGTACAGATCAATGCATTGTACAACATTCATTCCTTAATTACCAAAGCATATTTAATCCCTAAGACTTTAATTCCTTATATGAAAAATAATTGTATCTGATAATGAACATTCACTTGCAAAAATGTATTGAATCTCTGTGAAAGAAAGGAATGAAAAAGATTTTTTGTAATGAACGAAAAAAATCAAGTTGCAGAATTGTGAATGTACTAGTGTAGGAATAACATTCTTGCACAGTCTCGGTAGAAGTAAACTAAGATATGGAAAAGGAAATCACTGAAGGTAAATCAAACATAATTAACATTCAAACCATGGATCTGTCACACATTGAATATTAATGAAATAGAACCAAATATATTGTGAAATAATGAAACATAAGCCTAATTCACACTTTGCATGTAAATGAAATCAATGCACACATTTAACAAAATGAAAGCAAAATGGAGAACGAGTTGGGTTGGTTGGGCCATAGCCAGCTGACTGGTGTACCATTTTAGGAAACTTGAAACTTCAACACTCAGTGATTCATAAGTAAATATTTGAAAAATAGGATGAAAATATCATGGCGTAACTCCTTTGTATTAATTTCAAATAAAAAAATATACATTATGAGTTTGGATCCAGCCTCGAATGAGGGCGATAAAAGAAAAATCACAATTTAACCATAATTATAGAAACATTTCTATCGCTCGCTAGCTAATTCCTATATGAAATGTACAATTTATACCATCCTTAGCCCAGCGACCATAATGAAATTTCATACAGTCATTCCAATCCAAGTGTTTCAGCTAAAACAAAATAGTAATAACATTACAAAATAAGCCTGCGACTGAAACAAAATGCTAATTTGATCATTGTCCAGGGACCTAATCTTCAACCATACACCTGACTTATCTCTGCCTCGAATCCAACTCGAGATGACTGCAACTAAACAATTAAAATTGGAACGTGATGCCCACGTTAGGTAGTGGTTTGTCACGAAAGTCTAGGAGTGAGTAGTTTCCAATGGGGCAAGAATATACCTACACTCGACCATGCTAATGAAATAATTAATACATTGTCCTATCAAATACTTTAGTGAAGAAAGTATTAGTTGCATGGAATATTAAAGGCATAAAACATAGTAAAAATATTAATTAATTTCTTTGTAAACCTTACTATGAAATAGAAAGCTAGTGAAGGAATATACTTGATTCTTGGAATAGTGCAGGAATAAGGAGGTTTGGGAGGATAAAACAAAGGTTTAAGTTTGTGGTTTTGATGTAGGAAGGGGTATCAAAATGAAACATTTTAGCCTACTAATATCCTCCCCTCCCTAAGTTGTTGTGTGTCCTCACACAACCTTTACCTACTACAAAAAAATCAAAGCAACGAGTTTCCCTTCAATCCTGAACTTGTATGTTGATCTGTGATTTCACTATCTTCATATTCTTAAATAGAGCCTTCTTGATTCACTTGTTGACCTTTTTAAGATGTTTAAAGAACTTTGAGGCCCGGAAATTTCATATCTTGACTTGTCTTTTTTTCTCCTTGACTTCTTCTGTCAATATTGTAATGTCTTGCTTCTGTACTGTATCCTGCTCCTTCATGGTTTGTTTTGATGCTTCCAAACCATGTACTCATTTCTCGAGCTCTTCTATATGACCATTCAAATAGAGGGTGGAATTTTCTATTTCCCACTCTCCTGGTGTAAGCATATTTCCTGAAATTGACTCTAAACATGTGCCATGACCACCAAGGTCAAAGTTATCTTGGCCACCTAGTTCCTACATTTCAATATCATCAAGGGCTTCAATGCTCGGAGCTTCAATGTCGCCAAATGTATTAGTTCCCTACATGCCCATATTAGCAGGGGCTTTAGTACCTCGCACTTCAAAATTATCGAGGGATTAAATATGTTGCACCTCATCATCTACCTAACCCTCTAATGGGTGTCTCCTTGCACTCAGTGTCATTTTTCTCTTCATTATCTTATGACGGAAGGCTGATAGGGGTATGTCATGCTCCTTCTTTGCAAAGCCTTCATTAACCACTGTATGAGCCACCGTCTCAATGAGAGCCAAGATGTTATCGTTACCTATTGAGGCAGGTGATGAATTTTCTAGCAATATTGGGTAGGTCAACTGAACATGCCTCACCCCCAAAGAGGCAATCCTTTTCTAAGCTCAGCTCCTAGTCATTATTTTTGTTGAGGATGGATTTCCTTTGATAGATCTCTCCTAGGCCTACACCGATGTTTCCTTTATTTTTGTCTTGGTAGGGTGCGGGGTTAGAGTCTTTGTTTATCCTTTCATTCTTTCACTCCTTTTACGGATGACTTCCCTGCACCTCGTCTTTTAAACTCCTTAAAAAATTCTTTCCAGGTCACATTTTTTTACCTCTAGCTCCTTCTTAACTAAAATTCTGATCAGCCCGTGATGATACAACTTTCATGTAGCCTGACTTGACTTCCCTCTCTGAACACATTTTTCCTTTTTTCCAAGCTCCTTAGCAGATAATAAGGGAAATTGACGAGTTTTACCAACTATAAATGCAACAAAAAATGTATATGATATAGGAAAGTCAATGAATAATGACCCTCACATGTAAGAAACTTTCGCAATATGTAAAGCAGGTATTTATATTTCCCAAGCATAGCGTTGCATGAAATCCCTTTCTTCCAATCCACCTTTAGCTTATGGTCAACCACGAATTGGCGCCACCACTTCTTCTCAATATTCTCCTTCTTAAACCATTGTTCACCCACTGTTGCTAAGCCTGTAGCATGAGATATGAATTATTCTATGACCAAAATTTCCAGTGATCCTACCTTGGCTTTGCTTCCATCAAATGTTCTAGAAAATTCCAATGCCACAGAGGTATCAAATCCATCAATTTATTGCTGAAATTGAAAAAACCCTGATTCCTGAAATATTGCAAGATAATTTCTATATTCTAGCATTTTCTCTATTTCCTTCATGGATAGTGTTTCATTCCTTAATGGACCCATTTTTGTTCGAATTCACCCCAACTCTCTCTCTAAACCTCATAAAAATATCACAGTCAATGATTCTAAGGTTCTGCCAAGATATTTATGATAGTAGAGCCATCCACCCCCCCCTATTGGCCACCTTCCATTTAATCATGCTCCATGATTAGAATTACACCCTCTAGATGGATGCACACAAGTATTAGTCGAAGTACATGTAGGAAATGATGATTGGAAAAGGTGACGGTTTAGGAGGTGATGCAGTGTAACGGTCATGTACAATCAAATTATTAGGTAAGGCCATCATTGACATGTGATGAAGATTTTTTTTTAAAAAGAGGTAAGTATTGGGTTGCAGGTGAATCATAATATCCCACATTCACTTCATGATTCAAATAAGGTGTACTTAGCACTCATTAAAAAGATGAGATTTCATAACCTAAAATATTTTGTACTTAAATTATTTCTTCCTAAATTAGTAAATGCTAAAACAAAAATTTAGCAATAGTTCAAATTATTAGATGCCATGGTCTATCGGTGGTTTATTCATATTGTCTAAAAAAAAGGAATTATGAAACAAATATAAACTTTCCGGTGTGAATTTTTTCACCAGGTGTCCCCGTATTGTATTAAACATTCTTGCATTGGGACCATGTGTTTTCACATTCGGGCATGCTCAGCTATGTGGATCTTTGTACTAAGCTTGCCTACACTAATCGTGCTTGCACTAGACCTACTTGCACTTAAACATGCCTGCATTGATCATGCCTAGAACTGAACACACATTCTTGCACCAGGGATTTCTGTACCATAGAAGAGAAAAGGGAACCAAAAGAAATTCTAATATAATATAAGTCATAGGCTGGATTAAAATTTTGGTTGAACATACAAGGGAAGTTTTATTCGCCATTCTTTGGTCTTGAACATGCTTTCCAATATGACTTACGAGTTCACATCAGATCTTGCATTTGATCCATGAGGGAAAAAAGAAGTCAGAAAGGGGTAATTTCCAAAATGGGAAGGAATATTACGACATGGATTCCAAGGGTGAAACCACCAAGAGTGATAAACAAAAAAGGGATTTCAGAAAAAAGAAATTGGGGGAAAAGAGGGAAATACGAAATCGGATAGAGATATTTTCTTTGAAGAAAAGGGGGATGGTTCATTCAATATTAAAAGAAGAAAAATAGTAGGAAATTACGAAATGGGAAGCAGCAGAAGGGCAGAATTTTACCTTTAAATATGCCTGCACTGGTGCTAGAAAAAGTAAATGTAGCGGGAATTGAGCATTGCTTGAATAAAAAATATTTTTCCATCTATCACAAACTTGGATAAGGGCTTGGTTCCTGTATATTTTTCTGCTTCTTCTTGGTAACAACCAATATATCTAAAAATCAAGAAACATTCCATTTTTATTGCAATTTTGATCTTCCTACCAACATGTTGTTTTTCATGTTGATCCATCTGCAGTCATGTGAGTCAACTAATTTTCATAATTATAGGAACAACAAACTTTCTTTATTTATTTTTCTTTATTTTTATTTTTTATTATTTTTTTTTAATTTTTTTTCAGAAAAAGAACAATCATATTTTCAATAGGTTGGTGTTTCCACCTACCATCTTCTTTTTGGATTGATGTTGGACTTGCTGCATAAAAATATCCTTAGTGAGGGGTTGGAAATATTCCTTCAATCTATGCCCATGCACCGGGAATACCGAATTCTGTCCATCAATAGTTCTAATTTCTACTGCTCAATTTTAAAACAATTTTACAACCTCATAAGGTACTATCCAACATGTATGGAATTTCCCTTTAAAATATTTAAATATGGAATCATAAAGGAGTACCCAATCACTTGGTTGGAATTTGTTTTTCGGGATAGCCTTATCATGCCCTTTCCTGCGTTGTTATTGAACCAATGTATTTTGTTGAACAAAATCCGTTTCAAATTCATCTAACTCATTCACCTGCTGGAGACGTTGTTGTTGTGCTTCGGAGAGCTCTAGTCACAACAGAACTGCAGTCATGAAGGTCTTCATCTATAATTCTATTGGCAAGAGGACTTGTTTCCCGTATACCAACTCATATGGTGTATGTCTCATGTTGTTTCTCCAAGTGGTTCGATATGCCCATAAGGCTTCCGATAATTTTCTAGCCCAATCCTTTCCATGCATGTTCACTATCTTCGTAATGATTGACTCAATTACCTTATTTGTGGACTCAACCTAACCATTTTCTTATGAGTAATATGGTGTAGATTTCTTGTTCCGAATTTTGTATTTCTCCATCAAACCTTGTACTGGATTAGACATAAAATACAGTCTATTGTCAGAAACAATCTCTCTAGGCACACCAAATCTGGTAAATATCTCAGTAAAAAAAAATCAACAACAACATTTTCAGTAGTAGAAGAAACAACTTTAGCTTCTATCCATTTTGTAATGAAATCTGTGCAAACCAAGATATGTTTTCTATGTAATTATGTCAGATTTATTGGTCTTAAAAAGTTAATAGCCATTTTTTAAAAGGGCTCATTCATAACCTAAGGATGTTAAGGAATTTTGTTTTTTTGATTAGGTTGGCCCATTCATTGACATTTATTATATCGCTTGACATATTTTTTGTCATCCTTAAATAAGGAGAACCAAAAATTTCCAACTCGTAAAATTTTGTATGCATTTTTCTTATTAACGAAGTGGCCTCTGCAATGTTCATCATGAGAATATTTTAAGATTAAAAAAACTTCTTCCTCTCGTACACATATACCGATAATGAGGTATGGCCGAACGTAAAAGAGGTCTCCTTGAACCCAAGAATATGTATCACGTTTCTGTATAATATTCTGCTTTTCACGAGCAGATAAGTGAGGTGGTGTTTTTCCAGTGACTAAATAGTTATCTATGTCAGTGAGCCACGAGGATTCTATTGACACAACAAAAATATGTTCATTAGGAAAATTATCATCAACATGAATTGCTTCACAAGTATTATGGTCTTGAAAGATAGTCTGCTACAACGTTAGAATTTCCTGGTCGATCAACAAACATAATAATAAATTACTCCAACAATAGTAGCCACTTAGTCACTCCACCACAAGCTAATGGTTTTTTCATCAAATATTTTATCACAGAATGATCAATATGCACAAAGAAATCATACCCTGTAATGTAGTGTCTTAATTTATTAATATAAAAAATTACAACTAAAAAAACCTTCTCAGTGACTATGTAGTTTAGTTCAGCGGGTGACAAGATTTTTTTGATGAAGTAGATATCATAGGATTCTTTGTCTTCTTCCTATCCTAAATTTTCACCAATGGAAGTCTCTGAGGCATCATAAGAAATGTGAAACGACAGGGACCAATTTGGTCCTCTCAAAACCTGTACCTGTACTAGTTTCTCCTTTAATTTATCAAAATATTGTTGGCAAGATATGGATCAAGAAAACTCACTATCCTTAGCTAAAAGTCGAAAAAGACGGCTAGATATCCTACAAAAGTTCTCAATGAATCTTCTATATGAGCGTGCATGTCCTAGGAAACCTCTCACTTCCTTTTGAGTTTTTGGTGTGGGAAGGCTCAAAATAATCTCTATCTTTGTTGGGTCAACCTGGATACATTTGTCAGAAATAGGACGGCCAGGACCTGCTCTTTACTACACATTAGTCTACACTTTTTGTCACTCAAGGCAATATGAGCTTCTTGCAAATGAAGAATCCCTTTTTCTAGATTTTCTAAGCCCTTGTGAAACAAATCACCAAACATAGAAAAGTCATCAATATAGATTTCCACACACTTAAGGTCAGCAAAAATGGCCAAAAATTCCCTTTGAAAGGTAGCTGGGGAATTACATATCCCAAAGGGGCGAACTAGATAAGCCAATGTACACCATGGAATGTAAAGGTGCTTTTTTCTTGATCCTCAGTTGCGATAAATATCTGGTTATAACCAGTAAGGCCATCTAGAAAAGAGAAGTAGTTCTTACCAGCAAGGGTATCAAGCACCTAATCGATAAAAGGAAGGAGGAAGTAATCATTAAGAGTGGCTTTGTTCAATTATATATAGTCAATGCAAATGCACCATATCCTATATTTATTCAGGACTAATATCAATGGAGAGACCCACTGGCTTTCAGAATAGGATAGATAAAATCAAAATCTAAGAGTTTTTGTAATTATTCCTTTACAACATCTCTTAGAC
This sequence comes from Pinus albicaulis, assembly GCA_034641835.2. Lineage (NCBI taxonomy): Eukaryota > Viridiplantae > Streptophyta > Pinopsida > Pinales > Pinaceae > Pinus > Pinus albicaulis. The sequence continues at coordinate 808,835,121 of CM076576.1, forward strand.
TTGGGTTCATATTCCTTTGGGGTTTTTGGATAGGTCAGACTCCATCGTGAATATATATATGGTAAGTATAGGTTTCAGGAGGGATGCCTTTCATATCATCGTAACCCTATGCAAAGACATCAATATGGTTTTGCAATAAATTCACAAGCTGCTCTTGCTGGGACGAATCCAAATCGAAATTGATTTGTAAATATTTGCCTAGAATAATCCCAAAAAAAGTGGTATCGGGCTCAAGATTACACATAGGTGCTACTAGAGATGGTTGTGATAAGGGTTTGGAATCATGACTTTCCTGAAAATATAGACTAAAGATTTCCCTCAATGACTCAAAATTGGGTATGGTATCTAGATTTTTCAGGAAGTCTTGTATCTCATTCTCTTCAGATGACTCAATAAAATAATGTAGCATAGGGACAGAATAAGTCTCCTTGTCACTACTGTAATATAGCCATAAAGTGTCTCAAGGCTCCTTAGTAGATATAGCAGGTGGATATAAGGTGACCTTCTTCCTATAATATCCATGTCAGATATACATGTCATGAGAATGACATATAATGTAGGCACTGGTCATAGCAAGCCATGGTTGTCCAAAGATAAATGGATGTCCTCCAAAAATATTCTTTAGCTAGAGCACAATGAAATATGTGGGATATTCCTAATAATCTAATGAAATGGCCCCATCATCCAACACCCCTTTGGGCTTGATTTTAGATATGTCTACCAATTCAAGCACAATGGGAGTAGGAAAAATATGGACCACCCAAGTTGATCCATGGTTTGCTTGGTCATAAAATTAATGGTTGCCCTCAGGTCTATAAGCACATTAGACACAATGACATCACCTATCTCAATAGAGACAACAGGGTTTCCGGGGTCAGTATATTTTTCCATGTGCACATGTATAGTCATTAACTCTGTTGCTCTTCTAAAAAATTGAATAGTTTGGGGTTCTAATCTTCTCCATCCTAGATTTTTTAGAAAGAGTTCCCTAAATATTTTCATACATATGGGGATCTCTTTGATAGCTTGGAGGAAATTTACCTTTATAAAAATATTCCCAAGCTTAGAATCAAGACTAGACTCAAGAATGGGGTCATCCCTCTCCACAACTAGTCTCTCTATATAGGGAAGCTGGTTTGAAGATGATGGGAAATGCTGGGAAGGTACGTGGATGGCTTGAATGGTGAAATCTCTGACATAATGGTGAGGAGTTTCCTCCACACCTTTTTCTTCAATAATCACCATGGGCTACTTCTGATTTTCTGAGGTTACTACCTTCCCCGATCTCAATTGGAGATCATTGACTCCAACTGGCATGGAATGATAATTGGATGGAGGAAGTGAGTTCTTGTAATGGATCATTTATACTACTTTTTTATTGGGCTTTGGTATGGGTTGGGCATCTAGTTCAGGAGGTCGAAATGGTCGAGGTAAAGGTAATGGTGGCATAGGTTGACTCAGCTACGACAATGAGAATTGTGGCATTGTGTAAGGCACATATGTAGGTGGGTATGATTTCATAGGTGCATGATAGGGATTATGTGAATTTTTTGGCCCTTTTCATCCCTACTGCCAAGATTGGGAGGGGTGTCCATAATGATATTGGTTCCCATGTTGCCAATGTTGAGAGTGATTAGTGTTAGGATATTGATATGGATGTGCATTATAACTAAAAAATTTGGTGGGAGTTCAAGAGCCATACATATACTTACCTAAGGTTAGTTTCTTCGTGCTCCCATGGCATGTAATGACTCGACTTCAGGTTTCCCTCCTTCAAGTAAAAATTTCAATATAGGTATGGAGGGTCATTTTTCCGTGGCATGTTTCTCTCCACAAATTGCAAATTTATCAATTCCTTTAACATCAAGAGGAAATTATCTTAAAATATTTATGTTTCTACATTTTGGACAAAAAATAGACAATGAGTCTAGTTCCTCTACAAGTATTTGCTAAAATTTCAAAGAGTTTATCTATTTTCTAAAAATATTCATTATTTCAATTTTCATGTTTTCCATTTGGTTCTCCAACCCAATGACCATAAGATCAGTATATTCAGTTTTCTTATTTCTATTTTGAATTCCTTTACCCGATCTATATTGAATCCTTGAGAATTTCCAAAACAAGTAAAAAATTTGATCAAAATGTTTCTGGGAAATATACCCTTGTCCTAAAAAATTAAAATTATTCCTAGCATCATCAATAAGCCCATATGAGAACAAGGTCCTAATGGTATTTAGATCAATTTTTTTCTTTGAGCTTTGGAAGATATCGAAAAATCTCTCTAGGTAGTCCTCTAAGGTCTCATCGCCATTTTGCACAATAGTAAAGATTTCGTCTTGAATATCTCTAGTTTCACAATATTCCTGATATTTTGACAAGAATACTCTCTTTATTTCCTCCCAGGAATCTATAACGTTTCCTCCTAGTCCCATGAACTAATGTAATGTTGTGTCCTTGAGAGTTGTAGGAAACAACTTTAAGTTCTGAGCATCAGGTGAGTAATCATAGCTCCTACATAAAATATCAATCTAAAATAGAAACGAGTCTGGATATTCATGTACCTTAAAATAGAAATTAGGAAGAGATGATGGTTGAATATTCTTCATTTTCACAACTATGTCATGATCCACAGTTGGAAATCCAAAGGTGTATTGTTCCTTAGTTACGTGATTCTTGACAGTTCCCTCTGCATGATCTACATGGTTTTCCATTGTTGTTCCCAAAATTGAACTTCTGTCAATAGGCTGAGAAGATTGAATATGGGTTCTAATAGTCCCCTTATTCCCCTTCATGGGTTGTGTCACACATGGACTGCTGTTACCAGAGCCCAAGTAGACAGTTCCTGCATGATTGGTATACGCCTTCTTGGACTTTTTACCTGCAAAAGAAGGCCCAATATGAGAAATACATTTAGATTTATCAATATTTCCTTAGCCCTTATTGGGGTTCGGACACCTACCCCTTTTAGGCATTCATTTCAATAAATGATAGAACAAAATTCAACAAAATGTTCCAAAAATAAAATAACTCAACACGTATAAATTCCTTCAAACAATAGAAGCACACTACAAAAAAAATTAATAGTGGACTTACCCCTATTGTAGAAATCGAAAAATTCTTCTTGATTGAAATCTCCTCCCTAACAATGGTAGAAAAATTTTGGGTACACGAATTACAGTTAAGTATAATTCTTCAACTCTTAATTGTTAACTCGGGAGTTTCGTAAAATTAGCGACGAAGCACCAAAAATTCCATAAATGGTATGAAATTTTCCTATCTCTACTCATACTTTAATTCCAATCTTGCAGAATCAAAAAGAAATATCACAAAACAATTTATGCCAAGGAAATTCTAGTGCTGGAAAAGGAAATTACGTTGCGAAGAAACCAATGAAAGTATCTTTCAAACTGCTACAAGAAATATGAATTATCGAAGTAAAATTCTATGTTTATCTTCAGTATATTTGTTGACATATTAACAATTGGGACCTTGAAGAGATATGCCTTCTTTAAGGATTATCCTTTCTACACTAAGTTGTTTTCTTGTACTCCTACAATCTACTTGCACTAGTACAGGCACAATGCTTGTGTGGTGGAAGTATCTTTTACACTTATACTGGAGATTTACGTCTTTCTACAAGGGCTATGAGACTTAGTAATAAAGCACTTTGTTCCTGTATTATGATTTTGGTTTCTATACTGGAACAGAGGTTGCTGCACAAAGTTTTCCAAAGAGCATGCTAACTATAAAAATAATCTGCAAAGGCGAAGAAATATTTGAAATAACTTCCACAAAAAAAAGAATGCTTCAACCAAGCTGAACTTCAAAATAATAATGGACTTCAAAATAAAGGTGAAATTCGAAAAAAAATGAACTTCGAAATAAAAATGAAATAGAATCCAAAGCACACCTTCTTCAATCAAGGAACTCTTTCATGTAGTCAAAGAAATTATATAATTATAATAGCATGCTTTATCCCTGTAATAGTTACCCACGTAAATCAGATGTGCCTTTTAATTTTTAACTCAGAAAGGTTCACTTTGATAATTCAGTAATGATTTTTAATCCTTTCCGTAAAAGTGTGAAGTGAAGGTGCAAGCGAGTGCATTGTAACAATGTTTATTCCTTCATTAAAAAATCATATGTAATCCCTAAGACTTTAACTCTTTATATTAAAAATACTTCTATCTGATAATGAACACTCACTTGCATAAATGTATTGAATCTCTATAAGAAATGAATGAAAAATATTTGTTGTTATGTGTTATCACTCACAATTTTGTGAGTCATTAATTAACATGGTCATACGGTTCACTCCTCAAAAGGGTAAGGACTCCTTAACATTTTTTCAAATTGGCATAGGAATTCTCATTTTTTCATATTTAACCTATCCTAAGTTTCAAGACCACCATTATTTCATCTCAAAATCACCTCCATATAGGTCACATCATGTCTCATTAGTCATAATTTGCTGTTAGTTTTCATTTCCCAATAATTTAGATCCGAAAAGATCATTTTAGCCAAGAATCCCTACTTTTGTAGAAAATTCAGTGTTAAAAAGGCAGAAAATGCTATGAAACTATTGAAAGTTTCATAACGAATATGAAGCATTTCTCTACTTTATGACTTTGAGCAGTAAATTCAAGGGTCATTTCTGGGCGCAAAAAGATCTATTTTAAGAAACCGAGAGAGGTTATTTTCAAGAAAATATAAAATCACAATAACCTCTTTCACTTTTCTCAAAGGTTCTACAAAATGGGATATGCAAGGATGTATTTAAGCCCTATTTTCAGAATGCAGATCCTATTTTATACATGTTTTTAGAATGTCGATTATGGACAGCTGGAGATGTGTTTCAAAAACCGAGGGGATGTTTTTCTTCAATATATATTCACCTACAAAAAAATCCTTCAGTTTTTCAATATCTATGAAGGATAGGAAGAAAATATCTCGTCTTTGAACCCTATGTTTTCAGAAAAAATAGAGTCGTTTTAGTGATGAAAAGACTTGCTAAAGGTGAAAAGGTTGTTTTTTGAAGAAGAAACACCTCAAGACCCTTAGGCTGATTTGATTTATGTTTTGAAAGGTAAATGGAGTGTTGAAAATAAATTTTGTACAACTTGAAGGTTCCTCTTTGAAAGAAGGCAAAAATTTGGAAAAACCACAGTTTTCAGCTGTTTCGTAGCGTCTCTGGTCTTGAAGAACAACAAAACGCTACGAAACTACTCTAGCTTTATTTTTTATTTTTGAACCAATTTTGGGAGCTTCCAAGAGGTTATATCTTAATGGGAGATGTATCAAGGCAGAATGAACACCATGTAGAAATAAAGTATAAAAAAGGATGATGGAAAAAGGCATTTTTGCAATGCTGCAAAAGTATGCTACGAAACTATCTTACTTTTTTAGCGTACTGTGTTGGAGTTTTTTAAGAAGGTTTTTGGGAATATTTGGATAGTTAGATACTATCCAAGTGTTAAAGGACCATGAAAAAATTTATCCAAAACTTGAAGACCACGAAATGAAGACAAACTACCAGCCACACCATTCGTTGAAGATGAGGACTGGTTTTCCTAAAAAACAGGGTTTATTTCCAGTTTTAGAGGAGGTTAATTAAAATTCTATGTAGTGATGAGTCCCATCACACCCTATTCGAATATGTGAAATCATAGTTGTCAATATGTAATTTTTTTTAGGAGACAAGGTTGTTATTGTAATACTGAACAATTTGAGTCCTATTAGGAAAAGGACTGTCAAGTAGGATAGCTGTCATTTTCTCGTTAAATAGATGTTTTATGGTTATGCAAGGTGTCATTATGAAAAAATTCGATGAATATAGCGAGGAGGAAGATCATATCATGATGTAACAAGTCTATTAAAGGGCAGAGAGTCAAATTTTTGAAGGGTTGGAGACTTTTTGGCAAAGCTACAACTTTATGTAATTGATTGTTTTATGTAATACAAAGACTTTTTTCTTGAAAGACCTGAGATTCTAATGGGGTTTTTAATGCTTTATTGATCTACATATTATGTTTTACTACTTGCAGTAGATTTCATTTATATTACTCAGAATCCATAACTCTATGCTCTGACTTCCTTTAGTAATGAGATGACTATGTTTTTCTATGTTTTGTGAGTGAATTGCCTTTGAACCACTAGTAGTAGATTTTATTTCTATTACTCAGAATTCATAACTCTATGCTCTTAATTCCCTTAGTAATGAAATTATTGTGTTGATATATGTTCCATGAGTGAATTTCCTTTGTTAAAGACCCCTATCTACCTCAACTTCCATGTCAAAAATCCTTGCCACTGAACCTACTGATTTTTTGACTCCATAAGCTCCATGGTAGCAAGACTTCATATTTTCAACCTGCAAACATACAAAACCAATACATAATTCATAGAGTTAGGCATCTATATTTATAATTAATCGAAGTCATAAATTACCTGTGAGAGAGCCCTCTAAGACTGAAGAGGCTAAGCTTCAGTTAGAAGTGGTTTGAAACAGTTACATCAAAGTTGTCTGATCAGCAGCCAATCAAGTACGATTTTGGTGATAGAATTTTGGCGTCGTTGCTGGGGACCAAGGTGTAAATTTTCCCAAGGAAGAACGAAAAATTTTCAGTTCTAAGTTCTGAGAGAAGCAGACACTTAGACACATATTGGCTGTATTTCTGCTCGGGCAACTCCACACATCAAATAATCAATTGGAAGGTGACTCCACTACTTGAGGATTAGTAGCTTGATGAAGTTCCAAGATGAGTTCCATTGCAAGAATAAATTCCAAGTATGCCCCTATGAATTGGTCTCACATCTCTAGTTTTCCAAATCCTGTGCCAAAGGTCGAATGGTTAACTGATATTCCTATATTTAAAGATGAAAAGAAAGACAATGTTTCTCTTCATTTAGTTAGATTCCATATGTATGTATGTAGAATTAAGGTTCAGTTCCATGAGGATTGTCTCATGAATATTTTTATGAACACTTTAGAGGGAAAATCATGGTCTTGGAATGAAATCCTACCAAATGGCTCATTATATTCCCTTGATGATTTCCATGTTGCATTTTATAAGATGCATGAAGAGTGTCATCCCTCCTTATTGTTGGTCAAAGATTGGTGTAAGCATTATGTGAGTTTTATTGAATATTTGGAGAATTTTTATGAAGATGATGAGTTCATGGATGAGGAAATTTTAGAGGCCCTTCATGACAATCCATTTCATCACCAAGAAGAAAGGATAGCCTCTCTCTTGGATGAAAATGAAACCCATCAGGAGTTTATTTATCAAAATCATGTTACATCTTCTAATTTTGATGAAAATTTTCACCATACTTATCAGTCTTTTAATCATCAGGAATATAAGAACCATTTCAAACAATAGGAGGAAATAATAGAAGATAATTGCTATAATCCTCAGGTAAAGGAAGAATTTTATTCTTCATGTCATTCCTTGCATCAGCCAACATCAAATCATAATCACACTAATGAGGAAGTGGATGAAAATTTTTCTTTATCATTGTCTTATAATATGAAATCATTGGAGTGCAAGTCAAATTATAAGATTCAATTTGTGGATGAAGTTCCTAAGAACATTAAAAAATACATTCAACTTTTAGAACATCAAATTCAATCTTATATTCTTCATGTCAAGACTAGTCTTTTGAAAAGTTTTTAATGCCAGAACACAAAGAGAGGGTGCTGCTATCTTTCTCTTTTGAGATTGAGGAATAATACCCTGTTTTTGGAAATCAATTTGAAAATAAATTTGATAGCGCATAACTGAAATCTTTTGTGGCTAAGAAAAGTATATGTGAGTTGTCTAAAGCTGCAAGATGTTTTGAGAATCATCAAACAAATTATGTCTTCTATGATCCTATAGCTGACTACATGGAAGAGTTCTACAGTTCAGATTTCCTGTTATATTTTTCTTATGAGGATCAGATACATTTCATGTTGCCTTGGTCATTTCTGTATCATGATTACTTTAGGTTCAAATGCCTTCAAGAGGTTCAAATGTCAGATCAGATCAATGATTGGCTTCATTGGATGTTTCATGTTGCTTGAATTGAAAATGGAGATTGCAGCTGTTAGGGTAGGTAGGAGTGTGTGAATAAGTTCAAATCTGAGTGAGCATATTTTCAGTAGGTAAAAAATTTCTTTTTCAGCAGTAATCATCAAGCTTGAGCACAAGGAGAAGGCCATAAGAGCTTGTGAAAGTTTTCATAAATTTCGAAGTTTTTATTTCCAAGAATATGTATAGCACTAGAACTACAAGTTCTTTAGTGTACCACAAGGGCACACCATCCCAAGTGGAGCCACTATTATCACTCATAATTTTGTGACTCATTACTTTACATCGTCATATGGTTCAATCCTAAAAATTTTAAGCACTCCTTAAACCTCTTTTAAAATTGGCATAGGAAATCTCATTTTTTCATATTTAACCTATCCTAAGTTTCAATACCACCCTCATTTCATCTCAAAATCACCTCCATATAGGTCACATCATGTCTCATCAATCATAGTTTGTTGTTAGTTTTCATTTCCCAAGAATTTAAATCTGAAAAGGTTGTTTTAGCTAAGAATCCCTACTTTCGTAGCGAATTTAGTTTAAAAAAGGCAGAAACGCTATGAAACTGTTGAAAGTTTTGTAGCGAAAATGAATCATTTATATGTTTTCTGACTTTGAGTAGTCAAATTCAAGGTTTTTTATCGGAAAACAGAGAAGTATTTTAAGAAACTGAGAGAATTTAATTTCACAAAAATATCAAATAAAAATAACCTCTTTAAATTTTCTCAAAGGTGCTAGAAATTGGGAGATACAGTGTAAGCTTCCTAAATTAGCATGCAACTAATTGGAATATTAATTTTGCTCCAAACACATAGTTAGATGAAAAATGGGTAGGGAGGCCCATAAATATTTTTATCAGCAACAAAATCCCTCTTAATGGGGAAAGGAATCATATTCATAACTGGATAAAACACCTTCATGTGTGAACAAAGGCTAATACATGTGCACAAGGTCAAGCTTGACCAAGCCAACAAAACTAGTATGGAGGAAGTGAAACATTAATGAAGATAACTCAGTGGGAATAGGGATCAGCTTAGATAGTTAGAAAAAAGCCACCTTGAGTGTGGAACAAGACATTACATGGAGATCTAGTCAATGTTGACCAAATCCAACAACATTGTTATGGAGGAGTGGCACTAATTACGGGACAATTTCGGAGGGAGATTCATTGCATGAAGATGGAAACCCTAATGAGTGGGAATTAAGGTGAGGAAGCTCACATTTTTTATAAAGAAGAGGATGGCAGCCATATGGGGTTAGCTTATGATTATGATTTTCTGATATATGGTCTGTATAGACATATTTATTTCTCTTGTTGTTTAGCTGAGATAGAGTGTTGTTTAGCATAGGGTGTTCCTGATCGAGAATCCCACCTCTTCCATTGAGTAGCTATTACAGGAGTCTTGCACCATATTTTCCACTATCTATCTTAAGGCCAAGATTCATATTTCTTTGACAGCACAGATCTTGTTGAGGGTTTGTCTGTTTCAGTAAGCTGTAGCATGTGGAGACTAGATCTTTAGATCTAGGCCATTTACTGCTTATTTTCAGTGGAGGATGTTTCTACTCCATTGGGAGGATGGTATTAAAATTATTGAGCTTAATTTTCATATATTTTCTATAGGCCAACTGTATTTTTTCCCCTAAAACACAATATTGATCCAGATCTGTGTAATTTCTAGAGCAGTTGCATGGTGATTCAGTGCACCATTTGGAGAGCTAATTTTCTGGGTGTTCAGGATCTGGCCTTCACTTTCGATATCTATTGGAGGAGGCTATTATTATGCATATATGAGATCAGCCATAATTTATAGGTCTGTAATTTTATATAGATCTATAGTCTTAGATCTTAGATCTATACTTTGTACACAGTGTTTCGCTGAAAACACTAGGGGAGCTCATTAGAGGAGCCTGTATAGTGCATGGATCTGATATAGATATGAATTTTAATGCACATAGCAGCTATAGATATTATTTACAACTTAATTCTATTGCAATATTAATAAAACAACGATGCCAGGGTATTTCCATCTTTATTCATGGTTTCAACCCCTCTTTTTGCATGATTTTTGAGCAATAATGGCTTAGGAGGATTGTTTAACTAAGCTACCATGATTTATTTGAGATCTCCTTTTGTATATGGCTATTATAATGTATGAATGAATGGATCCATGGGCCGAATTTAACTATTTTTGGATAAATTTATGAGAAAAATTGTTTTTACTGCATGTATTGCTGCATTTCCCCACTTGGGAATATTATAGTGGTATCGAAGCATCATCTTGGCTCAGCCTGTGAGTTTTCAGCCAATATGTTATAAGAAAAAGAATATAAGGAGAAAGAGATCAGAATGATGGGAGAAATGAGTTACATCTCATCTATTTTCATATCTAAGAAGGACCTCACCAAGGAGGTGAAGCAAATAAAAATGGAGAGAAGAAATGAAACCACATTAGGGTTTCAAGATGGGGAAGGTCCATGTATTTCCTATCAACGAAAATAAGATCCAGTATTGCATAGAGCTCCAAAGAAACATAATATGGCATTTTATTTTGAAGACAAGAAGCATAGATATGGAGAACACTTATATCATGAGTCTATAAGTGAGTATCTTGTAGAATATAAGTCTCAACCTAGAGCTTTCAAGGAGAATCTAACTCTCCCACAGTTCATTTATCTCAAAGAAGAAAGGAGACCTTGCACCAATAGAAGGAAGAAGGAATATATTTCTATTGTTTACCTTTTATGGGTCATCCTCATGCACAAAAATGGCTCGGGGAAAGAGATTGGATGAATTTTTTCTTCTACATCCAGTAGTAGAGAAAGAAGCTATTCAGATTGTAGTGCTGCACCTTCAGAGTACAAGGTGTTCCCAAGTTTTACCAAGATATTCACATGTTTCCATTTCCTGTTATTTTAGCACATCATATGGAGGATTGTGGGAGTATGCCATTGCATGACCAAGGGTCAAAATATATTGCTGACTTGGATGAGTATACTTTCACTACACTGAGCAGCCTTGATTTGTTCAAGGAGGATATGTAATTTCATCCTAGAGTACCGTTGTTGAGCTACACAACTTTTAGGGTTGGAGCATAGATTTTTGGAGGATGGGATGAGTATTGTATTGAACCATGCCATGCAGAACTATGTGTTCAACATGGAGTATGATTTAAAGACAACAAATGCACCATCATGGAGACTAGCTGCATTGTCAATGAGCAGCAATGATGAGTTGGGGACCCAACCATTCTTTGAGCATTCCAATGACCTTCCCATATGTATGACAGAGGAGGAGAAGATAGTTATTGGGGGAAATCTTATGATGTATAACATCTCTCATGGTTTTGATGGATATTTCTTGATGAACGTTTCACAACATGATGGGAGGTTTTTTCATACCACCAATTTAGGTCCTTATAGGGTCAACTTGGTCATTAAGGAGATAGCATTTCAACATCCCATGAAATGCAAAGACATAAATCTGATTTGGGAGGATGGTATTCTCCATTGGAGGAATACCACTTTTGGGCATGATGATAGACACTCACCGTGGGTTAGATGGGTGATGTTGGTGAGCAAGAGGTTGGAAAGCCACTTGCAGATTTATGATACAGAGAAGAAAGAGGAAAAAATATGTTGGTTACTCTTGAAAGTTTTTGGTCATCATATGACAAATTTTATTTCAAAGAGTATGGTGGAGGATGGACTTCCGCATGCCACTTACATCATATGGCAACAAGGAATTTTGATCTATTGGGGTGATGTGATACCTTTCATATCAACTATGCTGTTGTTTCTCCATGATTTGTATGATGATGTTGTAGGGAGGCAACTAGAGCTATTGTTTCTTTGGTTGTTACTGAGAGAGTATGGGATGATATTTTCCCATACTTTGCATGATGTTGTAGGAGTAGGAGATGGCACTATCATGGTTCAAGGGGACTACTCCTTAACTTTGGAGGATGAGGAGGTACTTCCACTTTGGAAGCGATCTCCCACATATAGAAGAATTACAATTGATGGCTTTTGCATGAGGGATGTCAAAGGAAAGGATTTCAGCATGTGGGGAGCTTCACATTTCAGATCTTCAACGCTGTCTCTTAAGAGGATTGATCTATATTTGAGGTCTAAAATTTTGGTAGAGTACTCCAAGGATCTTAGTGCTTGCATGATTCTTGATTACCCAGAGGGAGATGATAGATATATTATGGATGATGGGGTAATTTATTCCTATGGAAAAGTCTTCTTGACTAGAGAATCTGAGTTCAAGGAGACGTTGTTACATGCAGCACATGTGAAATTTCTTTCTATGCACTTTTATGCATATCATTCATTTATGGAGGATTTCATTTAGGAGGGCATCCAATGGGATGTATATCAGCACATGGAGAGATGCATAGGATAATGATGGAGATGTTGTCACAACCACTTCCCTACTCATTGATAGTAAGGGAGAGCTTTAAGTTGAGCCATTTCAGCTCAATGATCGAGGTACCTAGTAGAGGATGTACATTTATGCATTATGATTTGTACTCTTTTACTTTTTTTGAGCAGCATATTGTACCAAGGAGGATCTTTCCTTCTTTTATATTATATTGTGATGTACTTGAGGCCATTTGTAGCATTGAAGTTGGAAATTATATTGGTGGTTTGTGGGGGATGCCACATGATTTTTGGTGTTCACCGTTGGCACCAAATTTTACTTCCATGATCCCATCTTGTAGGATGATTTTTGTAGAAAAAAAGTGGCTAAAGAGACAGTTGTTACACTTTGTCTTGATGTAGGAAGGGAATGCACTACACTAGTTCCACATATGGAACTATGATCCACCTCTTGGTTTTCATATGGAAACTTTTTTATATGTTTTTTTTTTCTTCCATGTGTTGATGATGTTCTTGTTGTTATGGAATCTTTGTTGGGAGGATGGCACAAGAGTTGTAGGTTCCCATTGGGAGTATGATTCTCAATACTTCATATGTTGCATGTTTCATGAGAAACAATGGGCAAACCATGATTTCCACACTTCACCTCTTGTCTTCATGTGGGAGGAGCCATTTCGAGAACTTGAGTTCTGGGGAGAGGCACTTCATGGATGTTTTGATTGGTGGGGTAACTTGGGTCATTCTTAGAGTCCGTAATATTTTAGCCCAAGATCAGTACCAGCCCTATACATATCATAAGTGGAGAGAGAAAAAATGTGGGATGGACTTTTTAATCCCACATATTCAGCTATGCATCCCACCTTCTTTGCAGGAGCCTAAGGTGGAGGAGATGTTTCAGGAGTTACCATGTTGGATGGTGACTCACTTTTTGTTGATGATAGCTTGGGGATGGAGGCTTCACATGGGGATGATGATTCCCAATATATTTGAGATTACATGCCTCAAGAATCCCTCTAGACCAAATATAGTTATTTCCATGGATATCCCACTTTTTCATCATGAGAGCCATTTGGAGTTTTCACCAAAATCATACTTAAACACATGGGAGGAACAAATTGAGAACACATTTATGAGAAAGAATCATGTTCTTTTGGGGAACTTATCAGTTGGAGATGCTATAGGAGGAAGAGGAGAGGCTCTTTAGTTCTATCCTTGCAGTTACTTGAGGACAAGCAACATTTGGGAGGGGAGGATTGTAATATTCCTAAATTAGCATGTAGCAAATTTGAATATTAATTTTGCTTCAAACACATAGTTAGATGAGTAAATGGGTAGGGAGGCCCATAAATATTTTTAGTAGAAATAAAATCCCTCTTAATGGGGAAAGGGATCATAGTCATTGCTGGATAAAACACCTTCATGTGTGAACAAGGGCTAATGCATGTGCACAAGGTCAAGTTTGACGAAGCCAACAAAGCTATCATGGAGGAAGTGAAACATTAATGAAGATAAACTAGTGGGAATACAGATCAGCCTATATAGTTAGAATAAATCCACCTTGAGTGTGGAACAAGACATTGCATGGAGATCCAGTCAAGGTTGACCAAATCGAACAACACTGTTATGGAGGAGTGGCACTAATGATGGGACAATGTAGATTTAGAGGGAGATTCATTGCAGAAGATGGAAACCCTAATGAGTGGGACCTAAGGTGAAAAGGATCACATTGTTTATAAGGAAGAGGATGGTAGACATATGCGGTTAGATTATGATTATGATATTCTGATATATGGTCTATTTAGACATATTTCTTTCTCTTGATGTTTGGCTGAGATAGAGTGTTGTTTAGCATACGGTGTTCCTGATCGGGAATCCAACCTCTTCCATTGAGTAGCTCTTGGAGGAGTCTTGCACCATATTTTCCACTATCTGGCTTAAGGAAAAGCATCATCTTCCTTTGAAAACACAAATATTATTGAGGGTGTGTATGTTTCAGTAAGCTGTAGCAAGTGGAGACTAGATCTTCAGATCTAGGGCATTTGAGTGCTAATTTTCAGTGGAGGATGTTTCTACTCCATTGGGAGGACAATATTTAAGGTATTCAACTTAATTTTCATATGTTGGTTACATACCAACTATATTTTGTCCCCTACAGTGAATTATTGATCCATATTTGTGTAATTTCTGAAGGAGCGGTTGTAGGGTGATTCAATGCACCATTTAGAGAGTTGATTTTATGGGTGTTGGGGATCTGCCCTTCGCTTTGGAGATCTATTGGAGGAGGCTATTCTTATGCATATATCAGATCAGCCACACTTTCCAAATATATAATTTTTAGTATATCTACAGTCTTATATCTCAGATCTACACTTTGTACATGGTGTTTTGCTGAAAACCCCAAGGGGGTTCATTAGAGGAGCCTGTGTAGTGCATGGATCTGATATAGATCTAACGTTTTATGCACATAGCAGGTCTATATATGATGTACAACTTACTGCTATTGCAAGAGTCATAAAATAAAACTGTTAGGGTATTTCAAGTTTTATTCATGGTTTTGGGCCCTGTTTTTGCATGATTGTTGAGAAATAATGGCTTTAGAGGCTTGTTTACTTGTTTAACTAACCTGCCATGATTTGTTTTAGATCTCTTTTTGTATATGGATATTATAATGTATGAGTGAATGGATCCATGGGCTGCATTTAACTGTTATTTCATACATTTCTAAAAAAAAAAAAAATTACTGTATGTATTGTTGTATTTCCCCACTTGGGAATATTACATACAGGGATGTCTTTCAGCCCTATTTTCAGAATATATAATTTTCCTGTTTTATACATGTTTTTATAATGCTGATTCCAGATATCTGGAGATGTGTTTCAAAAAACTAGGAGAGGTTTTTCGTCAAGACATATTGACCTCCAAAAACCTCCTTGAGGTTTTCAATATATATCAAGGATAGGAAGAAAAGAGCTCATCTCTCAACCCTATGTTTTCATAAAAACAGAGTCAATGATGAAAATACTTGCTAAAAGTGAAAAGGATTTTTTTTGAAGAAGAAACACCTCAAGACCCATAGACTGAGTTGGTTTATGTTTTGAAAGGTGAATGGCATGTTGAAAATCACATTTTTACAGCTGGAAGGTTCCTTTTTGAAACAAGGAAAAAATCTAGAAAAACCACAGTTTTTAGCAGTTTCGTAGTGTGCTTGCGCTTGAAGAACAACAAAACGCTACAAAACTACTGGATCTTTATTTTTTCTTTTTGAAAAATTTTTGGGAGCTTTCAAGAGGTGAAATCTGTATTGGATATGTATCAAAGCAGAATGAACACCATGAATAAAGAAATAATAAAAAGGGATGATTGCAAAAGGTATTTTTCCAGCGCTATGAAAGTACGCTATGAAATTATCTTACTTTCGTAGCATACTGTGTTGGATTTTTTTAAGCAGGTTTTTGGGCATCTTTGGACAACTGGATACTATCCAAGTTTTTATCACAAAATTGGATCTAATAGGTTTCTTGATCAGTCAACTTCATGTAACTATTTCAAACCTAATCTTTCGACTGAGGGTTAGCCTCCTCATCTTGAGAGGGCTCTCTCAAGGGTTAATGATTTAGATAAAAATATAGATGGCTAACTCTATGTGGGGTAATAATCAAATAAATGATATATCTAGGTTGATAATCACATCAGCAAGTACAAATTGGGCTTATGGAGTCAAAATAGTTTCAGTAAAGCAATAAATCTACTTTACATGGAATTTGAGGCATATCAGAGTTTTAGTCAAGAGATAAACACCTGAGAAACTATATAAAACACAATCATTTCATTTATATAGGGATTCAAAGCATCAAAAGATGAATTTTGAGTAATATATACAAACTCCACTACAATGGGATAATAAAAAGATGCAAATAGAATAAGAACACACTAAAAATCCTTCTGAATCTCAAGTTGGTTAAGTAGAAATCTCTTGTATTGGCTGAAAACCAGTCAATTACAATAAACACAGTATTTTTCCAAAAATGTCCAACCCTTACAAATTCGACCACTTGGCCTTTAATATACCTCTTAAAACATGAGATGATATGCCTCTAGGCTATATACATCGAATTTATAACTAATCACACCTTGCATAACCATAAGACATGGGATTTATTACGAAAAGACACCTAATCCACTTAAACAATCCTATTCCAAAAAGGACTCAAACTACTTAATGTTGTCTCTAACAACCTTATCTAAATTAAATTACATCATCTGTGAAATGTATCAACACATGGTCAAATATAAATGATAGGCTTCAACTCTTCATTACCATATTACTGATCTCCATGATAATAAGAAACAATCCCCTGTTTTATAGGCATAGAGACCTTTGCATTCTTGGCACATTGTGACCATGATGTTCTCCTTATTTCGAGGTCCTTAACTATTTGAAATTGAATTAACACATCCCAAAACTCCTCCCTAGGCTCCAGCTATCTGAAACCATTTTCAAATTGTTCAAATTAACTACAATACACTTCGCTATGAAAACAATAGCAGTTTCGTAGCGTCTTTCATAGCACTGCCTTTTAACCCTTTTTCCTTCAAATATTTTACTTCTTTCTTCCAAAATTTTCTTAATTACATTTTAGTACATACTCCCTAGCAATTTCAGTTCTTGATTAATCCTTTTACCCATCAAAATTTTATGAAAAAAGAGAAATAAAAGCTGCTACAGTAGTTTCATAGCGCTTTTCTCCTTTTTTACACTATCTGTGCTACGAAACTTCTGAGTGAGAAGTTTTGTCAAAAAATTTCCAAAATGTAAACTGTAAATGTGCAAAAAACTAAAAATAAGCCTGATTCCATCATTTAAAAATCCATATCAACTGAAAAAAACAATCATTCCATCCTTCATGAGGTCCCTTCTTCATTTTCAATTAATTTAGCTATAGGCTCTTCTATGACTATCATTTTAATACCTATGATTTTTAAATCATCATGAATAAAACTCATCTGTTGCTCCATGTCCTCCAATTGATCTTTAAATCTTCTATTATGAGCTCTCAAGTGAGTATTTATTACTCTGACAAGCTTGGGTTCCTTTATTGCTGGAACTCTCCATTTGAAAAACTTCTCTGCACTATTTGGAGTTTCAGAAATAGAACCAGTTTTTCCTTCCCAATGTGCTTTCATTCTTTTAAACTCTGCTTTCTCAACACTGTGCTTTCTAGCCCTCTTTCTCATCACAATTTTTTTTTGTTTGCTAATCTTGATTTTTTCTCAAAATGTTGAAACTCTGTTTTCTCTATCAGTTCTTCTTTTCCCCTCTTTGTTCTGCTAACTATATGCTTCACTGTAGGTGGTGAGAGATGAAATATTTATTCAGGAGATTTGGTTGTCTCAATAGAATTTTGAACTTCCTTTATGCCTTCCTTGAGTTTCTTAGCATGCCTAGTTATAGGCTTTCTTGCTTTAAAGATGAAAGCTACATATTCCCCCTCAAACTCAAGCTTCTTTGCAGACTTAGCCTTTTTCCGTTTATTCCCATCTTCCCCAATGAACTCATCTTGAACATAGGTGTCTCTTCTATGTCAATAACATGAAGGATGACATCTAAATTTCCCTTTGTTACTGGGCTATCCTTTGTAGCAATTTTCTTTCCTTTTAATGCAACTGATTGTCTTCTTGTTACTCTTTTGATTTCCTGCTTGCTGATAGCTTGTTTTTGTTCTACATATTTCACATTATTTGACCTCTATTTTGCAGATGATGGAGTTTATGTATCAAGAATTTGTGTCTTCTCTGCCCTTTTCTCAATTTGTTTCCTTGGCTCCAGTTTTGAAAATTCCTTTGGTTTTGCAACCATAGGTTAACTAGGCTCTGTTGCTAGTGGTGATGGAACTCCTTTAGTTGTAGGGTTTCTTGCAGGAGTTAGGGTTTCCAAATAAAAACCATTTATAAACAAGAAATATGACCAATCCATCCCTATTTTCTAAAGTTCATTTAAAATCAATAACTTCATTCAACCATGATGAAACAAGGATTTTTCACTACCTTCAGAATTTTCTTGTACTTTATCAGCCATTTTTACAAGACTCTTGTGCAGATAAAAAGGTAAATTGAGTGAAATATTTCCAGTGAAATGCAAAAGCAACTTGAAATGATATGTGTAAACCTTATGCTATCTGCCTTCACATGTAAAATACTTCTGAATGTTGAGTAGCAGCTTTGAATAAGTGCCTTTGATGCAACTTCTAGGGATAACATTATTAAGGTCCACGTTTACATAATCAGGTTTCATGAACTCTTTACATTTCTCCATATCAAAATTGAAACCTTTGAACCAAGTTTCTTGACCTCTTGGTATCTCTGTAACAATACTAATGACATCTTGTGTAATTGACACACTTAGCATCCCAACCTTAGTATCTATTCCATAGAGGTCATGGCAAATTCTTTTGATACCTGTGTGTGACAGCCATGCAATTTTTCAAAAAACCAAAGGCAACCTACTCTTCTAAACACTTGCATCACTATTGGGTCTTCAATTATTGCCTTCATGTCTTCGGGTTCACACCCTAAGAGATGTCCCAATTTGTGAACTTTCTTTTCCTCTGCCATGCTTTTCAGAAAACCTGTCAGCCTCGCTTGGTGAATTGTATCATCCTCGTTTGAATATACAAAACTAATAGCCTCTCTTGATAAATTTTGTATCAGCCTCACTTGAATAGGGATGCAGAAATTTTTTTTATGAAACAACCATAGGTTTGGATTGACACTTCAGAACTCAAACATTTCAAATGGAGGCAAAAGGAAATGAGAATGTCCAATTAGGAAATATTTTAAATTTTAAATTTCATCTCATAATTGAATGATGCCTCATTCATAACCTATAATCACAATAATGATTGTAAACATGGATGTGTACATCAAATCTCATCATTACATGACTCATCATACCGCTAACCTACCATTTCCCAACGGTTTCTGACACATTTCAACTCAAATGACAAGACAACTAAAAAACAGTGCTTTTGTAGCACCTCTAGTGCAATTTCACCTGTTTGCGCTCCAAAAATGTTAGTTCTTTCGTAGCACAAATCAACTTTTTTGAATTGGTGGTGCCATGAAAACAAGGATGCTTCTTGGCTAATTCAACAATTTTGACATGAAACTTTAGGAAATGACCCACAAATGAAAATGATGGATATTTGACATGAGGGTGCTTTGAAAAAGACTTTATTTGAACTTACAGATGGGATTTTAACTATAAAAATCTAACGTAGCCTTGATCAAATCCTAATTTGACTTCTAAACCCAATTTTGAATCATGATCAACAACAAACTTGACAAAATGATGTTTAAAAAAAAAAATAGGTGATAACACAAGTGTTAAAGGACCATGACAGTAGTTATCCAACACTTAAAGACGACGAAATGAGGACAATATACCAGCCAAACCATTCGTTGAAGATGAGGACTAGTTTTCCTAAAAAACAAGGTTTATTTCCAATTTTAGAGGAGGTCAATTAAAATTTCATGTAGTGATGAGTCCCATCACACCCTATTCGAATATGTGAAAGCATATTTCTAAATATATAATTGTTTTTAGGAGATATGGTTGTTATTGTAATCATGAACAGTTTGAGTCCTATTAGGAAATGCATTGTCAAGTAGGACAGTTGTCATTTTCTCATTATATAGATATTTTTATGGTTATACAAGGTGTCATTAGGAAAAAAAATTGATGAACCTAGCGAGGAAGAAGATCATCTCATGATGTAACAAGTCTATTAAAGGGTTAAGAGTTGATTTTTTCAAGGGTTAGAGACTTTTTGGAAAAACTGCAACTTTATGTAATTGATTGTTTTCTATAATACAAAGACTTGGTCCTTGACAGACCTGAGATTCTCATGCGGCTTTTAATGCTTTATTGATATACATCTTATGTTTTACTAATTGAATTAGGTTTTATTGCTATTACTTAGAATTCATAACTCTATGCTCTAACTTCCTTTAGTAATGAGATGATTGTGTTTTTCTATGTTTTTTGATTGAATTTCCTTTGAACCACTAGCCGTAGATTTCATTGCTAATACTCAAAATTCATAACTTTATGCTCTTAATTCCTTTAGTAATTAGATGACTGTGTGGACCTATTTTATATGAGTTAATTTCCTTTTTTAAATACCCCTATCTACCAGCTTTCATGTCAAGAAACCTTTCCACTAAACCTACTGATTTGTTGACTCCATAAGACTAATTTTAGCAAGCCTTGATCTTTTCAACCTACAAACATACAAAACTAATACATAATTCATAGAGTTAGCAATATATATTTATCGTTAATTGATATCATAAATTACCTGTGAGAGATCCCTCTCATACTGAAGAGGTTAAGCTTCAGTTAGAAGTGGTTTGAAATAGTTACACTAAAGTTGTCTGATCTACAGCTAATCAAGTACAATTTTGGTGATAACATTATGAATCAAAAAAATCAAGTTGTAGAGCCATAAATGTACTAGTGTAGGAATAACATGCTTGCACGGTCTCGACATAAGTAAACTAAGATTTGGAAAAGGAAATTACTGAAGGTAAATCAAAACGTAATTAACATTCACACCACAGATTTTTCATACGTTGAATATTAATGGAATAGAACTAGAAATCTTGTGAAATAATGAAATATAATATTAATTCACACTTTTCATGTAAATGAATTCAACACACACCTTTAACAGAATGAAAGTGAAAGGGAGAATGAGCTAGGTTGGCTGGGCCCTAGCCAACCAGCTCGTTTCCAATTTTAGGAAGCTTGAAACTTCAACACTTAGTGACACATCAATCAAGAATTGAAATGCAGGATGAAAATATCATGCCGTAGCTCCTTTGTATTAATT
Source organism: Pinus albicaulis (assembly GCA_034641835.2). NCBI lineage: Eukaryota > Viridiplantae > Streptophyta > Pinopsida > Pinales > Pinaceae > Pinus > Pinus albicaulis. The sequence continues at coordinate 808,856,470 of CM076576.1, forward strand.
TAAAATAAAAAAATACACATTTTTAGTTCGGATCCAGCCCAGAATGAGGGAGACATAAGAAAAATCACAATTTAATAAGAATTACAGTAACATTGCTATCACTCACTAACATTGCTATCACTCACTAGCTAATTCCTAGCTGAAATCTACATTTCATATAGTCCTTAGGCCTACATCCATAACGAAATTACATATATTCATTTAAATCCAAGCCTTTTGGCTAAAAGGACATAACAATAGTGTTAAAAAATAAGCTTGGAGCCATAACAAAATTCTAATATGATTGTTGGGCAATGACCTAATATTCAACCATATTCCTGAATTTCATCCACTCTGAATCCAACTCGAGATTACCACAACTAAACAAGACAAATTGGAAAATGATTCCCACGTTAGGTAGTGAGATGTAATGAGAGTTAAGGAGTGAGCGGTTGCCAACAATGCTGGAACATACCTGCACTCGACCATGCTAATGAAACTATTAATACGTTTTCCTATCAAATAATTAAGAAATAAAATGTTAGTTGCAATAAATATTAAAGACATAAAATACATTAAAATGATTAATCAAGGGGGTGATTGAAAACTTTGTAGTCATAAAGTGCTGTGAACCCTAAAGCCGACACCTCCCTCATGGATTCCTAGGGTTTCCTCAACCTTGCATTGGGTGTCATTTTGGCTCTTCCCCTCCCTCACGACAGCATCACTTGGCTCCTTGGGCTCCCCAATTTCGACTGATACTCTCGCTAGTAATGGCGATGGCAGATGGGGGGGGTAGGTTCACCCCCCCCCCCAAAAGTTCTGCAAAAGAAAAATAAAATGTGTCCCTCAATGCTCAAATAGGGAACTTTGAACCTGTAGGCTCACCAGAGGACCTGTCAGCCAAAAAAAATGACAGAAAGGGGAACAAAACATCAAATTGGAACAAAGGAAGGCCTCCTCCTCTACATGCATCCCAATTGTGGCAAAAAAACCCCAAATCAATCTCCCTGTCCACTGCATCGACACGAAAATCCAATACATGAATGACCATGCCCTCATTGGCAAATTTATAGGCTTCTGGCTGATTGAGAAAGCACTTCAAGCTTAGATAGCTTGCAAATGGAAGCCCAATGGAAATTTCACCCTGCTGTTAGGACCAAAAGGATTCTTCAACACTATATTAAACTACAATGACGATAGAAATCACATCTTGGAAGGTGGCCCCTATTTTTTCAACTCTGCAGGTCTCTTCCTAAGAGACTGGGTCAAAAGGTTTAATCCAGACAAGGTGGATTTCAACTAGGCACCAGTCTGGATATGGATTTATTCTCTTCTACAAGAATATTGGGATGAGAAATCCCTAAAATACATAGGAAATAAATTGGGAGATTTCATCAAGAAAACAAAAGAAACCAAGCTCAGTTGATACACTACATATGCCAGAATCTGTGCCTACATGTACCTTGCTAAAGCTCTACTAGATTCGGTAAGTCTCTTCCATGATGATTTTGAATGGTTTCAAACTATAAATTATGAGAATATTCCTTTTCTCTCTCGAGGATTCCACGAGCATGGATATCTCTTCGTATATTGTCTGCTCAATCAACCCCCTAAACCTCCCCTAGGGTCAAAAACTGATATTGAAGGCTTTACCAAAGTTCCTACTCGCAAGAGGCATACCAAAAAACCTTCTACTGCCCCTAAAGCCTCACACCTGTCAAATAGCAATAGCTTTGAAATTCTTGCAAAATATACCATCTCGGAAGGGGAAACATCCATTTAAAACTTAGACTCCTCCCAAGCCTCCACCCTGAACAAGCTCAAACCCCTCTGCTCATCCTTGACCCCACCCTCGCTCAAGGAGCCACTCAACCTCAAGCCCTTCAGATAGGAAAATCCAGCAAAGACAAAGCGGTAGTAATCTAGAACTCCTCTCTCATGGATGTAGATGGAAGACAACATTAAGAAGTACAAGACAAAGGCACCAAGCCAGCCACGGATCAACCCTCCCGAATGGAGGAAGAACCTGAAAACATGGATCTAGGCAGTCTGGATGTCTTAGAAATGGATATGGCCTAGAAAAACAAAGACTATGACAAGATCCCTCTGAGGAAGATTGATATACTAGAAGTTTTTCTCTTTAGGGAACAGCAGCGCAATTCCTTGGGCATACAAGTAGGTAGCCCTTGGGATGGAAAAAAAATCTTGAGGGAGTGGCGAACAAGAGGGCAACACACAAATCTATAAAGAGCCATCATTCTAGGAGAAATATTAGTTGAATCAGGGAGATATCCAAAGATTACCAAGTTCTATCGACCCATCCCTAACAGTTCTCAATGAAGCTCACCTCTTCGAACAATCAAGGGCTCAATAGCCCCACCAAGCATTAAGTGATCAAAAATATAATCATGCTAGATAAACCAACCATATTCTTCATGAAATAAACCAAATGAAATAGCTCTACTCTGAACTATTTCATTACTAATATTTGGCAAGGCTGCATCCACTGCACTAGATTCCACAAGTGCTTCAACTGGATTGGCCATTGCCTGGAATCCCCTTCTCATATCCCTTTCTGATATTCACGCCTCTCACAATTTTATCCAAGCCACTTTCCATCTGATTGGAACCAATATCCATGGCCACATCACTAATGTGTATTTTCCCCAACCCTCTACCCAGAAAATCTCCATTCTGAACTCGCTTGAGATCCTAAATTCCCATCGTCTCCATGCCCTATGGATCATTGGATGTGACTTCAACGCGATCACCAAAATTGAAAAAAAAAAAAGATCTACGACTAGATTAGAGGCCGCCAACATCATATTTAAAGAATTCATTCAAATAAACTAGATGATTGACCTCCCCTCTACCAATGGCATTCATACTTGGAACGATAGAAGAAATAGTTCCCAGCAGATTGCATCTAGGCTAGACATATTTCTCATATCCAATAATGTGATTCACCTTGGAGGAGAAATCTATTCAACAATACTTCTTACCTCTAGCTCTGATCATTGGCCAATTGAGCTACAATGGTCGTGTCCTGGGGAGGTGAGCAACATGCCTTTTCCATTTGAGTAATTTTGTCTCTCCAATCCAAGATTCAAAGACATGGTCATCTCTTAGTGGAGTTACTTCAATCACCCTGCAAGGTCTAAAATGTATCAGTTCCAATAGAAGCTCAAGTTTCAAAAAAAAAATCTCAAGAGATGGAATCACCCCTCATTTGGCAACATCTTTCAGCATAAAAAAGAATTGGAACAAAAAAAGGTGGATCCGCAGTTGCACATCACTCATGAAGGCAGATCAGAGGCTCATGCGCTATAAGAACAAGATCTGCAAACCCAATTGGATGAACGTAGAATATAAGAAGAGATTATGTGGAAGAAAAAGTTTAGAATTCATTGGCTCAAAGAGGGGGATAAGAACACCAAATTATTCCATCACTTCACCATTCAGAGCTGCATGCATAATCGAGTAGCCATCCTCAACAACAATCAAGGGGAAAAGATGGAAGACCACGAGGATATAGAAAAATAACTCCTCATACACTTCAAGGGAATCCTCCAAGCGCCTCAAGTAAATAGTCTTCCTATTATCAACAAGATCACTCAACACATACCAAGGCTAATCACACAAGAGAAAAATCAAATTATACTCAAACCAGTATCGCTGCAAGAAGTTGAGCAGGCCATGGCACAACTTAAAGAAGGTAAAGCTCCCAGAACTGATGGATTCACTTCCAATTTTTTCCACTTCTTTTGGGATAGCATCAAACAGGAAGTTTGGGACTTGCTGGAGGAGTCTAGAAGCATGCATTGGATCCTTCCTTCTCTCAATGCTACCTTCCTCACTCTTGTTCCTAAAGAAGAGCACGTTGTCAATCCCAAAAAATATAGACCGATTTCCTTATGCAATGTCATATACAAGCTCATCTCCAAGGTGATTTCCAACAAACTTAAACCCATCCTCCCTCTGGTCATTTTTCCGAAAAAAATTGGTTATGTGGAGGGCTGTCAAATTCTGGATGGGATCATTCTTACCCACAAAGTGGCCCACTCTTTTAAATCCTTGAAGAATGTAGATATGCTTGTAAAAATTTACCTCTCTAAAGAATTTGAAAAACTCAGCTGGGATTATATTAAACACATGCTCTTAGCATTTGGCTTCAGCCCCACCTGGACCCATTAGATCTTCATTCTCATCTCCTCCACCTTCTATTCCATTCTGCTCAATGGGGCCCCCTCGCCCCTTTCTCTCTCACTAGAGGCATATTATAGGGTGATCCTCTCTCACCATTTTTGTTTGTCCTCATGGCGGAAGGTCTCGGATGCCTATTTGAGCATGACGTTATCTCCCATTATCTCAGAGGACTATACATTGACAAAAATTGCCCCATTAATCAATATAAATTCTTTGATGAAAATATGTTGTTCAACCATCCATCAATCCAAGAAGCGAGCACCTTCAAATCCTTGCTTGAAATATTCTCAAAGGCCTCTGGTACCACTATCAATGCTGACAAATCCAAAATATTCTTTTTCAATACTCCGGCCATCACTCACCACAAAATTTCCAAAATTATGGGCTTATATATAGCCACTCTCCCTTCCAAGTACCTTGGAGCTCCTCTCATTGACTCTGCCATCAAGCACTACTCATGGAAATATCTCTTGGACAAACTTGAAACCCGCATGTCCTCCTGGACTCATAGAACTCTTAACATTGTTGGTTGATTTATCTTGATCAAATATTTCCTTTAATCCATACCCTTATATATTTTCTCTGTGCTAGCTACCCCCAAATGGGTCCTCAAAAGAATTAGAGCCCTGCAAAGGAACTTCCTTTGGGGTAGTACAAGAGAATGCAAGAAATGGTCTCTGGTGAACTGGACTGTTGTTTTCTCTCCTAACTAAGCAGGGTGTTTGGGACTCAGGGATCCTAGCCACAACGATGTCGTAATGGGATCTTGGAATTTGTGGAAATGGTTTTCCAAACCAAACACCCCCTAGGCTTGGCTCTGGGCCTCCAAATATGTGAACAATGGGGCTCAAGAGGACCTCATCCATTTTAATCTTGAAGATTAAGGCTATCTAATCTAGAACACCAAAAAGCAGCATCAGGCCATAATCAAGAAGCACAATTTCTAGGAAATTTGATTAGGGGCTTATGATTAGTTCTGGGAGGATTCATGGTAGAAAATTCTCAAGTTGGCCACTCTTTTTCAAAAACCCAAGTGGCAAGTAGCTCTCAATATAAGGAAAAACAATCATGTAAAAATTTTCTAGAGGCCCTCTCCCATCTCTGGTTACCGTAATTGGCTTCTAGTCGCCCAATGGAAAGAGAAATGGTTTGAAGAAAGTCATGAAGAGATTGATAAGGAACTAAGAGAAAAGAAAATAAGATGCAAAAATGAACCCGATATCCTCCCCTCGGGACATTCAATGCAAGGTACCATCTCCATGGAGGAAGGCTACCATTTGCTACACTGCAATGATCAGAATCCCTTGGGTTTTGGTCTAACAGCAATTGTGATTTCAAGAATTGGTATAAGAGTGAAAGGTCTCGAGTTTGAAACTCACACGGCTCAGATTGGGGGGGAGATTGTTGGACATTGTGTTCAACGCTCCCCGCGTGTTTCCCGACAAGGACTAATCGCCTCTCGTGGATCCTAACTTTGGTGATTGTAGTGTAGACTAATTCCTGCGGGTTTTGGTCTAACAAAAATCATGATTCCAACACAAGCATCACATCCTAACTTGGGACAACCTCCTCAAAAGAGGATTCATAGGCCCCTCTCTATGTCTGAATTTTCTTCATTAGGTAGAAACCATCATTCATCTATCTAAAACTTTCACTTTGGGCAACTTCATGTGGGAAAATGTCGCCATTTGATGCAGAAAAACCAACAAGATCAAAGGAGATATCACTAGCACTAACTGGCAATGGAAAATTGACCCTTTTAGCAACAAGCTCCTCAATTCGGTCTGGTCCCTCCTCCTAGGTTACCTCCTTTGGATGATATGGAAAGAGAGGAACATGCACATCTTCAAATATCAAACTACTCCTCCAGACATTATCTAGAATACTTTATGTAATAATCTAAAGGAGACGCTTTCTCTGAAACACTAGCAAGACTTGAACATCCCCAACCATCCCCTAGAAAGCATAATATGGGCCAATTGGAACTTCCCTATCCCCTACCTCCCAACAGAAATCCTCCCCACCCCCTGCCCTCCTAACTCGCCTAGCACTTGGATTCCTCCTCCCTATATCCTTTTCAAGCTAGATTTTGATGGAGCTTCCAAGGGAAATCCTAGTGCATATGGTTTCAGAGGGATCTTCAGAGATTTAGAAGGGAATCCCCTCATCATTTTCTATGGTTCCATAGGGTGGGATACCAAAAAATATACTAAATTAGAAGGACTCATGCAAGGCTTGCATCTAGCACATGGACACAAGTTCTTCACATCATAAGTAGAAGGAGATTCACAGGTCATCATCAACATTTCTCTTCACCTCCTCTCTAGAGCATCTCCCTCCAAATTATGCAAGATTTGGCCTCTAGAAGCGTGTTTTGAACACATGGAGAAATGGTTGCAAACTCATAATGCCATTTATTTCAAGCATGTTCTTCGTTCTTCCAACAAAACAATGGATATTTTATCTAAGCAAGGGGTTGAAATAGATCTACCCTCTCTTCTCAGTCCTCTTCAACTATCAATGATGAATCCTTCCTCTCTCCATGCACTGAGTTGGTGAAAAAATAATCTTGACTCTCGGATGCGAGTTCTTCATAGGGAGACATAGTGCCCTTCTGCGTGGCGCATGGCATAGCCACATGGCTGCATATGGCCCAAGTGCTTTCCATTAAATTGGGCAACTACCTCACTAGTGCTTGCTACCACCCACTTGATCTAGGATTTAATTCTTGTACTTCCTGATGCACTTCGCATTATTTCATGGATCACCACCATGATTCTCTCCCTCCCTCCTTTCATCCCCTTTATATCCAAATTTCTTGCCTCTACACATAGAGCTTCAACCCACATCCCTTGCCTCCTATGCAACTTTTCATCTCCTACCACTTCTCATTCGAAAATCCCATCTCCCTTCTCACCTCACCTGTGATCTCCTACGACACCATGCCTTGATGCCATAGGATACATTGTCACAGGGGCTAAGGTCAAGGCCAATCATATTGTCCACCCATATCCCTTTGTGATGATTGTAGTTCTCCCATCCGTGAGGGATGACCTGCTAAACTCATGCTCAATTTGGATTCCATTAAAGCCCAAGACCAGTTTTAATGTTCCAAAATGGGGATTGCACAACAGGCTTGTAAAAATAACACAGTCCTAGGATATTGATGTACAGAAATGATTTTTCAGCCCTTGCATCCCTTATATTAGTAGATCTAGAGTTGAAATCCAAAAAGGGAGCAAAAACAAATCAAACTAGGTGTGGTAAACAGATCTCCCACAACCTAGTCTAGCTGGAAAACACCCTACAAGAGGGGCTGCAGCTATGCACAACAAAAAGCTTCAAGAATAATGCAGTATTGGAAAATATGAGTAGGAGGCCATAAAATATGATTAAAAAATGAATGTACAGCAGAAAATTAGAATTAAAGTGAAGCTCTTTCAATATACAGTAGGTTACATGAGACAATAGAGAAAGATATCTTTAGAAAAGAGAGCTACAACACATATATATCATCAGAAATGGCTCAATAACATTATTTTCAGGAGCTGTAGCAGCTGCATATTAAAAATAAGATCTATGACAGATATGTGGACAAAACATCAGATATATTTCATATCTGGAATCTAGATAGTCTTATGTATAAGATCCCCTTGGGGTTTTTACCAAATCATGCATAAATAAGAGTAGACCTGAGTTACAAGTTGCAGATCTGTAAAATGCTGCAGTAATTCCTAAGTATAAAATTACATTACAATATATCATATCTAAATAGAACATGGATCAGCAAGCTAATCCATGGATCACCAAAGTGAAAGGCAAAGCCCAACACCATAGATCTCTGATCAAAACTGGAACCAAAACACCATAAAGAACCTCATATAAAAATAAAGCAGTCCATCAATGGAAACAATGTTGTACTTCAAATGACATATATGGCCCACTGCCAAGTTATAGATATGAAGTACAAACAGGAGAGGCACTCTTCCAAGAGGTTAAAATACACACTCCATGAGAAGAGGCTCCCAAAACAAGCTAGATCTCTGCAAATCTAGAATCCCACTTGCTGTAACTTGAAAAAGAAGACAAACCCTCAATGGTTTTGTGCTACAATTGGAAGTAGAGCTTCGCCTCAAGCTTCATAGTGGATCAAATCAAAAAATACTCCTCCAAAAATCCTCAAAGGAAGAGATGAAATCCCTGCATAGGAACTCCAAGTGCTAAGAAACACAATTTTATACTAAATAGAAAATAATAGTATTTTTATTAGCAGACAAGATACTCAGAAATATGATCAATCAACAAGCTTCTCTTGATTCCTTCTGTTTCCTCTTATAAGATGAGAGCCTTTGCAAACCGTAAACCACCTTGATGATTTAGCTCTTTTCAAATGAGGGGCCTCCTTCTAAAACTTCCCTGTCCCTTTAGGAGATACATTGAACCTAGACAATGCTGTAGATTTGGTCAAGGTTGACCAAGTATCACAGCACAAACCCCTTTCACACCTGCAAGCGATTATTTACATGGCCCTGATTTATCTTTTTTCACATGGGTGTTGATTTATTCAGTCTTTTTAGGAGTTTTACATGTCCTCCTTTATTCATTTATTCATGCAGCAGAACATAAAACAAAAATGAATATTACTTTTAGCTTAGGCTAAGTAGGAATATTAAACTAGTACTGTCTCTCAGCCACCATCTCTCGGCATCTTCCGGAAGTCCTGTCCAGCTCAGTTGGTTCTAGTTTTCAGAAACACCTGTGAAAGTCCACCATTTTCGATTCCTACTACCATAACTCCCGAATATTGGTAACCCTTGTGACAAAAGCTGGAATGTACTCCTCAGTAAGCGAGAGTTGGGAGAGCTTAATAGAAGAAGACAAGAATGAGGTTGTAGTTGCACACTCTGCCGCTACGCCAGAGCCAACAATATAGCAGTCGAAGAAGGTAGAGGACTCCTACAAGGATTATGGCTTCTTCTTTGTTGAAGAGCCACCACTTGATGTATGAAGCGTGACCAGCCATGGTAGGTTTAGAAATTCGGGGTCTCCTACTTCTGAAAGTTTTTACACCATTTTTTTATGTTTTACTTATTTACACACAGTTTCACCAATTTTTGACAATGATGGCTCTTTCTAGTTTCCCCATTAGGGGTAGCAATTTCTGGACTGGTTTCCCCACCTGCGGCAGTCCCTATTTTGTGTTCTTAAACTTTTTCTTTGCTGGAATTGGCTAGCAGAAGCAATTCCAGTAGGAAACTATCAATTGTAAATCCTTTTGTATTATATAATAGAGTTGATCTTACATAGAAATTTTTTTTATTGATTAATTGCTTTGTAAACCTTGAATATGAAATATAAATCTAGCGTGGGAATAGACATGATTCTTGGAATAGTGCAAGAATAAGGAGGTTTGCGAGGATGTAACAAAGTTTTAAGGTTGTGGTTCTGAATTAGGAATGGGGGTCAAAATGAAGAATTTAGCCTACCAACACTATTGTTGCAACTATAATGCGGCCCATGACACTGCCACTGCCACTACTGCATCTATACTACAACTCCCTCTCAAGTCCTACATATGCTATGCTACTATAATTTCCACTACTAACACTACATCTAGACTGCAACTCAGATCCTGAGAGAAGCAACTAAAATCACCCAAAAAATGAAAAACTGTGTAGTGGATGTACCCTAGTGTTGAAGACTATGACTGCTGATAGATACTGCGCTCTCCCTCTGATGCACTGTGTTGCTGCATTTTTCCACTGCTTTGCACTGTTTTGTACTGCATTGATGTTGTTCTACTCTACACTGTTGCTGCTTCGCTATGTGCTTCTCTAGAAGTAGGCATTTCTACCTACTCCAACTCTCACTCCATCACTCATCAGCTCCCACAGAAAAATCCTCCATCCCGCTACTATTGATTAAGGGAACCCATAGCAAGGTTGTGATCCAAGAGGTGGACTACTCAAGGATCCTACCCAACTGAAGATCAATATGAACTACAGCTCTATATCACCCCATTTCTCTCATAGATAAGCATGGGAACTCATGGAAAAATCATTTTTCTCGATCTTTGCATCTGCAACTTTAGGATCATGTTTTTCATCCTTGTCCTTTTTATTAGAAGAACACTATGATGCAAACTGGCCCATCTCACCACATCTAAAAAACTTCACCTATGATACATATCTATTCTATGTCTATTTCCATTTCTTTCCCTTCGATGTGAGGGTTACATTCTCCTCCTCCTCTGGATCCTTCGATCTACTCCCGTTGCTACAGTCAAGTTTTCACTTCACTAGATCTCTCCTCAGCTCATCCTCCTAAAGTGTTGACCACATATGGTCCAACTTAAGAAGCATAGCCCTGGTCAAAATAATTTGGATAAAAAATTTCCACCCCTCTACGACTGCATCAAGGGCTAGCCCCACCATAGTTTCAAATTTTGGCGTGGATCCCATCACTTCTAATTGGTCTTATATCTCCTGAAGTCTCGTAAGGCATGGAGAAATGCACTCCCCCTCACACATCTCGATCATCCAAGTATTATGTTCCAAGTACGTATTCCATTTCCCATAAGTTTATTCATATAATAGCAAGAAGGCCTATGATATTTCCCTGGCGACGTTCTTGCCATATATATGAGAGACTATGGAATCCTTGACACCATCAACAATTAGTTTCTTGCCCTCTGCCATATCGGACTTGTACTTATTGTTGTGATATGGATCTGTAGGTACAACCACCACATTATCCACGAATGCCTTGAGATCATATTCATCTACAAGAAATTTGATTCTTTCTTTCCATATTATGTAGTTTGAGGATCCCTCCAATCATTCTTGATCTCCTAGTCTGTGAGATTCCATTTCATCGAAACACTATCAAATTTCTCCTATAATTCCCCCACTACATATATTGTTGGGTATGTGCTATATTATTTCCACAACTAGTCATGCATGGGGGGGTCACAGGGGGGGTGATAACACCCCCTGTATGTTGTGCCAGGCACAATAGGGGGGTCACAGTGGGGACGACAGCCCCCCCTGTCAAGGTTCGGGGCAGGGCACCGAGAAAAAAAAATTTGGACCTTATTTTCTGGTGGGCGGACTTGCCCATGGTTTTGTGCATGGTTTTGCACATGGTTTTGGGGCATGATGGTTTTAGGCCCCTGGTATTTTGTAGATCCAGTCAATGGAACTACGGTTACGTTTTAATCCACGGTTAAAGGATTGGGGTTTATGTATGCTTCAGAATATATATATGTGTTGTCAAACTAAAAGGAATTTAACAGAAATTCAAGTTGTTCATCTCGATTTGGGATCCAGGGGAAAATCTCTGTTTATTTCTGTTTTATGTTTTATGCTCTTGCTATTGTTTATTTTCTATTTTTAATATTTGTTTGTAAATAATTTCTGTACAGGGTTAAAACCTACATTTGGTATCAAAGTTGTTTCAGCTTCAAGGGGACACCTTTGCTACTGAATATTTTTTTCTCGGGCCTGTGGTAGACCCTATTCAGTGGGAAATCTGCAAAATAGATTTTTGCGGTGAAAGAAGATGATGAGCAGTGGAAAGATAGAGATTGATAAATTTAATGGTCATTGTTTTGAGTTGTGGAAGATTAATATGGATGATCTGCTGGTGGATAAATACTAGTGGACCGCATTAGAACCAGGTACTAAACCAATGAAAATGTCAGATGAATATTGGAAGAATTTTCATCAGAAGGCGAAGAGCACAATACAGTTGTGTGTCTCAGATTCGGTATTGTTGAATGTATCTGGGGAAGCTACAATGAAGAATTTGTGGGACAAAATTGGGACTTTGTACCAATCTAAGTCTCTGATGAATAATTTTTTCTTGTAGAAAAAGTTGTATAACCTGAGGATGGAGGATGGAGACTCGATGACAGAGCATCTAAACTCCTTCAATATGGTGGTAAGTCAGCTATCATCTGTTGATATTAAAATCTCATATGAAGATAAGTGCATCAATTTCTTGTGTTCTCTACCATACTCCTGGGACAATCTGGTTATTGCAATAGGTAGCAATATAACTACCTTGAGTTTTGATGACATTATCTCAGCCTTGCTATTGGACGAAATGAGACAGAGAAATATGGAGGGTCAGAATGGAGATGCCTTATTTGTACAAGGAAGGTCCCATAACAGAAACAAGAATAAGGTTTCTAGTGGGCAATCTAAATGTAGAGGGATATCTAAATCTCTTGGAAAGTTTGTAAAGGTGTGCTGGAAATGAGGAAAGGAAGGGCACTACAAAAAGGACTGCAGATCTAAAGCTCTTGAGAAAAGAAAGGGATATGATGATTCTCCTTCTGCAGAGGAGAAAACTACCTCGAATGAAGGTGGGGATGTGTATTTGGCTTCTCCTTCAAATACACATGTAGATCATGAGTCATGGTTGATTGACTTGGGTGCATCCTTTCACTTCATTCCCCATAGGGAGTGGTTCTGCGAGTATGAGAAATATGATGTCAGTGATGTCTTCTTAGGTGATGATAGGAAGGCCAAATTCATCAGATGTGGAAAAGTCAAGTTAAAGCTACAAGTTGGAAGGATTATAACACCTCCCAGCGTTCTGCACATTCCTGCATTGGCTAGAAATCTGAATTGTAAACAAGATGGATGATGCAGGTGTAAAAATAGTGTCCAAGAAAGAAACATGTAATATGGTTTGGGGAGCACTGGTATTAATGTGGGGAGTTCATATTAGAACTCTATACAAGCTTCAGGGAAGCACTCTTATTGATGGTTGCAACAGTTTTGTGGCTCTCGAAAGTGGAGCAGAAATCCTAGCAGTCTGTGGAGAAAATACTATGCTATGGCATGAAAGGCTTGGACATATTGGAGAGAAGGGCCTTCAGATACTACATGGAAATGGGATGATAGAAGTTATGTGTAATAGCTCTCTGGATTTCAATTTTTGTGAAAATTGTGTATATGGGAAGCATAATCGGGTGAGTTTTCCTTCTGGTGCTAAGAGGAAGAACAAGATATTAGAGCTTGTGCACAATGATGTGTTTGGACCTATGTCAGTTCCATCTCTAGGCAAGTCTGTGTACTATGTTTCATTCATAGATGACTTCTCAAGGAATACACGAATATATTTCTTGAAGAGGAAATCTAAAGTCTTTGATAGATTTAAAAAATTTAAGGCTCTGGTGGAAAACTAGAGAGGGAATAAGATAAAGGTGCTGAGGATAGATAATGGTGGAGAGTTCTACAATAAGGAATTTGAAGATTTTTTCACAAGTGTGGTATAGCACGACAAAATTCTACTCCATACACACCTCAGAAAACCGGAGTTGTAGAAAGAATGAATAGAACGTTGATGGAAAAGGCAAGAAGCATGCTCAGTGGTGTGGTACCGAGTTAGGACAAGAATTGTGGGTAGAGGCAGTGGAGACTGCATGTTACCTGGTTAAGAGATCACCTTCATCATCGTTGTAGGATAAGACTCCACATGAGGTATGGACTGGTAAGGAACCCTCTGTTGCACATCTGAGGGTATTTGGGTGTGATGCATATGTACATGTCCCAAAGGAGAAAAGGACCAAGTTGGATAATAATTCTGAAAGGGGCATATTTATTGGGTATAAGGATGGTTTAAAGGGTTACAAGCTTTGGAACGTAAAAAAAAGGAAGGTTGTCTATAACGAAGATGTGGTGTTTAGAGAGGTGAAATATGTCGTTAAACATGAGTTCCTACCAAAGGAAACTAAGAATATAGAGTTTGAGCTAAAGGAGGATGAATCAAACTCTACAACAGAAGAAGACTCAAAAGAGGAAGAGCCAAAAACTCCAGCTATGAGAAGATCAGTTCGAGAAAGAAGACAACCAAAAAGGTATAGTCCATCTACTTTCTGTTTAATTTTTTTTAACTATAATTGATGATGATCCCAGAACTGTCAGGGAGCCAGTACATTCAGAGGATGGAAAAATAGGTAAGGAGGCCATGGTTGATGAAATTGCATCCTTGCATAAAAATGAGGCATGGGATCTGGTAGAGTTGTCCGCTAGAACGAAGCCCATCGGGAGAAAATGGGTGTTAAAGAAGAAGATGAATGTAGAATGCAAGGTGGATAAAGACAAAGCTCTATTGGTAGAAAAAGGTTATTCCAAGGTGTCGGGAATTGATTTTCGTGATTTTTTATCTCCTTTTTCCAAAGTTACTTCTATTAGATCACTTTTATCTATTGCTGTTGCATTTGATTTTGAGGTAGAACAGATGGATGTGAAGATATCATTTCTTCACAAGGATCTGGAAGAGGAGATCTACATGAAACAAGTTGAATGATTTATGGTGAGGGGAAAGAAAGAACTAGTATGCAGGTTAAAGAAGTCTCTGTATGGTTTAAAAAAATCACCAAGGATGTCATATCAGAAATTTCATACCTATATAGGGGGACTTGGCTTCAACAGAAGCAAAGAGGATCATTATGTTTATTTTAAATTAATTGGTGACTGTTGTTACACCATTTTTTGGTCATCTAACCTATTATCATTAGATGGACCCAAGTAAACCATGTAAGACCAATTTTACCCTAAGTAAAATTGCTTTCACTATGTTAAATAACTTAATAAACCACATTTATTAGGTTGTTTATGGTCTAAACAGGAAACCCCAAAAGGAAATATTAAACAAACCTATATTTGCTTGATTTACCTTATGGAATAATTAATTAAACCATAATTTAATTATTATTCCTAGTCATGTTTAACCCAAAACAAAGAAATTAATTAGATAAACCTTTATTTATCTTATTATTTTCTAGGAATAATGATTTAAATCTTATTTAGATAATACTCCTTGTTAAATATGACCAAATCATCCACAAATAATTAAATAAATCATTATTTATTTGATTATCCTTCAACCACTTCCTCAAAATGATAAATAAATCATTTATTTATTTATTATTGACAAATAAAGGGATTTTACCCAAGTCAAATACTTTTTCCCTCCAACAAATATAATAAAATATTCCATAAAAGGTGGATCTAGATTTGGTTAACATTATTTTAATCATGCACCAAGATCTAGAATGACCCAATATTTTCTTATGAATAGGAGGGTTTTTCCTACCATTCTTCACCTTTTTTTGCCTATTAGATCACTCTAGATCTAAACTCTTGGTCTGACTTTGAGCCATTGTCATTGTCATATTTTCCATTATTTGCTGTGCGAGCTCCCTTTTAGTTCTATCTTTGTCTAGGTTTTCTACACCAACAGGAGAGAGAAATGCTAGATCTGAAGTGCTAAGGACTTTCAAGAACCGATCCCATTGAGGAGAATTGGAAACATGTTCTTGTTTTCCTCCCGGGTGCCCTTAATACAAAAAAATCTTTCAAAAATTGTTCTTGTCTTCTCTATTGGATGTATGGAGCAAACCCTTCTTTTTACTGCTTAATGTCTTTCTATGCATAGATCTGGTTTTTTGTAGCTCTTGTCTTGATCAACTAACTGCAGATCTGAAGATATTGCAGGTAGCCACATTTGATGTTAGGGCTATTAGTTATGTGTAGCTAAAGTGGTGTTTTTTGTACACTTCGACAAAGGATTCATACTAACAATTGGTGACTCCACACGGGTTTTATTTTACGACCGCTGTCGTTTTATCTATTCCTGCATATCCAGCTATTTTAGACCCCAGGGTTTCTCTTCCATTTTCTGTTTTCCCTATTTTTATGGTGTTTTTCACCCCTAAGACCCTCAAACAGTCAAATTTTTAACTTCCGTCTATTTATGGCCCTATTGCGTAGGTGACTGACATCAGCCACAGCTGAGACGGAAATTTTTCTGAAATCTACCATCGAGAGTGTCAGAAGTGCAGGTCACACTTTTTGGCCCAAAAGGTACGTCCTGAGTCGTGGAAAAAAGCCCAAAAAGTGCGACCTGAGCGAAAAACAGGTCAAAAACTGCGACCTGGACTTTTTTTCTGGAATTTTTTTGAAATTTTTCTGGGTTTTGTCTGAACCTCTATCAGGGTTGTCTGACCTCCGTCTCCACCTGTTTAGACCTATTCTTGCTCTGTTTTACTCAACTAAGTGGGAATCTAGCCCCCTAGGGCCTCAGTACCCTCTACTTTTTGTGGAAGAGTTTTAGCTGTTGTAAGTATCTAAATTTTCAGAGTTTTCAGCCATTTCTTTTTTAGATCTGATACCTCCTTTTCAGATCTCCTTTAATCAGCTATTCTCCCTTTCAAACCACCTCCTGAAGTTTTGTTTGGATCTACCTTTAGGGCCTCCTTCTTGTCCCTTCTGCCCTTAGCTGATTTCCTTCCTTTTTTCCAGCCACCTTGCCTCTACCTCTTGGCTGTGTTCTGCCCCTCTTTTCAGCAGATTTCTCCTTTAGATCCCTGTCCCTTTCGACCCTAGATCTATTGGCCTCTTTTTAGTGTGTTTTGACTACATTTTTTCCCTCTATTAGAACAGTTTTGAGAGCCCCACCTCTTTGGGCTAGATTGATGCATTAATTAGCTGTTAATTTCCTGTTATTTCAGCATTATATACTGTTCTCTGCAGCATTATTTTCAGTTACGCAACACACTTTTTCTCTTGCTCTCAAAACGAAAAGGGCTTAAAAATTAAAATTAACACACACCACACACTCACCCTAAGTGAAGAAGAGCCTGGTTTACACCGCCAGGAAAAGACTTTAAAATCAATTAACACTACACCTTTTCGCCCTTGTTTCGACATTGTAATCACTTGATTCTGCACCTCCCTGCCTCTGTCGGTCGTTATTCTTCCCCTCATTCCATGTTTGTGTTGCCATCATTTCACCCCCAAGGCGCGCTTCCCGGAGACTTCTTGGCCTTCACCCTCAGTTTCCAGTTGATCGACTTGCTTCGTCCTGCCGTCGTCAAGCCAGTCCTCCTCCAAGTCCGCATTCCGACTCCTCTTCTGATTCATTGGGTTCTCCATTTCCTTCTGGTTCTCCCCTTGTCACCTTCACTATGTCTGGTCTAGGGCCTAACGCTAGCAGAGCTCCCAGCCCTAATCCCGGAACAACTACTAGCGGAACCACCACAGGAACTACCTCGGCCGCACCCTTGCTACCGTACATCGCAGGCCTCAGCCTCCCCGATTTCAATCAGTTGATCAATGACCCTATCCACCACGATGTTGGTTGGCCTGCTATGCCAACCAAGCTCCCCTCCGACATCCCTAACTTTGAAGGCCTTGCTGGAGACGATCCAACCAACCATGTCCGATCTTTCCACATGTGGTGTTCCTCCAATTCCATTACCGATAATTCCATCTGTCTTCGGTTGTTCCAACGCACTCTTACCGACGAAGCTTCTAAATGGTATGTTGACCAAGCCACCTCTTCCCATAACACCTTTGCGACCATTTCCCAAGCCTTTTTATCTTATTTCCAGCTCCCTCTCTGATACGATACTAGTACGAACCTTTTGACCTCTTTTAAGTAAACCTCTTCGACCCGCCTTTCCACTCATGTCTAGGAATGGTGACGAAGACAAAGCTTATGTCGAGCTCCCCCTTTGAAGATCGGGTTTATATGGACTGGTTCCTTCGCACTCTCTTAGCTCCCATCGACAAAGATGTCACCTCCCATTTCCCTCAAACCGAGGAAGCCGCCCTCCAAATAACCTTGAAATATGACCTGATCTATGCTCAGTCTAGTTATGTTTATACCGTCCTTCCTGACCTCCCCAGGCCCAGAGGCGCTAATTCCCCCGGGGCATCTCATTCCGCCGACGGTATCGTTGGAGCCCTTTCTCATCCGTATGCTCAACCTCCTCTGGGCTATGGTCTCCCTCAGGGAGGGGCCAACACCTCTAGCACTTTTCCCCCTCCAGGTAGCATGTATCTAGGATGCAACATGCCTCATCCTTTTGACCAACCTCCTGCTTACCTCAATGTTGCCCAACCTAACCATTACCCTTATCCGCAGCCTGGTGTGCCAGCTCCTCCAGCATATGCGCTTCCATCTCCCTTGCCTCCTCCAACCCCGCAACAGCACCTACAGCCCCCTCCAAGGCAAGTATTTTCACAACAGGGCACGACTAATCCCCCTTCTTCTCAAAGAAGGAGGAGAGGCAATCCAAACCAATCTGCCCTTGGTACTCGTGGACCCAATCCTCAAGGTATTGACCCTAACACTGCTAACCAGCAACAGGGCACTCAGCCCAAGCCGAACAGGCCTCTTCGCACAAATAAGCCTTGTTCGTGTTGCGGTGTTTATGGTCATTACACCCACGATTTTCCCCTCTTACCACAGATGCGGCAGATATGGGAGTCTCAAGCCACATTGCGAGTACAACATGCCTCCCCTCATGCTCCCCCTAATGTGGCCACTACTCAACCAGCTGTGTTTACTGATCCTTTCCCTCAGCAAGGATTCATGGCTACCCAACCACCTCACGGATAGGTCACCACTCCACCTTCCCTTTCTGGTTCCTCCGATTACCAGATCCTCATGATGAACTCTGATCCTTCCACAACCGTCGACCTTCACCTTCAAACTCAGTCTCGCCAGTACCCCAAGCCTCCCGCTCAGTCTGCCCCCGAGTCCCCTTCTTCCGATTCTACAGAGCCTCTTTCGACATCCAATGGTCCCTTACATATCCCTCAACCCAAAGTTGAGGTCCATACTAGGATTCCTAAAGGACCGTTACGTCGAAATGCTGCTTCTGGTCGAGCTGCTCATTCGTATAGCATAGTAGATGATTTGGCACAATCTCCTGCTCCCATTTCCACGTTGGAACTCCTCCAGTCGTGCCCTTCCCAAAAGAAGGCTCTGTTATCTGCCGTGGGCGCTGTAGATCCTGTTGATGACCAAATGATTGTTTTCGATGCCCATCAATCAAAACATCCCCCTCTTCCTGCTTCCGTCGCCTTCCAAATCTCAATCAAAATCCAGAATGCCAACATTTCTCGGTGTATAATTGATGAGGGGGCATCCACCTGTGTGATGTCTGCTTCGGTTTGGAAGCAAATCGGATCCCCTGAGTTGGCCCCTTCCACGATCACCCTGCGAGCATGGGACGGCCATGCCTCCCAGCCCATTGGCCTTTTTCGCAATTGTCCTATCACCCTTGCCAGTAAGACCATTTGCGTTGACGTTGAAGTCATCGATGCCCCGCTATACTACAACATTCTATTGGGGTGAAGCTACACCTATGCCATGTCTATTGTCCCATCTGTGGTTTTTCGCAAGATGTCTTTTCCTCACAATGGAAAGATAGTCACCATTGACCAATTGACATATCATGAGCCAAAATCTCATACCTCACCTGAGACGACCATCTCTTTTGTAGCCAACAAGCAAACCATCGATTCCTTGACTAGTGTCTCTCCTGGTGTCTACAAAGACTCCTCTTTGCTCAGAACCTTCCCTGGTCTTCCTCCTCCTCCTATCTTTGACCCCAGCTCATCGAATGTTTGCATGATGCAATCGTCTTGGGCTGCTCTCAAGCAACCTGCTTCGGCTAGTCAGCAACCATGCTCTCCGCAGCCTACTCCTATCCCTTCACCTACAGATGGTAGTCATGAGCCTCTTTATCCTCCTGGCATGGTTCCTCCAAGCCTTAGCCATTTAGGAGCCGTCCCACCTAGCCATTACCCCTCTGGTCAAATACCGTTCCTAGCTCCCCCACCAGGAGTGTACACGGTACCGGTCATGGCCACCCTCTCTCTTCCTAACCTGACCCTTGGGATTCCCATCTAGTACCATGATCCTCCAGCCGCAGCCCTACTTGGTCAGCGCAAACCTTATATTTCTTTGACCCCGGTTCAACCAGTCCCCATGACTTCTCCCGCTGCAACAGTGCCTCAGTCACCTCAACAGGAACCACCTCTTGTTTCGACCGCTTCGGGTAAGAAGGGAAAAGATCGCAAGGGGGCATCAAAGGAAAAGACTGCCCCAACAAACCCGGCCCCTCCTCGACCTCCACAGCATAACATCCAGTGTGCTTTGTGTGATGTTGTCGGTCATGCCACCCATACCTATCCTGAATTGCTTCATCTCAAGCCCATGGTTAATGTTGCGTTCCCTGAGTCCATAGTCCCAGAAGCCTCTGTTCCTTCCACGACCGCAGCCAAGAACCCCACGAATATTCACACCAACCACCCATGTGCTTTGTGTGATCTCCATAGCCATTACACCCACCTTTTTCCCCGCCTTGCGGACTTCTGCCCCTCTCTAGCCACGGTTCGCCAATTCGAGGCCAAGCGCAATGAGTCCACCTCTCCCCTATTTGCGCATTTTTCTTTGGAAAAACTACCAGACATGACTGCTCCCATTGACATTCCCCCTCCTGATGTTGAGATGACGGAGCCTTCATCCAACATTTTCTACCTATCATCATCCATGAGACCCTCGGGGAACATTCCATCTGAATGTCCCCCAGTTGTTTCACTTGACCTTCCTTCAGCGATCACCTTGGGCTCAACATTGGTAGATCCTTTATCTTCTTACTCTTCTATCACCCCTTGTGACGAAGTCCATGTGACCCTCTCTTCTCATGATGATGATTCAGGTAGCTTCACCACGTCGGGTGGTCTTTCTTCCACCAGTCACCCCATATTCTATCACGATGATGACATTATGGAAAAAATCCCCACCCCTAACTTTCTCTATTCCCCCTTACATCGAAACCATGCGTTTACACCACATACACCTTGTGGCCATTACATTGAAACCCAATGTATGGGTAAGAGGGCACCCACATTCGAGAGACCAAGAGAAGCAATTCTCCACAACTCTCCTAGTGTATGTGGTCGTGCCGACTTTAGTACCATTATTCTTCCACATTTAGAAGAACCTCTAGAGTCCATTATCACTTCAGATCACTCTAAGGATGATACCCCTTATCATTCCTTCATCTTACATCAACAACTCCATCTCTTAGACATTGTTGTTGGCCAACATATAGCTTTTCTACGATAGAATCAGTTCATTATCTCCAACCCCTCTCTTTGGGATAGTGACACCAGGTATGCCAACCAAGAAACTTAAATTCCATTTGCTTCCTATATGCAGTACCAAAAGAGATTGGCAATCCTCCATTCCCTTTCTCAAAATTGCATAACCATAACGAAAACAAATGGCACACCACATCATTAAAATGTGTTTAGATCCCCCCTTTTATAAATACATTTTGGCATGACCACACCATGCTTGGGGGCACCTATGCCCCTCAACCATAACCCTCCTCAAAATCGAATTTCTTCACTTGCAACACTCATACTAGGGGCACCATTTGGCCTCCATACTTATCTATGCTCGTGTTGATGTTCGTCATGAGTTACCATATTGTACTCATATTTTCATGGTCCCCCATTGGACCTTTACTGTGTGGCAGCACCATCAAGTCACCCTTGTTTAGAGAATCCAAGTTGAGTTATCATCACATTCATGGAGTCGATCTCGAGTCCCTTTGTACCCCGCCATAGTCCTCCATCCTTCATTGCTTGGTTTCTCTCTTGTATCGCACATTATGGCCTTCAGTTTCACTGTCCCTTATCCCTGATGATATTGTGTTAGTCGCTGCCATGTCATTCATGGCCTTTATTCTCTAGCAAGGGAAGTCGTCCATTCGCTACTCAGTCCCCTCAATTCCACCATCATCATTGGTATTAGTCTGTCTGTCGCTCTACTATTTTCTCTGGTGCCTTAGTTGAGGATCTCTCATTGCCTCACCTATGGCGGACCTCCTTCTATCGACATTAGCTCCTTCATTCCTGAAGACAGGTCTAGAGGGCGGTGTACCTTGGTTCCAGCTTCCACTCTTTTTCGGTGCCTCGGATCAGGCAAAGGGATCTCTCATTTACCTTTGACTTGATTTTTTCTCCACTCCAGCTCCTTTCAGCATGATCGAGATCTGTATACTTGATGGTTCAGTGATGCAGTAGCAGCTCTTGATGATTCCCGGGTGTGTGTGAGATGTCTCAACCCTCATGAGGGGGTGGCTCTGCAGGTAGCCCCCCACATGCCCGGATGACCTCTTCATTGCAGCCCTCAATGCACCTCCATATATCTGATGATGTCGGCCTTAGCTTCTTGCAGCGCCTCTTTGATTTGCATGTATAAGTCAGATTTTGTGATCCCTTCCCCACTTATAGGAGGTATTTGGGTTGTATTTGTATCTCATGTACTCAGATATTATTGTATCAGTCCTGGCTGTTATCCCAGGCACAACATGTATGTGGGATCCCTCATTGTATTTTTATCTGGCTCATGTTATGTAGGTTGTACTTTATGGTTTGGTCCCTTGTTTACTGGACACTCTATTCTTTTGTACTTTGTCTCGGTGGGCATAGGTATGCCTCCCCCGCCGCCTTTAGCACAGGTACCCTCTCATAAAAAGAGACTTGTTGCACCTGTAAGTCTCGTCTCCTCATGGTCTAGTTCCTCAGCACATTAGTCTACCTTACATCTCTCTCTCTCCAACTTCCCTTTTGATGTCTGGTGATTGAGTTCTTACAACGTACTTCGGTCATATGATTTGCTCCTCACACTCGCACGTTGGGGGGCAATCTGTTACACCATTTTTTGGTCATCTAACCTATTATCATTAGATGGACCCAATTACACCATGTAAGACCAATTTTACCCTAAGTAAAATTGCTTTCACTATGTTAAATAACTTAATAAACCACATTTATTAGGTTGTTTATGGTCTAAACAGGAAACCCCAAAAGGAAATATTAAAAAAACCTATATTTGTTTGATTTTCCTCATGGAATAATTAATTAAACCATAATTTAATTATTATTCCCAGTCATGTTTAACCCAAAACAAAGAAATTAATTAGATAAACCTTTATTTATCTTACTATTTTCTAGGAATAATTATTTAAATCTTATTTAGATAATATTCCTTGTTAAATATGACCAAATCACCCACAAATAATTAAATAAATCATTATTTATTTTATTATCCTTCAACCACTTCCTTAAAAAGATAAATAAATCATTTATTTATTTATTATTAACAAATAAAGGGATTTGACCCAAGTCAAATATTTTTTCCCTCCAACAAATATAATAAAATATTCCATAAAAGGTGGATCTAGATTTGGTTAACATTATTTTAATCATGCACCAAGATCTAGAATGACCCAATATTTTGTTATAAATAGGAGGGTTTTTCCTACCATTTTTCACCTTTTGTTGCCTATTAGATCACTCTGGATCTAAACTCTTTGTCTGACTTTGAGCCATTGTCATTGTCATATTTTCCATTATTTGTTGTGTGAGCTCCCTTTGAGTTCTATCTTTGTCTGGGTTTTCTACACCAACAGGAGAGAGAAATGCTAGATCTGAAGTGCTGAGGACTTCCAAGAACCCATCCCATTGAGGAGAATTGGAAACATCTTCTTGTTTTCCTCCAAGGTGCCCTTAATACAAAAAATTCTTTCAAAAATTGTTCTTGTCTTGTCTATTGGATGTATGGAGCAAACCCTTCTTTTTACTGCTTAATGTCTTTCTATGCATAGATCTGGTTTTTTTTAGCTCTTGTCTTGATCAACTAACTGCAGATCTGAAGATATTGGCAGCCACATTTGATGTTAGGGCTATTAGTTATGCGTAGCTAAAGTGGTCTTTTTTCGTACACTTTGACAAAGGATTCATACTAACAAGTGTGTTATTTATTTGGTCTTTTATGTGGATGATATGTTGTTGATTGGAAATGGAAAATAAATTATCCAATATTTGAGGACGCAATTGTTCTCCAAATTTTACATGAAGGATCTTAGTGCTGCAAACTATATTTTGGGCATGGAAATTAAGAGAGATCAGGCAAAGAGGAAGCTCTAGTTAAACCAGAGGAAGTATTTCGAAACTATATTGCAGAGGTTCAATATGAAGGATAGTAAACCAGTGAATGTTCCTATTCTTGTAGGTGTAAATTTATCTACTGAACAGTGTCCCAAGACACAAGAAGAAGAGGAGGATATGCCCCATGTCCCTTATGCAAGTGCAGTGGGTAGCCTGATGTATGCAGTGGTCTATACTAAACCAGACATTGCACATGCAGTGGGAGTATTGAGAAGGTTTATGTCAAAACCAGGGAAGGAGCATTGGACAGCAATGAAGCGGGTTTTCAGATATTTGTGTGGCACTAGTGATTATGGCTTTTGTTACTAGGGAAGACTAGGATTGGAAAGAGTGTTGTACATTTGTGGTTTTGTTGATGCAAATTGAGCTAGAGATATGGACCAAAGAAGATCTACAAGTGGGTATGTTTTTGGCCTATTTGGAGGTGTAGTCAGTTGGATGAGTAAAAGAGACTCTGTAGTGGCTCTTTCAACTACAGAGGCAGAATACATAATAGCCACTCATGCAAGCAAGGAAGCAGTTTGGTTGCAGATATTCTGTTCAAGTATGGGGTTGGTGCAACAAGCTATAAGGATAGACTGAGATAGCCAAAGTGCAATTTTCTTACCTAAGAACCCTACTTATCATTCAAAGACAAAGAACATTGATGTTCAATATCACTTTGTAAGAGATATGGTTGAGGCTAAAAGGGTGTTGCTGTTAAAGGTGGACACCTTGACGAATGTTGCAGAGAATTCTGTGAGCGCTTAGAAGTTCTCTTGGTGTAGAGAAATAATGGGTGTTGTACATCTAGACTAATGACTAAGCTTTCCTGTGGTCCCCTACAGAAACAAAAAGAAAGTGGCAGAATGTTGTGTATGTGTTATATTCTTTCCACGATAAGTAACATGTGGGGGGGTCACAGGGGGGGCGATATCCCCCCCTGTACATTGGGCCGGGCGTAGCACCTGTTAGGGTCTAGGGTAGCGCCCCGGGAAAAAAAAAATTGACCTTATTTTCTGGCAGGAAGACCCTCCCATGGTTTTGTGCATGGGTTTGCACATGGTTTTGGGGCATGATGGATTTCAGCCCTTGGTATTTTGTAGATCCAGCCAAGGGAACTATGGTTATGTTCTAATCCATGGTTAATGAATTGGGGTTTATGTATGCTTCAACATGTATATATGTGTTTTAACACTAAAATGAATATAATGAAAAATAAAGCTAGTGTGCTCAATTTGGGATCTGGGGGAAAATCTCTATGTATATATGTTTTATGTTTTATGCTCTCGCTATTGTTTATTTTTTGTTTTTAAGATTCATTTGTAGATAATTTCTGTACAAGGTTAAAACCTACACATATATTGGAGAAATTTCAAATTCATCTGCAAGGAACTAACTGAGGAATAATTCCCCCTGATTTTCTCTTCTACTTCTTCTCACACTTCTCTACCCAACAACTACCTATGGAAAAACTATGTCCCTCTAGATTTTCAAGAAGGATTGCGTAGCTCTAGTGGGGAGGGTTAATTTTTTGAGGTTATCTCTCTTTGAGTGAGTCGAAAAAGAGGAAATACTTCCTATATCTGAAAATATTAGGAATCCTACTGCAACTAACTGAATCTACTTCATCTACTTGTAAATTACATTGCACCGTTATTTTCATATTTCTTCAAGAAAATATTGAAGTAAATTAGTAAAGAAGCCTGAAATTAATACCTTATGATTTTGACACAAAAAAACTTAGAAACGAACAAATGACACCTAATACACCATTATTTTTGGACGAAATTCCTCGAAAAAACCCACTGCCGAAAAACTGGTGCACGATGTTGGCATATGTTGTCCTTGATGGCAACCTACTTGATGAAATAAGACTGTCAGCGATATGATGCAATGTGTTGTCCTTGATGGCAACCTATTTGATGAAGTTGTTCTTGATGAGTTGCCTATGATAAAAAACATATGTGTTAAATATGTAAGGATGATGTATCTGCGTATTAAAAGGAAGGATGATGTATCTATAGATCAGCTCAGAAGGAACAGAAGAAAGGAAGTGACAGAAAAATGATAAATATGATGTTTCAAAAAGCATACGCGGGTTTGTTAAGGCGAAGTAGCGTATGCACGCTGAAAAGTACGTGCCAATTCGCGTATGCCCTTTTGCACTCCAAATTTAGAATACCAAGGGGTGTTACTATGGTATTGACCCATTGTAATTAGTGCTTGATTATATATTTGGTCCCGTCCAGGAATACCATCGGAAGTGGTGTGGTTTTGACTCATGGTATTGATAAAGGCTAAACCTATATAAGGAGAAGAAGATCATTGTGCAAGGGTGTGCATGTGTCTGGGTATTGAATGAATTCTTCACTTTGAAGTATATCTACATGATTGAAATTTTTTCTTGATTGATAAATCTGAATCTATGATGCACCCATGGATGTTTCTAAATCCTTAGATCTGATGATGATTGTTAGAGTCGGTCTTTACATCCCTCCGTTAGAGATCATTTCTCTTATTGCATTTCATTGTTTAGGTGTCTCATTCCGCCCATTCATTTGCATTTCATTAGGGGCATGCCATTGTCTGACGGAAGGGTTTTTCTCTCTCATTTTCCCTCATGCTTGTACCTGCTGGGTTGGTCAATTTTTCTCAAGATTCATCAAAGTTCAGTTCATGTCATTTATAGTCATAGATGGTTATTTTGGTCAAAAAATTCATTTTAGTTTCTAGGTATAGGGTTCGAACTTTAGAAATTTTAAATAATGCCCGCAGGCCATGAGGAGGTTTTCAATAAGTTTTCAGTTCAAAATTTACATCGTCAAATATGCTCGAGGATGTTTCTTCTTCAAAACTCTATTTTGAAGAAGAAATTGTCAAAATTGTTTTTGTAATAAATATGTATCTTTCCACCATGAAGTTCGTCACATGCAGATTATGTTCATCCTTTGCCAAGGTTCAATGCAAACATCCCTGCAAAAATCAACCAATTGCATCATTTCAAGCTCAGAAAGTCAGTGAGGAAACAAAAGACAAAGTTGTATTAAATGCAAAAAGTGCCAAAGTCAAAAACATTACAAAATGGGTTTTGAAGAAGCAAAAATTAAAACCATGTCTATATGAGATATTTATCAAAGCCATTCATTCATTTGCATCAAGAGTTATTGGGAAAATCTAAGAGAAAAAGTCGAGTTGGAGTTCAAAGAGCAAAACTGTGATTTTATGAAAGGGCCGACTGTGTGTTTAATTTGAGCGCTACGCATTGGGATAGGCCATGGCACATCCAAAAAGTGCGGCGTGTAGAGCCAAAACACACCGTGTATTTTCCTCAGGGTGCAGCGCACCCACTGAGTGCGGCGCATTGGGTTTGTGCATGGCGCACAAGGTTGATAGGCTTAAAAATCATCATCATTGCTCCAAATTCAAAATGATTTCAAACTCGTTTGCTCCAAGTAAGTGTGTGATGCTTTCCCCTGCTGTTAGATCTTATTTGATGATGTTTGGAGGGAATATTTAAGAGTTTAAATGGTGAAAATATAACCCTATATTCACATAAAAATTTTCTCTCTAGGGTTTGAAATTGGGTGTCAAAACTTGAACTTTGTTACCATAAACACTCTCATTCCATTTTCATTTGTGCTCTTATCACTGTTATCACTGTTATCACCGCTATTACTGTCACACTATCATAACACTGTCCCATATTCCTTATACCCTTTATTCCCATGTTTTTGAATCCTCAAACCCTATCATTGGCCATCATCTCCCTCCCTTCCTATCATTGGTGAAATCCTAATTTCCGAAGCATTCAAGGGCTGTCTCTATTACCTAATCATACCCCTATCACTGTCACTTATTCCTATATCACTTATAAAGGCTCCAAATTTCAAAATTTCTCAAACAGTGAGGGACTGTCCTTTTACTTCCAAATTCCCTTGACAGTCTATGGTATTCATTGTGATATTTCCTTGCAGCCTCTCATTACATATGTGGCACATGTGGCATTAAAGCATACACCAAACTATTGTTTTCACCATACATATATCAACACATATTTGTCAAACACCTTGTTTTCAGCATCATGTCAGAGACAAATTCATCATATGAGTAGGGATATGAGCAGGACAATGATTCAACCACAGAGCTAAATGTAACGAGGAGGTCTCATAAAAGTGGCAGGCACGTCAGAGAGGAGCCCACTTCTTTGGCTCAATTGCAGGCCTGCCCGCTTGCAATGACATGCTTTCAGCAACTGTCATGTTTTCGGTATTGTGAGCTGATATCTCAGATTCAACACCATCAGGATTTAGTTCGCTTATTTGTCCTACATTTGCGTGATGGTCATGTAAACCTTGCTGGAGTGAACTTCACCTTGACACCAGAGACTATTTCTAAGGCGACCGGGATAGCGAACATTGTTGAGGAGTGGAATAAGAGACAACAGCTGGATAGAGAATATTATGAACCTTACATCAGGCCTGGATATTTGAGGCAATTGAGCAAAGTTTTCCCATTCTAGTTTCTGAAGGAGTCCTATGCGCCATTAATGAATCTCATCATTAGATACTTTAGCTGTGAGGGTATATTCTAGCACCTTTATGCATATCATATCAGACTTTTGATGCATTTCATGAGAGTGCGACTGATGAATATTCCATACTTCATGTGCCGAAACATAGAGCGGATGACTACCCTTGTGCAGAAGAAGACTCCATAGCAGCAACATAACATCATCTATCATTATGCGCTCATTAAAATCATTGTAGTACATTAGCTTGGATTGCAGGGCATCGCATTGGAAGAGTTCATCTGTCGTGACTTCTTTACAACCTCTCAGCCTCCTCCAGAGATTTTTCATGATACAGGTGAGCCTTCGCATCAGTTTGAGGTTCCTGAGAAAGTGCCTATCAGTTTTCCAGGGTGTGTTACCTATCAGAGAGGCCACAAAGCCTTATTTGCAGCAGCACAACGAGTACTATCTCCACCCAGGGTGGAAGGGGTCTCGTTACTTTCGACAACAGCGTGAGTACTATCTCCACATGGCATGGAAGGGGTCTCACCTTCTACATCAGCACAGGTACAGGACAGAGGAAAGAAGCCTATGTACGATGGATACTGATTTTATATTGATCGATGTTGATTCCAGCTCTCCCAGATCAAAGCTGAAAGAGATCATCCAGGAGCAAAAAGATGAGATTTACACACTGAACGAGAAATTGCAGAGAGCTCAGTGGGTTATAAATTACCTGGAGCAGCAGAATAAAAAACTGGAGGATCAGCAGACACTCATAGAGTTGCGGCAAATCCGTGAAGACCGTGAATTGGCTCGAAAGAGACCAGATGACATGACACCATTTGAGCAAGAGACTTGCCTTACGAGCGTCAAAATTAATCTGGAGAAACTGTTGGCGAAGGCCAACAGGGAAAAAGACATGCTCAGACACATGAAGAATCACTATTGGGCCTGCACACACGTTTGAAGAGCAAAAATGAAGATCCTGAAGGCGAGGTTGAGAAAAGCACTGAAACATTGGAAAAGGCCGGATCCACTCTAAATCTTGGCTGAAGCTTCCTTGGCTGAGCATGAGACATTATGGGAGACTTTCACTCCAAATTTCAGAAAATTTGGAGAATATTTTGTCATTTTGAAAATTTTTGGTTGCAAAACAGGTTTTTCTGCCCGATGCGTCGCGCCACCCGATGCGCGCTTATGATTGGGACATCTTCTGGGTGAAAAATTTACATTTTTGGTTTTTTTATGATAAAATATGCATGCTCAGGAATGAATAAGAAATTTCATGAAGCTCTGGGTGGTCTCAGAGGTCAAAAACACTCCAAAAATGACCTTTCTGCCACTTTTTGCACCAGCAGGAACAAGTCTTGGGATATTGTAGTTTTGGACATGTAAATGACATCCCAATTGAAAAAATACACCTGGGATGGATAGCAGATATCCAGGGCTTTCCAACGAGCTATCATGAGCTCAATTTGGACTTCAGGAAGTGCCCCAAAAATAGGCTCAAAGTGGCATGGCACATTGAGTTTTTGGGTGTGGCGCATAGAGGAATTTTGCACAATTTTCACTTTCCAACTCAAAAATTTGGCCAGTTTGAATAGTTTCACTTTTGGATGTAATTTTTGATCTATCTTGTTGTAAATTTGTGGCTATGATGTAAATTTGGCATGTTTTTACTTGTTCTAGAGGATTCATTCACTAAAAAGTGAAAATTAAGTGAATGGATTAGTTTCCTAGCATATAGAGGCAAGTTGTTTGGCTGCCTAGATTTCAGCTCCATGTTTAGAATTGGTTGAAACAACTCCTAGAAGGATGAGCTCGACCCCTAGAGGCATGGGAAGGGGTTAGGATGGTCTATATATTGTATTTCCTGAGACATTTTCAGGGTTGGATACTTGGGAAAAGTTTGGCACCTCATTGTACATTCTTTTCAGATTTTTGGCAAAGGAAAGACCAGAGTTTTGCAGCACTTGTTGGGATCCTTGTGGCTTCTGAGTTTTGATGATGTTTTTCTCCATGTTATTGTAAGTTTCATTAATTTTATATGTATTCCATTTCCCTTCTTTTTTCTTCTGAATTAAACAAATGAGTAATTGAGGTAGAATACATTAGTTTGTTGGTGCTCTGCCTTAAAATTTTGTTTATTTTATTATGTTTTCCTCCATTTGAAGAGGATCCTTGCACTCTCTTGCCCTCCTGAGCTCCTCAGAAATATTTTCAATCCATTTTTTTGATCTAAGACATCAAAATCATTGCCTACGCTTCCCCAACTTGAACTCTGCAAAAATTTGGCCTCATCCCCAAGCCCAAAATTGTTTTTCCCTTTTTCCAACAAAAACCGCTAAAAATAAAAATCAAACCCTCCTATTTGTTTATCGAGCCTAAGATCAGTTGTTTTTATCATCATCTCAAGCCCCTTTGAATATTTTCATTGAGATTGACCCGGAGAGAGCCCTCTCATGTCCTCGTAGGGCTAGCTATGAGGCAGAGTGTGGTTTGGTGTTGTCCTTTTTATGCCTTATTTCAGCCTAAGGTGTATTTGGGAACTAACATAGTGGTGACCATACTGGAGAAAAAAATGGTTTTCTTGTTGGTTTTATTTGTTTCATAAGTTACAGACGGAGCCTGAAGTCACGCGAGGTAGCTTTCGAAACGCTTTTGCTTTGCATTAGCAGAAGTAGATAAACGCTGCTTCAGTCAATCTCCGGTTTAGCTTGTGAACGTGACATTTGACTTGTGAATTACCCCAGTATATTACATCGTTCTGGAATTTTGAGTGATTGAGTCTAGAATTTGATAGTCTGAATAGATTGGTTTTGTCCTTTTATTTTTGAATAGATCAACACACTGGCTTCCAGAAGACATACTAGATCAAATCTCAATCCTAATCCACCTCTAGTGTACGAGAATCCCAATCTGGTTTCAAGAATCCTCCGTCGAGAAAGTCCCATGATTCCTTTGTTTAAATCTCATTCATGCCCGACTGTATTTGAGTTCCTTGAAGATATTGAGTTTGATGATCAGTTCGAGTTGTCATTGTTTGAAAATAAATCTGAAAGTGCCACTGGTTCTACTGTCATAAATCCCGAGTTTATTAAGTATCTTGAGGTTGAAAAAGCTAATAGATCCATTGATAGTTACACCCTGAACATTCAAAATTCTATTGTGGCAAAGAATATTCCTGAGTTTATCGAGTCCGCTTCTGAAACTCTTGGTCCATCAGCAGTTACTTTTGATTCACAGGTTCAGGTTGAGCCTTCTTTTATTCCTACCATTCCCGTTCAACCAGTGATATTTGATCATCAATCAATATTAGTTCCTCCTCCATCTCCACCACATACACCTCGTACACCTACTCCTCCTACTCCTCCTGTTTCTCCAAGACAGATCATAAATCCACCAAGAGTAATGGCTGCTAGATTCGCACCTCTCGTCTTGCCTCAGAACTTGGATCCCATGCCCGCTAATTATCAGAGTAAAATTCCTTTGTTTGATGGTACTCCTCAAAGTGTGCCCGCTCAGTAGCATATTGATAGAATGACAGACTTTTTTGACCTCCATGAAATTGATGAAGAGAATGTCTCCATGAGATTGTTTGTGCAAACTTTTGGAGGTGAGGTACGGAAGTGGTTCAAGGCTTTGCAGCCCAGAAGTATTAATACATTAGAAGACCTTCAGAGAAAGTTTCTAGATCGGTGGGGGATGAAGAAGGATCCACTTAAAATCACTTCTGAGTATACCAAGATCAGGCACAATCCTGGTGAGTCCGTCCAAGATTATATTATCAGATTTAATGCGGTTTATAATGCAATCCCTAATGACTTGAGGCCTTCTAAGAAATCAGCTTTGCTTAAGTTCCTGGATGGTTTTGATCCGGAGATGGCTTATTCATTACGAGATAGAGATCCGCCCACTTTAGAGGACATGCAGAATATTTCCGTGAGTGTTGAGGCAAACTTGAATGACAAGAGAGCTAGATTGAAAGCAGAGAAAAAAGTTGTGATAAAGGAAGAAGCTTCTACATCTGTAGATTAGATACTTCGCAAAGCAGAAAAAATGTTCGAAAGGTTCACTCTTGATAAGCCCAAACCACAGATTCGAAATCCCAACTTCCGTGGTCAGCAACAGCTCCAATTCAGGATTAAGCAACGAGAACAGCGAGCACAAGAACCAGCAGTCCAGCAACAAGTAAAGACACCTCTTCAGCAGAATTTTGTTGGTCAGGATTCAGATGATGAATATGATGTAGTAGGGGAGGAAAATCATTTCAGAGAGGTTATTTTGGAGAATGAGATTTCAAAATTAAAGCTATCCATTCCCTTGACTGAACTAATGAGGAACAACAGTTATAAAGGTCAAGTTTCTAGAATTTTGAATTTCGATCCCATGTATGATATGGTGAATATTGAAGATGATCAACCAGAACTGATATTTGGACCAGCTTTAGATGGTGAGTCTCTGGACAACGAAGTGCCTCATTTTTATATCAGTCTTCGATTGCATGAGTTTGTATTGTATAATGCCATGTTCGATTCCAGTGCTTCCCATAATCTTATGCCGAAAGTAATCATGGAGAAGTTGGGCTTAGACATTACCAGGAAGTACCATGATCTTTATTCATTTGATTCTAGAAGAGTGAGATGCATTGGGCTCATTAAAGACTTGGTTGTAAGTTTGGATCAGATTCCTACAAAGAATGTTTTGATGGACGTTGTTGTGGCAGACATTCCTCCCAGGTTTGGTATGTTGCTTTCCAGATCTTGGGGAGAAAAATTGAAAGGGACATTACAATTAGATTTCTCCTATGCGACGATTCCCGTGTTTGGCCAAATGAGAAAGTTGTACCGGGAACAAAAAATGAAGTATATGATTACAACCAAGGAGAAACCAGTTAATCATCCGATTAATTATGTACATACAGATTTAGAGTCTTTTGTTTTGTTTGCCGATAGTTTCAATGATGTAGATAGTCAGTTAGTTCAAGCAGAAGATATTCCAGAGATTACCGAGAATTTCAGAGAAGTTTTGTAGAAAGAAAGGCAACAACCGGAAAGCACAGTTGAGCAATCAGCTAAAGATAGTGGACAGCAAGCAGAAAAAACAGAGCTAGCACAATTTCAGCACTTAGAGGATGATGAAGAGGGTCTATGGACCATGGATTTCGATGGTGCAGTGGGAAATGATGGTGCTGGAATTGGTATTTGGGTACGCAGTCCTTTTTCCACTCCAAACAAGGTACCGAGCAATGTACGGGTATGTTCTTACAAATTAGCATTCGATTGTTCAAACAATGAGGCTGAGTATGAAGCTCTGATTGCTGGCCTAAAGATTCTTAGAAAGCTGAATGCTAAGAGAATTGCAGTCTATGGCAACTCCGAATTGGTGATTAAGCAAGTAAAGGGTGAATATCAAACGAAACATCCCCGGATGCGGGCTTACCGGAACGCTGTCCTTGATATTTTGAAGCAGTTTTCAGATTATACCTTGACTTGTATTCCTCGCATTCAAAATGGAATTGCAGATGCACTTGCTAAGGCAGCAAGTAACTTGAAGATCCCAATGAATTCAAGTAATAAGTTCGAAATCCATGTGAAGCACCGTCCTACCGTCCCGGATAATCAAATATGTTGGCAATTTTTCCAAGATGATGATGAGATTAATGATTTTCTGCAAAGTAAAGGTAAGTTCAAAGATACCTCAATTGATGTGGAATATGATGATGGTGATGATGTTCAAGTAAATCAAATGGAAGTGTTACAGCTAAAAGATAACATTATTCCTAAAGGTTTGATACCTTTAGAAGAGCTCTTCGATCAGGATGATGTGGCCAAGAAACCAACCTTACGACCGACTGAAAAAGGAGTAGAGGATGTAAATATCAGGACAACCGAAGACCCCAAAATGGTGAAGTTATCCAAATCATTGCCACTGGAGGTAAAAGCCAAATATGTGAGTTTTTTGTCTTCATTTGCTGATGCTTTCGCTTGGGATTACTCAGATTTAAAGACGTATGACACCAATATAATCCAACATACTATCCCAATTAAGCCTAATCATAAGCCTTTCAGACAAAAGCTAAGAAGAATCAATCCGAAGTTGCTGCCATCGATTGAGAAGGAGGTAAACAGGTTGTACAAAGCAGGAATCATTGTTCCCATCAGATTTTCTGATTGGATTTCCAATTTAGTGCTAGTGCGGAAAAAGACAGGTGAGATTTGGTTGTGTATTGATTTCCGAAATCTGAACAAGGTGTCATTGAAGGACAATTATCCATTGCCTAAGATGGATCATATATTGCAGTGAGTATTGGGTGCATCTCGCATGTCACTACTTGATGGTTATTCTAGATATAACCAAATTTTGGTTCATGAGGACGACCGTGACAAAATAGCATTCACCACTCCGTGGGGAACATTCCACTATGCCAAGATGCCATTTTGTTTGAAGAATGCTGGTGCGACTTTCCAACGGGCGATGGACATGGCTTTTTTGAATGAAAAATATTTTTTCCTTGTTATATACCTTGATGATTTGACATTTTTTTCCAATTCAGATGAAGAGCATATGTATCACTTGAAAGTTGTTTTTCAAAAGTGTAGAAAATATGGTGTCTCGCTTAATCCTAAAAAGAGCTTGTTTGCCATGGATGAAGGAAAATTACTTGGTCACATTATTTCCAAAGATGGCATTCGTATTGATCCGGCATGTGTTGAAGCAATTCAACAAATTGACCTTCCCAGGAACAAGAAGGAGATTCAGTCTTTTAATGGTAAGATGAACTTTTTACGTCGTTTTGTCCCTAACCTTGCTGAACATTTAAGAGAAATAACAAATATGATGAAAAAGGACAGCCAAGTGAAGTGGACTGAAGAGGCGGTAAAGTCCTTTAATTTGGTGAAGTTGGCACTGTCTTCATCTCTGGTGTTAATCAGCCCAGATTACACCCAAGATTTTATTTTGTTTTCCTTTGCTTCAGAGCATACCATGGCAGCTGTGTTAATGCAGAAAAGAGATGGACATGAAAAGCTCATAGCGTTTTTCAGTTGAACTATTAGAGACACAGCCTTGAAATGCAACATCATTGAGAAACAAGCTCTAGCACTGGTAAAGGCATTGAAGGATTTACGGGTATACATTTTGCATTCCCATATTTTGGCTTATGTTCCTAACGCTGCCGTGAAAGATGTTTTAGTACAGACTAATCCGGAAGGAGGACATGGCAAGTGGATTGCAGCTTTGCTAGAATATGATGTGGAAATAAATCCCACGAAGCTTATGTCTGCGCGCGGCACACAGGGTCGATAGGCTTAAAAATCATCATCATTGCTCCAAATTCAAAACGATTTAAAACTTGTTTGCTCCAAGTAAGTGTGTGATGCTTGCCCCTGCTGTTAGATCTTATTTGATGATGTTTGGAGGGAAGATTCAAGATTTTAAATGGTGAAAATGTAACCCTATATTCACATAAAAATTTGCTCTCTAGTGTTTGAAATTGGGTGTCAAAACTTGAACTTTGTTACCATAAACACTCTCATTCCATTTTCATTTGTGCTCTTATCACTGTTATCACTGTTATCACTGCTCTTACTGTCACACTATCATACCACTATCCCATATTCCTTATACCCTTTGTTCCCATGTTTTTGAATCCTCAAACCCTATCATTTGCCATCATCTCCCTCCCTTCCTATCATTGGTGAAATCCTAATTTCCGAAGCATTCAAGGGCTGTCTCTATTACCTAATCATACCCCTATCACTATCACTTATTTCTATATCACTTATAAAGGCTCCAAATTTCAAAATTTCTCAAACAGTGAGTGACTGTCCTTTTACTTCCAAATTCCCTTGACAGTCTATGGTATTCATTGTGATATTTCCTTGCAGCCTCTCATTAGATATGTGGCACATGTGGCATTAAAGCATACACCAAACTATTGTTTCACCATACATATATCAGCACATATTTGTCAAACACCTTGTTTTCAGCATCGTGTCAGAGAAAAATTCATCATATGAGTAGGAAAGTGATTTAACCGCAGAGCTAAATGTACCGAGGAGGTCTCATAAAAGTGGGAGGCACGTCAGAGAGGAGCCCACTTCTTTGGCTCAATTACCGGCCTACCAACTTGCAATGACATGCTTTCAACAACTGTCATGTTTTTGGTATTGTGAGTTGATATCTTAGATTCAACAGCATCAGGAGTTAGTTCGCTTATTTATCCTACATTTGCGTGATGGTCATGTAAACCTTGCTGGAGTGAACTTCACCTTGACACCAGAGACTATTTCTGAGGCGACCGGGATACCGAACATTGGCGAGGAGTGGAATAAGAGACAACAATTGGATAGAGCATATTATGAACCTTACATCAGGCCTGGATATTTGAGGCTGTTGAGCAGAGTTTTCCTGTTCCAGTTTCTGAAGGTGTCCTATGCGCCATTAATGAAGCTCATCATTAGATACTTCAGCTGTGAGGGTAGATTCTCACACCTTTATGCATATCATATCAGAATTTTGATGCATTTCACGAGAGTGCGACTGATGAATATTCCATACTTCATGTGCTGAAACATAGAGCGGATGACTACCCTTATGCAGAAGAAGACTCCAGAGCAGCAACATAACATCATCTATCATTATGTGCTCATTAAAATCATTGTAGTACATCAGCTTGGATTGCAGGGCATCGCATGGCAAGGGTTCATCTCTCGTGACTTCTTTACAGCCTCTCTGCCTCCTCCAGAGATTTTTCATGATACAGGTGAGCCTTCACATCAGTTTGAGGTTCCTGAGATAGAGCCTATCAGTGTTCCAGGGTGTGTTACCTATCAGAGAGGCCAAAGAGCCTTATTTGCAGCAGCACGACGAGTACTATCTCCACCCAGGGTGGAAGGGGTCTCATTAATTTCGATAGCAGCACGAGTACTATCTCCACATGGCATGGAGGGGGTCTCGCCTTCTACATCATCATAGGTACAGGATAGATGCAAGAAGCCTATGCACGATGAGGGCCCCTCGGGAGGCCAAGATACTGATTTTATATTGATCAATGTTGATTTGAGCTCTCCCAGATCAAAGCTGAAAGAGATCATCCAGGAGCAAAAAGATGAGATCGACACACTGAACGAGAAATTGCAGAGAGCTCAGTGGGTTATAAATTACCTGGAGCAGCGGAATAAAAAACTGGTGGATCAGCAGACACTCATAGAGTTGCGGCAAATCCGTGAAGACCGTGAATTAGCTCGAAAGAGACCAGGTGACATGACACCATTTGAGCAAGAGACTTGCCTTACGAGCGTCAAAATTCATCTGGAGAAACTGTTGGCGAAGGCCAACAGGGACAAAGACATGCTCAGACACATGAAGAATCACTATTGGGCCTGCACACACGTTTGGAGAGAAAAAATGAAGATCCTGAAGGCGAGGTTGAGAAAAGCACTGAAACATTGGAAAAGGCCGGATCCACTCTAAATCTTGGCTGAAGCTTCCTTGGCTGAGCATGAGACATGATGGGAGACTTTCACTCCAAATTTCGGAAAATTTGGAGAATATTTTGTCATTTTGAAAATTTTTGGTTGCAAAACAGGTTTTTCTGCCCGATGTGTCGCGCCACCCGATGCGTGCTTATGATTGGGACATCTTCTGGGTGAAAAATTTACATTTTTGGTTTTTTTATGATAAAATATGCATGCTCAAGAATGAATAAGAAATTTCATGAAGTTCTGGGTGGTCTCAGAGGTCAAAAACACTCCAAAAATGACCTTTCTGCCACTTTTTGCACCAGCAGGAACAAGTCTTGGGATATTGCAGTTTTGGAGATGTAAATGACATCCAAATTGAAAACAGACACCTAGGATGGATAGCAGACATCCAGGGCTTTCCAACGAGCTATCATGAGCTCAATTTGGACTTCAGGAAGTGCCCCAAAAACAGGCTCAAAGTGGCATGGCGCATTGAATTTTTGGGTGTGGCGTATAGAGGAATTTTGCCCAATTTTCACTTTCCAACTCAAAAATTTGGCCAGTTTGAATAGTTTCACTTTTGGATGTAATTTTTGATCTATCTTGTTGTAAATTTGTGGCTATGATGTAAATTTGGCATGTTTTTACTTGTTCTAGAGGATTCATTCACTAAAAAGTGAAAATTAAGTGAATGGATTAGTTTCCTAGCATATAGAGGCAAGTTGTTTGGCTACCTAGATTTCAGCTCCATGTTTAGAATTGGTTGAAAAAAATCCTAGAAGGATGAGCTCGACCCCTAGAGGCATGGGAAGGGGTTAGGATGGTCTATATATTGTATTTCCTGAGACATTTTCAGGGTTGGATACTTGGGAAAAGTTTGGCACCTCATTGTATATTCTTTTCAGATTTTTGGCAAAGGAAAGACCAGAGTTTTGTAGCACTTGTTGGGATCCTTGTGGCTTCTGAGTTTTGATGATGTTTTTCTCCATGTTATTGTAAGTTTCATTAATTTTATATGTATTCCATTTCCCTTCTTTTTTCTTCTGAATTAAACAAATGAGTAATTGAGGTAGAATACATTAGTTTGTTGGTGCTCTGCCTTAAAATTTTGTTTATTTTATTATGTTTTCCTCCATTTGAAGAGGATCCTTGCACTCTCTTGCCCTCTTGAGCTCCTCAGAAGTATTTTCAATCCATTTGTTTGATATAAGACATCAAAATCATTGCCTACCCTTCCCCAACTTGAACTCTGCAAGAATTTGGCCTCATCCCCAAGCCCAAAATTGTTTTTCCCTTTTTCCAACAAAAACCGCTAAAAATAAAAATCAAACCCTCCTATTTGTTTATCTAGCCTAAGATCAGTTGTTGTTATCGTCATCTCAAGCCCATTTGAATATTTTCATTGAGATTGACCCGGAGAGAGCCCTCTCCTGTCCTCGTAGGGCTAGCTACGAGGCTGAGCATGGTTTGGTGTTGTCCTTTTTCTGCCTTATTTAAGCCTAACGTGGATTTGGGAACTAAAAATAATGAATCTCTAAGATGATCTGCAGAAGAAGAACTGGTGAAGATCTAGCGCAAAGTCTGCTGAAGGTAATGAAGAAATCTAGATAAGCTTATAGATCTGGTCTGTTTTGCAGAGATTTCATTTACAGATATATACACGAGTTTGTTGTGGAAAAATCATGTGTATACATAGATCTGATCTGATAAATGCGTGTATGGGAAGTTAGGGTTTACTGAAAAATGCACAGATGTATATGCGGGTTATTCTAATGAAAAGCGCGTGTATACGCGGGTCTGTTTAAATAAAAGAGCATATGGAATTTGAACTGAAGGTTTCTCATGGTTGAATGTGTTTCTGCATATCTATTCTAAAGTCTGGGTAATCTCTAATATTCTGGTTACAGTGGTTTCACTGTTCTATTTGAAGCGTTGGGCAAAGTATGTTTGTTGAAAAATGAAAGGTTGTGTTGAAGCTGTTTGATCCAGTTTTAAAATTGATGAAAGGTGGTATGCAGTGGTGCTGAGGGTCGAAGCCTTCAGTAAGGGGGTAGTAGCTCCCTTCCATTCATAGCTGGTAAACGAGAGCAGGGGGTAGTAGCTCCCTTTTAGGAGAGGCTGGTAAACAAGAGCAGGGGGTTGTAGCTCCCTTTTAGGAGAGGCTGGTAAACGAGAGAAGGTTGTAGCCTTCTGCAGGTGAGTGCCTGCATGATGGTATGAGTCTGCGCTAGTACACAGTTGTAAGATGTTTTCTTTATAATAAATATTGAAGACTGAGACGACGGCAGCGGTGGTTTTCTCCCGAATTTGGTTTCCACCTAAAATCCTGGTGTTCATGTGTGATGCTTATGTGTGTTGATTTATTCTGTTCTTACTGTACATGTTTACTGCTTACTAACATCTAATAAGTGAATGATGCAATAACCTAAGATAAGAATTATCTGCATAATAAGAGATCTGAGCATACGTGAGTTTCCTTAAGGATATCCGCGTATATATGCTTGTTTTGTTCTGTAAAGTAGCGTATGGGTTTTTTAGAAAAGAAAAGTAAAAATTTGATTGAAAAGTCAAGATATTGATTCACCTCCCCCTCTCAGTATCTTTCCCAACAATTGGTATCATAGCAGGTCCTTCTAAGAAAAAAATCTTAGCCGCCAGAAGGAAGATCAAGCAAGATGAGAAATCAAGATGGAACAACATCTATCAAGCCTCCCCTCTTTAATGGAAGCAATTTAATCTTCTGGAAAACAAGGATGAGATCCTCTGTTTAGTCTATGGGAACAGATTTATGGGCCATTGTTCAACAACGATATCAATATCTAGCTACAATACCAACAGATTTGACTGAAAAGAAGATTTGTGAATCAAATGCAAAGGCGGTCAATGCTATAACGGGAAGTCTGACTGAATCTGAATTTTTCAAAGTTATGCAGCTAAATACAACAAAGGAAATGTGGGACAAAATCATTCTAAGTTATGAAGGTGATGCAAAGGTAAAAAGTGCAAAACTCCAAACTCTCAGAATTGAATATGAAAATTTAAAGATGCATAGTGATGAAAGTATTGCCTGTTTCTTTTTACGTCTTGATGATGTTGTAAATCGTATGAGAAATATGGGAGAAACAATAACCGAAACTACTTTGGTTGAGAAAATTTTAAGATCTCTAACGACAAAATTTGAGTCAAAAGTTTATGCTCTTGAAGAAAAACAAGATCTTCAAAATCTTACTGTCGTGCAACTTCATGGGATACTAACTCCATATGAAATGAGAAGAGGAGGACCATCTGAAGTCAAAGAAGCCACCTTTAGAGCTTCTAAAAAAGGGAAAGAAGTGCAAGAAGTAGAAGGATCAGGATATATCTCAATAGAAGATGAGGGAAATTTTGTAAAGAAACTTCAACTTGGCACAGGACGGTTCATGGGTAAGCTTCCTTTCAAATGTTTTGATTGTGGAAGAGTTGGTCATTATGCTACTAAGTGTCTTTATAAAGAAATATCTGCAAAAGGGAAAGAAGTAGCAAGAAGGAATAAGAACCAGTCTAGCACTAGAAAAAGTTACTATACTAATGAAGATAGTGATGGGTTATCTAATAGTGAGGAAGAATGTGAACAAGATCTTAGACTTCTCATGGCTTTTAAATCTAGAGAAGAAAATGATACTTTTGTGGATGCTCTAGAGGACAATGATTTTCTTGAAGAAAACAATCAACTCAAAATACACTTAGAAGAATGTAAAATACTCTTAGAAGAAAGGAAAATAACTTTAGAGACTATGAAAAGGTAGTTTGAAGAAGCAAAGAAAGACATTGAGAAATTAGAATGTGAAGTGGTAAGTCTAAGAGAAGATTTTGAGAAAGAAAAGACTCTGAATCTTAGATTTACTAAAGCATCACAAACCTTAAATGAGATTATCAAGGTACAATGCTCTCCTCTTGTAAAGACAGGTCTTGGATATACCGAGGAATCTTCTCAGGCTTTAGCACCAAATTATGTAAAAGCAGTTACAACTGGTTTACAAAATTCTACCACTCAGCAAGGGAATAAAGAATCTTTACAGGTAAATCATGATCATCTCAATTCAAAGAACACTAATAGGAATATTCTTCAAAGAAACACCAATCAGCAGGTAAATTTGAGTAGAAGTTTTCATGATCGCAGAAATTTCTTCTTCAATAGACAATGTTTCTCATGTCATAATTTTGGTCACAAAGCTGTTCAATGTGTTGCATATAAAACCATCATGACAAGAGAAGTGAGAAAGAAAAGGATTGATATTGAAACAAAGAAGAATACCTATAACAATTTTTCTCCTCTTCTAAATGAAGTTGAATGTGCTTATTGCAATAACTTTGGGCATGAAGAATCTGAATGTAGGAGCAAAGTTTAGCCAAAAGAGCATTTTTCTTCAAGTTCCAAAGTATGGAAAAAGAAAGATTTACAGGTTGAAAATTGTGGCATAGCATTATTTGCAGAAGGAGAAGAAAATCAATGGTACATTGATAGCGGATGCTCAAGACACATGACAGGTGACAAAACCAAACTTTGTGCATATAGTACATTAGAAAAGGAAAATAAAGTTACTTTTGGAAATGATACTCCTACTGTAATTAAAGGAAAAGGGTCTGTGTTTCTAAAAGATAAGGTTAAGGTTAATGATGTCATGTATGTGGATGGATTAAGGCATAACTTGTTAAGTGTAAGTCAAATGTGTGATCAAGGAACTGAAGTTATCTTTAGTTCAAAATAATGTGTGGTTCGTGATCTTGATACAGGTAAAACAATCATAAAAGGAAAAAG
This sequence comes from Pinus albicaulis, assembly GCA_034641835.2. Classification (NCBI taxonomy): domain Eukaryota; kingdom Viridiplantae; phylum Streptophyta; class Pinopsida; order Pinales; family Pinaceae; genus Pinus; species Pinus albicaulis. The sequence continues at coordinate 808,899,253 of CM076576.1, forward strand.
AACTCCAAGCAATCTATATGTATTGAAAAACTGCAAAGAACAATGTTACTTGAGTAAATCTTCAGAAAACTGGCTATGGCATAGAAGGTTGGGACATCTAATATTCCCTCAAATCAACAAATCAAGTAGACTTAATGTTGTTCGTGGTCTTCCCAATATTACTCTACCTGAAAGTATCATATGAAAATCTTGCCAATTCGGCAAGCAGACCAGAGTGAAATTTAATGCCAAGGAAGGATCATCGAGTAGGCCTCTTGAACTCATTCATATTGACATATGTGGACCTATGAGGAGAAATTCACCTCGTGGTGAACAATAATATATCTTATTTATTGATGATTTCTCTAGAATGTGTTGGATTGGGTTGCTGAAGCACAAAGATGAAGCATTTGAGAAATTTCAGATCTTCAAGGCGCTGGTTGAAAATGAAGTAGATATAAAACTCAAATGTCTTAGATCTGATCGAGGAGGAGAATACACTTCAAATGAATTTCTTGGATTTTGTGAACAACATGGCATAAAAAGAAAATTTTTTGTAGCTGGAACTCCACAACAAAATGGCGTAGCAGAAAGAATGAATAGAACAGTTCAACAAATGGCTAGAGCTATGCTTGATGATTCTGAAACACCTGACACATTTTGGGGAGAAGCAACACATACAGTGGTAAACATTCTAAACAAGGCACATGTTTTTGTAAATAGTGACAAAACTCCATATGAACTCTGGTATGGTAATTCTCCATCTGTGAAGCATTTTAGAGTTTTTGGAAGTAAATGCTTTATCAAAAATAATGATGAAAAACTTGGCAATTTTGAACCTAGAGCAGATGAAGGAATACTTCTTGGTTACTCCTCTACGAGTAGAGCATATAAATGTTAAAATAAAATACTTTGGAAGATTGTTGAATGTATTGATGTTGTTATTGATGAGTCTCCTGAAGCCCCAAAGGAAGAAAAATAGATAACAAATGAAGACGATGGTGACTTATGTCATTCTACATCAAATAGAAATGATATAGATAGTGAACTAAATGAATAACCTAAAGATTATTTATCTGAAAAGGCTCCATCCAAATATGTTCAAAAGAATCATCCAAAATCTCAAATTTTGGGAGATAAGGGATCAGGTGTAAAAAAAAGAAGGACTCTTGTGGGATCTTCTAGCTATCTGGCATTTCTATCTACTATTGAACCTCACAATGTCAATCAAGCTAGCAAAGATGAATGTTGGGTTCAAGCCATGAATGAAGAGCTTGATCAAATTGAAAAGAATCACACTTGGGAATTAGTACCAAGACCTCATAACAAAAATGTCATTGGAACTAAATGGATATTCAAAAACAAGTTAAATGAGAATGGGGATGTTGTGAGAAACAAGGCTAGACTTGTTTGCAAGGGGTATACTCAACAAGAAGGTATAGAATTTGAAGAAACTTTTTCTCCTGTAGCTAGACTTGAAGCCATAAGAATGTTTCTTGCCTTTTAAAGCTTTCAACAAATTAAAGTTTATCAAATGGATGTTAAATCTGCATTTCTCAATGGCGATCTAGAAAAAGAAGTTTATATAGAACAACCAGAAGGATTCATTTTGGGAAATGATGAAAATCTTGTTTGTAGACTTAAAAAGGCTCTATATGGTCTCAAACAAGCTCCAAGGGCATGATATTATCATCTTGAAAAATATCTTCACCAACAAGGATTTTCAAAGGGGTCTGCTGATAGCAACTTATACACAAAAATTGAAAATGATAAACTTTTGATTGTGGTTGTATATGTTGATGATATCATTTTTGGAAGTAATGAAGAATCTATGAGTCAGAAATTTGCTTTTGTCATGCAACAAGAATTTGAAATGTCTTTACTTGGGGAACTAACATTCTTTCTTGGTTTGCAAGTGCATCAAACTACTGATGGTATATTCTTATCACAAGAAAAATACCTTAAGAAAATTCTGAAGAAGTATGGCATGGAAGAATGGAAACCTGTAAGGACATCAATGATAACCGGATGTAATCTCAGTTTTCATGATGATTCCCCCATGGTGAATCAACCAGAATACAGATCTTTGATAGGAAGTCTACTTTATCTCACTGGGACTAGACCAGACATTATGCATGCTGTTGGGATTGTTGGACGATTCCAAGCTAATCCAAAAGAGTCTCATCTTCAGGCTGTCAAAATAATATTCAAATATCTACAAGGAACTCAAGACTTTGGACTATGGTATCCAAAGAATGCTAATCTTACTCTTCATGCTTACACTGATGCAGATTGGGCTGGAAATGTTGATGATCGGAAAAGCACTAGTGGTGGAGCATTCTATATTGGGCCCCGGTTAGTATCTTGGTTCAGCAAGAAGAAAAACTCTATTGCCTTATGTACATCAGAAGTAGAATATGTGGCTGCCGCATCATGTCGCACACAACTTCTTTGGATGATGCAAACCTTACAAGACTTTCAAATCAAGTGCACACCTCCTGTCTCCATTATGTGTGATAATACAAGTGCCATCAATATTTCAAAGAATCTTGTTATGCATTCCAAGACCAAGCACATTCCCATAAAGTATCACTTCTTACATGAACAAGTGCTTGAACAAAAGGTGAATTTGGAGTATGTTCCCTACAAAGAACAAGTTTTTGATATATTTACCAAACCTCTGCCCAGGGAAGCATTCGAATATCTCAGACAAAAGCTGGGAGTAGTCTCTGCCTTGCAGAAAATCAAAACTTCTTAAATTCAGAAGATTAAATTGGATACGCAGGTTTCCTGAACGAAAGTCACATATATACGCAAGTTTATGCAAAGAAAACCGCGTATGGATGCACAAGCTAAGGGGGAGCACTGGTCATGGGGAAAGGATGCATTGGATGTGCAATTTCAGGGGGAGCATTAGCATTGTTGAATGTAATGCATTGTTGGCATTATGATGGTTCTAAAATATGATCTCTCTTGAGGTCTTTTTGGTCTTGGTTATAAAAAGTCATATTTCTAATTTGATGAAAATTTTATGTTGAGACCTATGATGTAAATTGTAATATTCAGTCTTGTAAAGGGCTTGTTCAAATTTGTAAACCCACTTGGTTGGGTAGTTGAGTCAAAATATGTAAACCCTCTTGGTTGGGTACTTGTGTAACATATGTAAATCCACTTGGTTGGATCATTGATGTAATTATGAGTCCTTGGTGATAGGATAGGTCATAGAGTCATGTACTTCATTGAATTTTATCTTGAAGACTCAGAATGAACTTAGAGGGAGCATGGTAACTTCAATGCACATCAGATCTACAGAGCTCTTCTTTTTACATGAGGAGAAAAACATTATCTTGGCTTTGATCCGCCCTTTGCCCTTGATGTCAAAGGGGGAGAGTAGCATGGTGTTTGAATAGGGGGAGAATATCATGGTGTTTGCATAATGGTTATAATCAATGTATATATCTGTTGTTGTGGTGATCAAACACCATCATGGTTGCCATCAAGTCCAAAGGGGGAGATTGTTGGCATATGTTGTCCTTGATGGCAACCTACTTGATGAAATAAGACTGTCGGCGATATGATTCAATGTGTTGTCCTTGATTGCAACCTATTTGATGAAGTTGTTCTTGATGAGTTGCCTATGATAAACAACCTATGTGTTAAATATGTGAGGATGATGTATCTATGTGTTAAAAGGAAGGATGATGTATCTACAGATCAGCTCAGAAGGAACAGAAGAAAGGAAGTGACAGAAAAATGATAAATATGATGTGTCACAAAGCATACATGGGTTTGTTAGGGCGAAGTAGCGTATGCAGGTTGAAAAGTATGTGCCAAGTCGCGTATGCCCTTTTGCGCTCCAAATTTAGAATACCAAGGGGTGTTACCATGGTATTGACCCATTGTATTGAGTGCTTGATTATATATTTGGTCCCATCCAGGAATACCATCGGAAGTGGTGTGGTTTTGAATCATGGTATTGATAAAGGCTAAACCTATATAAGGATAAGAAGATCATTGTGCAAGGGTGTGCATGTGTCTGGGTATTGAATGAATACTTCACTTTGAAGTATATCTGCATGACTAAAATTTGTTCTTGATTGATAAATCTGAATCTATGATGCACCCATGGATGTTTCTAAATCCTTAGATCCGATGATGATGAATCTCTAAGATGATATGCAGAAGAAGAACTGGTGAAGATCTGGCGCAAAGTCTGCTGAAGGTAATGAAGAAATTTGGGTAAGCTTATAGATCTGGTCCTTTTTGCAGAGCTTTCATTTATATATCTATACGCAAGTTTGTTGTGGAAAAAGCGCATGTATACGCGGATCTGATCTGATAAAAGCGCGTATGGGAAGTTAGGGTTTACAGAAAAATGCACAGATGTATATGCGGGTTAGTCTAATGAAAAGCGCGTGTATACGCGGGTCTGTTAGGTCCCTATATTACTAGTATAGTACCTTATTGTTGTTAGTGTAACCCCTTTATTGTTATTATTGTACCCTTGTAACCCCCATTTTGTTATTATTGTGCCCTTAAATTATTATTGTTAGGTCGGCTAGGATTACATTGTGGCCCCCTAGGATTACATTATGGCCCCATGGACTCCTATATATAGAAAGGAGGTTTTGTAAATTGTATCATCCAAGAATTGTTCATTTATGTAATGTGTTGGAGGTTGCCCCCTCGAAGTGGCTTATTTATAAGGCGTTCATATCTCTTTTCTTCTATTTTTGGAGCTGGTTACACAACATTTGGTATCAGAGCTTTGGATTCTAGGGTTTCGCTGCTCCAAACAGGTCATTGTGGCATTTTCGCTATAAATTTTTTTCTACGAAGGTTCAGAAGCTAAAATTTTTAGGGTGCAAAGCCGAAATCCTGAGGAATATGTTCTAAAAATTTTAGAGCTTGGTTCGCAATATTTTAGGAGATATGATCTGTGGAAGTTAGGTATTTTTTCAGGCTCCTAAACAGGTCATCGTGGCATTTGCGGTATAAATTTTTTTCTACGAAGGTTCGAATCTGAAATTCATATGGTGCGAATCTGAAATCCTGAGGAAGTTTTTCAAAAAATTTCAGAACTTGGTTCGCAATATTTTTGGAGATATGATCTATGGAAGGTAGTGCTTTTTCAGGCTCTTGAATTGCATCTCAAAGAGGTGATCGTGGGAAAAGTTCAATAACTCTCTCTCTGGGCATCGGATTGGAGTTCCGTAAAAATTGGTTGCAAGTACACAGAATATATTTTTTTGGATATCAATTTCAGAGACAAAAGATGAAACAGTGACACGTGGCAAGTCGTACAAGTTCGATCTACTGAATTAGTCCATAATTAGGTCATTGTGGGAGATTGGACACAACTTTGTCTTGGAAAATCAAAATCAGGTCAGACCTGTGGCATTCAAAAGATAATTCAGAGGGCTAATTCAGTGATGAATTTAAGATATTGAAGATCTGTAATCATAGAGATAATACAATTTCAATATCGAGCTCCTCAAAGCTGGTAAAAGGTGTGTATTTTTTTTTTCCGAATTGCATAAGTCTTGTTTGAAGAATCAAGTTGAATTGATTGCAGGGCCTATTGTAGAATAGATATCAATATTGGAGTCTGAAATGGCCCCTAAAAAGAATTCAACACCCATTAAGCCTTTAGAAGGCTCTACTATTACTCATGAAGATGAAGAATGACAACATGACATATCAAAATTACAAGAGCAAATGCAACAAATTTCGCTCTCGCAAAGAACAACAAAAAATGAAATGGAAGTTTTGAAGAAAGGCATGGAAACTAAGGTGGATGGTTTGAAGAAAGGCGTGGAAGCTAAGATGAATGGTTTGGAAGCTAAGATGGATGGCATGGAATTCAGCATGGAAGCTAAGATGGATGACATGAAGAATGATCTAAAAGCATACATGGAAGGCTTGATGACAAGTTTAAAACCAGAAATGATTCCTAATGGCGAAAATATAGTAGAAGAACCTCATGATGAGAACAAAATAAATGTTAATCGTGATTTCATAAACTCTAATGTTGGCGGGAAGAACCACCATATTCCAAAATTGGATATGAGGAAGTTTGATGGAAAGGATCCTGTAACATGGATACTACAGATGGAGCAATATTTTGATCTCCATAATGTGCAAAACACACAAACGGTACGCATTGCAACTTTACATTTAGAACAAAATACATTTGTATGGTATCGATGGCTTTGCTCCCGTAAAAAAATTGTCACTTGGTCAATTTTTACGGAGGAAATGATAGCACATTATGAGGATACAAAGAGCAACACCTTCTTTAGCCAATTGATAAATCTCAAACAAAAGGGTTTAGTGGGGGCAGCACATTGAGGACTTCCAAAAATTGAATATAAGGGTAACTAATATTCCAGAGGAACACAGGATTGATCTCTTCTTAGGTACTCTAAAGGATAACATCCAACATGAAGTTCGTGTTTTGGAACCTGATTCATTGGAGAAGGCATTCATGTTGGCAAGAAAAGTTGAATGTAAAATTATGGCGACAAGGAAGCCTACCACTCAATTCTATAAAGAAGGAAGTGTTTCTATGCCTAGATTTCCACAACCTACAAGGTTGACACCACAACAATTGGAAGAAAAAAGAGCAAAAGGGCTTTGCTACGGTTGTGATAGCAAATACACTAAAGGTCATAAGTGTGCTGAGAAGAAATTATTTTACATAGATTGTGAAGAGGAAGAAGAAAATGAACAAGAAGAGGATATACACCAGGAACCAGCTCTAGAAGAGGAAGAAATGAATCCGACCATATCGTGTAATGCACTGGTAGGAATTACCTCTCCTCAAACTCTCAAGATAGCAGGACAAATCAAGAAGAAAAAGGTAATAGTGTTGATTGATTCAGGTAGCACCCATAATTTTATTCATTGTAAGGTAGCCAAGAAATTAAATTGTTTCCTATACCCAGCACCAGAATGTCAAGTGATGGTTTCAAATGGAGGAACTATAAATTTCTCTGGAAAATGCCATAATATCAAGCTAACTATGGGGGAATATGTATTGACTAGTCCAATGCTTTCCATTCCTATGGGAGGTGCTGATGTTGTACTAGGAGTACAATGGTTACAATCTTTGGGGATGGTAGCTTTTAATTTTTAAGAACTTTTCTTGAAATTTTTTTCAGAAGGAAAGGAAGTCGAATTACGGGGTATTGAAGGGAAGCCAGGAAGGATAATAAGCTCTAATGTCATGACAAAGATTCTAAAGAAAGAACAACGAGGCGTAATTGCACAATTATGCTCACTAGAAGTTCCGACATCAAAATCATCTATTTCTGCAGATCTCCAACAAGTCTTGGACCATCATTCCAAGGTGTTTGAAACTCCCAAAGGACTCCCACCTATTCGTGATCATGATCATGCTATTCATTTGATTCCAGGAAGTGTTCCTCCAAACATCGGGCCTTATAGATATCCTTACTTCCAAAAGAGCGAAATTGAACGTATGATTGCAGAAATGTTAGAGGCGGGTATAATTCAACCTAGTCAAAGTTCTTTCTCTGCTCCTGTAGTATTGGTACACAAGAAGGATGGATCATGGCGAATGTGTCCAGATTATAGGGAGCTCAAGAAGCTCACCATTAAAGATAAATTTCCCATTCCTGTGATTGATGAATTATTGGATGAATTACATGGAGCAATTTATTTTACCAAGTTGGATCTTCGTTCGGGATATCATCAAATTAGAATGAAGACTGAAGATATTCCAAAAACAGCATTTTGAACTCATGAGGGTCATTATGAATTTTTGGTCATGCCTTTTGGCCTTACCAATGCACCTTCTACATTTCAAGGGTCGATGAATTCCATTTTCAAACCCTTCCTTAGAAAATTTGTGCTAGTATTTTATGATGATATACTAATCTACATCAGGTCTTGGAAGGATCATGTTGAACATGTTGATAGGGTGCTCAAACTATTGCAGAAGAAACAATTATATGCAAAAATATCCAAATGTTTCTTTGGAGTACAAGAGGTGGAATATCTGGGTCATATTATATCTCATGAGGGTGTTAAAGTAGACCCTAACAAAATTAAAGCCCTTAAGGAATGGAAAGTACCCACGACCATAAAGCAGTTGCGAGGATTTCTCGGGTTAACAGGGTATTATCGCAAGTTTGTTAAGAATTATAGGATAATAGCAGCACCTCTAACAACATTATTGAAGAAAGATGCATTTTCATGGACTCTTGAAGCAACGAAGGCCTTTGAACATCTTAAAGAAGCAATGTGCCTAGCACCGGTCCTATCTACGCCAGAATTCACAAAAACCTTTATTGTGGAATGCGATGCCTCAGGAAATGGAATTGGTGTTGTTTTAATGCAGGAAGGAAGACCCATTGCTTTTGAAAGTCTTCCAATCAAAGGAAAGTATTTACAGAAACCTATTTATGAGAAGGAAATGTTAGCAATACTACATGCACTAAAGAAATGGCGAACTTACCTAATGGGAAGACACTTCAAGGTAAAAACTGATCATGATAGTCTTAAACACTTTTTGGGACAAAGACTATCTTCAGAAGAGCAGCAAAAATGGGTCACAAAGATGTTGGGTTATGACTTTGAAATAATCTACAAAAAGGGAAAGCTTAATGTTGTTGCAGATGCACTCTCAAGAAATAATGAAGAGGTGGAAGCATTGCTTTGTGCCATTTCTATTATCCAGCCAGATTGGATAACTGAAGCAAGAGATGAATGGAAGAAGGACAAAGATGTATGGACACTCATTCAAAAGTTGCAGCAAGATCCTAGTACATCTGATACATTTAGTTGGAAAAATGATTCCTTATGGTACAAAGATCGCTTATATCTTTGTAAGGATTCCCAACTAAAACAAAAGATTCTTCTCGAATTGCACACTTCTCCTTTAGGAGGACACTCAGGATTTTTAAAAACTTACCATAGGGTGAAGAAAGAATTTTTTTGGGATGGCCTTAAATCTGATATTCGAAAGTTTGTGGCAGAATGTTTGGTTTGCCAGCAGAATAAAGTGGAAACAATTAAGACCCTAGGACTTCTACAACCTTTATCCATTCCAGGTCAACGTTGGGAGGAGATTTCAATGGATTTTATCACAGGTTTACCTAAGTCCGAAGGAAAGAGTGTCATCATGGTGGTAGTTGATAGACTTACCAAGTATGCACACTTTTGTGTATTATCTCATCCATTTAAAGCAAGTACAGTTGCTACTACATTTATGGACAGAATTCAAAAGCTACATGGAAGCCCAAGGGTTATTGTGAGTGACAGAGATCCCATTTTTACTGGAAATTTTTGGACAGAGTTATTTTCTTGTTTGGGTAATCAATTAGCTCATAGCTCATCTTATCATCCTCAATCTGATGGTCAAACTGAGATAGTAAATAAATGTTTGGAAGGATATCTTCGTTGTTTTGTATCCGATAAACAAACACAATGGGTCAAGTGGTTACCTCTCGCTGAATGGTGGTATAACACTTCCTTCCATACTGCAGCAAAAATGACCCCATTTATGGCACTTTATGGATATCATCCACCATTGATCACATCATCTTTAAGGGAAAATTTGAAGGTTCAAGCAGTGGAAGATCACATCGAGCATCAGCAAGAAGTTCTCCAACTCTTAAAGGATAACCTGAATTTGGCACAAAATCGAATGAAACAACAAGCAAATCAACATTGCAGCGAGAGAAGTTTTGATGTAGGAGATTGGGTATTTTTAAGGCTACAACCATATAAACAAATGTCCCTCAAGTAAGCTAAGAAGAATAATAAATTATCGCCAAAATACTATGGTCCTTACAAGGTGTTGAAAAATATTGGCACTATGGCATACAAATTGGAGCTTCCTGCTTCTTCACGAGTACATCCAGTTTTCCATGTTTCATGCTTAAAGAAGGTTATAGGTGAAAATCTTCGAGTTCAAACAATATTTCCAGAACTTGATGAGGAAGGAAAAATGATATTGGAACCTGAAGCGGTCACAGAAACAAGAACTCGAAAATTACGGAATCGATCAATTTCAGAGTATCTCATCAAGTGGAAGAACTTACCCACTGAAGATTCTACATGGGAGGATGAGAATTTTATACAGAATCACCCAGAGCTACTCTAGCATTGAGGACAACACGTTTTTGAAGGAGAGGGGCATGTTAGGTCCCTATGTTACTAGTATAGTACCTTATTTTTGTTAGTGTAACCCCTTTATTGTTATTATTGTACCCTTGTAACCCCCATTTTGTTATTATTGTGCCCTTAAATTATTATTGTTAGGTCAGCTAGGATTACATTGTGGCCCACTAGGATTACATTATGGCCCCATGGACTCCTATATATAGAAAGGAGGTTTTGTAAATTGAATCATCCAAGAATTGTTCATTTATGTAATGTATTGGAGGTTGCCCCCTCGAAGTGGCTTATTTCTAAGGCGTTCATATCTCTCTTATTCTATTTTTGGAGCTGGTTACACAACAGGGTCTGTTTAAATAAAAGCGCATATGGAATTTGAACTGAAGGTTGCTCATGGTTGAATGTGTTTCTGCATATCTATTCTAAAGTCTGGGTAATCTCTGATATTCTGGTTATAGTGGTTTCACTGTTCTGTTTGAAGCATTGGGAAAAGTATGTTTGTTGAAAAATGAAAGGTTGAGTTGAAGCTATTTGATCCAGTTTGAAAATTGATGAAACATAGTTTGCAGTGGTGCTGAGGGTCGAAGCCTTCAGTAAGGGGGTAGTAGCTCCCTTCCAGTGATAGCTGGTAAACGAGAGCAGGGGGTAGTAGCTCCCTTCCAGGAGAGGCTGGTAAATGAGAGCAGGGGGTTGTAGCTCCCTTCCAGAAGAGGCTGGTAAATGAGAGAAGGTTGTAGCCTTCTGCAGGTGAGTGCCTGCGTGCTTGTATGAGTCTGCGCCAGTACACAATTGTAAGATGTTTTCTTTATAATAAATATTGAAGACTGAGACGACGACAGCAGTGGTTTTCTCTCGAATTGGGTTTCCACCTAAAATCCTGGTGTTCATGTGTGATGCTTATGTGTGTTGATTTATTCTGTTCTTACTGTACATGTTTACTGCTTACTAACATCTAATAAGGGAATGATGCAGTAACCTAAGATAAGAATTATCTACATAATAAGAGATCTGAGCATACGCAAGTTTCCTTAAGGATATCCGTGTATATACACTAGTTTTGTTCTATAAAGTAGCGTATGGGTTTTTGAGAAAATAAAAGTAAAAATTTGATTGACAAATCAAGATACTGATTCACCCCCCCTCTCAGTATCTTTCCCAACACACGAGGTCTGAGTATTTATTATTATTAAGAAACATTTTTTTAATACAATCTCTAGATTCTCGACTAGATATCTAGTACAGAGAAATCATGACATAAAAAATATAGTGAGTTTTACCTCACACCAAAAGTCCTCACTGAACCTGTAGCTAAATTGACGAAACCCAATTTCCTTCTGCATTGCCTCTGTGTAGTAGCTTCATAGGCCTGCATGGGGACTTCTATGGACTACGTCACCTCCTCTCTTGAATCGATCTACACCTAATAAAGTTGAGTTCCAGCCCTTCCATCTCAGAACCTCGATCTCCCAACAAATATCAGAGTATCTCACGAAAACACTACACAATCCTTCTAGGGATTAGATTTGTTGTTCCTGCAGCAATTTGGCCCTCACTTAATTGCTCAGTTCCACTCTTCCTATTTCACATCATATGCTCTAACACAATGTGAAAATTCCTATATCTGAAAATCTTACAAATACTAATACAACTAACTAAATCTACTTCATCTACCTATAAATTACATTACACAGTTATTTTAAAATTTCTTCAAGACAATATTGAAGTAAATTGATGAAGCAACCTACACTTAATAATTTATGACTCTAAAAAAAGGAATATGAGAAAATAATAAATCACACATAGGACACCATTATTTTGGATTAAAGTCCCCGGAAAAGCCCAATGGGGGAAAACGTGTGCAATGTATATGATGGTTTATTATAATTAAGCAGTAAATTCTAAATACAATCGTTTGATTCCTTACTGGCTATCCAACATAGAAAAATCATGATAGACAAAAATATAGTGATTTTTACCTCACACTGAAAGTCCTGGCTGATCTTGTATCTGAACTAACAAAACAATGACACCCTATGCACTGCCTATGCATAGTATCTACATAGGCCTACGTTGGGACCTTTTTGGACAGCATCAGCTCCTCTCTAGAATTGATATGCATCTCTATAATTCGAGTTCCAACCCTCCTGGCTCAGTACCCCAAAATAAAAACAAATCTCACACTATCTCATGAAAAATTGTGTAGCCTATACGTGGGCCATGCATGGGCCTATGTCACCCCTTCTATGGCCTTTGTCACACCCACTTGAGGTTGTGCTACTTCCTCTATGGGTTATATTGCCTCTCTACTATGTATTCATGGCTTGGGATAATATTCTCTGACCAATAACTATATCTCCCCTCACTCCAACTTTAATCACTTTGATTTAATCTTCATCCGAGCACTATTCCTTGAGAAGAATTAAATCACTCTATTCACTTGGTGTGTCTTTCCAAATTACCCTCAAGCCTTCCTTTATAGTATTCCCATTGAGATATCAAAAAACGAGATTATATCTCTAATCAACAGCTAATATTATAACATCACTTGATCTTCGCTTTCTAGATCATTCTCACTTTATTTTATTAATACCTTTTAGCTATTTAGTTTCCATAAGTTAGAGTTAGCGGCCCCATTAAAACAAATAACTTTTATAATAAAACATAATGTGTCTAGAATTTTCACAAACAATTTTTGGGCTCTTTGAAATACTAGTGCCTAAGCCTCTTAAAAAAATTTCAAAAAATAGAGCACTTCCCGTTCTACCAAAAATCAACATTTTCATCAAAAATTTGGGACCATCCTATTGTAAGAATCAAACCATAGTATTTTTAGTCTATGGAAGAGCCTTCCTCACCATAGAAACCAACGTGAGTGTTTCGATTACCCACCGAAGTTGTTGAACTTTATGATCAATGGGTCCTTCACAATGTCATGGATAGTACAGATATCAACTTGTTACTATCCCAAATCTATCTTTATTATGTAGATTAGAAACTATTTAGCTTTTTACAATAGGTGCATCATTGGTTGGCAATCACAAGTGAAGACTTTAAATAGGAAAGTGGGGCCAGGAACAATAACAACAACAAAAGGAGAATGTAGCATTAGGGAAAGTCCACTGAGAAATTATGGGTGTACATATCAATGATACCTCCCCAACTGGTAGTTGGTAGAGAATATCAATGATAATATGCAAGTCCTTAGAGAAAAAGTGATATAATTTTTGATACAACAATAACAAAATTCCATCAGAGGAGTGTGAATGTAGAACATTGATTCAATGTGTTGTAGCGTAGTACCAACAACTGGTTAAATATTAGAAAAATTGTGGGAGTATGGTATATCATGGATATCAACTATGGAGTGCCTTATTAAAGGCTCTAGTAAATATAAAAGTCACCTATCAGGTACTGATATATAAATAACAAGTACTAGAAATTAGGCATAGCATGGGTGCGATGAATTTCATGGAGAAATGAAAAATTACCTACGAAACATTATAGCTTAGTGAATAGAATGAAAAACTCCATGAAGATAAGAAATAGTGGACCAACCTACAAAATAAAGCACAGGAAATTACATAAAAATTCAATTAATTGTTGATGAAAGTGTGTCAAGAAAATAAAGAGGATGCTAATGTTGTCTATAAGGAGCTAGCCATTGGAATAGTTGAAACTGTTATCAACAAAGGGGAAGAGATTAGGACTGAGATAGAGGCATAGGAAAAGGGATTATAGGAATTGAGTAAGGTTTTATACATCAAGCTATATTCCTAAGAGAAGGATGAAGTGGGTGAGGAAGAGTCATATCTTAATGTTGGCATCTTGTTGGGGGATGCTAATTTTCAGAAATTTTCATAGTGCTAGTCCAGGTGACTACGCAAATAGAGTGACATAGGAGAGAAGCGTCCAACATGCAGTATTAGGACTAACATATAAGAAAGATATGTGGCACATCGAGGCACTACAAAAGAAATATGAAAACATCTAACAGATGGGGATGCATTCCAATAAATACAATATTTCGGATTTTGTGGATGTTGGGTGAAGGAGAGGATGGTTATTGAGGAAATGAAATCTAGATATATTTGGATATGGAAGGAAGTTCTGAAAGTGGTTATGTGTTGGTAGTAGATATTTTTCAGCATGTTTTACTAATTAGTTAACCTGTGTGATATAGGTGGAGACGAAGCTACCAAAGAATATCTAAATGACTATCCAACATTTAACATAGCTAGAAGGGAGGAGAAGTAGGCAAAAGAGGAAGGAGAAGCTATTAAGGACCAATAACAAGAATATTCCAAGATAATTCTAGGGTTATTTAAGTAAGAGGAAATTTTTGTAGAGACTGTGCCTTTTTTTACAATAGTTAGAATGTTAGATGTTAGATGTGTACATGACTATAGCTATAGTGTAGCCTGTGTATAGAAAAAATAGTATGTAGTGGATTTTATGGGATATTTTCTTGTAATGGTAATTATAATGTGCTATTAGAAAACCCATTAAGGGTATTGAGTTGGATGTAAGTGATTCCTATTGTGAAGCATTGCACATTTTTTGTCTAATGCGAAAGTAACCAGAAGAATAATGGATCTACCACTATATCTTAATGTATAAATGTGTTATGTTGTTGTTATTACTATCTATTTTTATTTGTTGTTTAATGATATAATGTCAATATAACATTTCTAAATATTATATGTAATGAGATGAGATAATAGCATTGTTATAGTTTTAATTTTTTAATATTATAAATTTTTTATAGTGAACTTCTCTTTAGATGTCGAAAAGGTTTCTAAGAGAAATGAAATATCTTAGTTGTAAGAATGTGGTGGATAATGAATAACATTTTAGATAGGTTGTGAAAGAACCTATGAAGTCTTCCATGACACATAGTCTCCGAATTAATATTAAGTGTATGCTCGATATGTCTTTATATCCATGTGTCTAAGGTGAAGCCCTAGTATCATAGAGTCACAATAATCACATCTTACTATAGAAATCTCATTCCAATAGTCCCCACAACACTTGGCGTGAGACTTCATCCATTTTTAGGGTGACCTCAAAATGACCATTGTTGAGTGAGTTTGTTAGCTGAACTATGTAGAAAATCCCAAGTTTTTTGGAATCTCATGCACCAACAATAAACATCTATATGTAATTTTCTTCTTTAGTCACATGCTTCTCTTACTTTGGGACCATCAGCATGCATTATATTCCTCAACATAGGTTAAGAGATAGTTATGCTTTAGTCAAAATAGTGAGGTGGATTCATGCATGCATGAGTTTTACTTCTCTTCACTGTGAGTGAACTCGCAATATAACTTGATTCATGCATGATAAATGAAATAGTAAATATAATGAACACATGTTGATTCTTTTGTGATAATGCAAGATCAACTAGTTTAGTTGACTAGTTAACTAGTTTACTTAACATGTTAACTAGGCCTACACTTAAGAGATGTTATCCATGCACTATTAAACCAAACCAAGGTGCATTATACTTAATTTTTCAATAAAGATATATAGAGAGAAAAATTATTCTAATCTCTTTCAAAATCTTTAGTTATTACCTTGCAATTGTTACATTTGTTTCCACCTAGATTATTTGTACGTGTAATTCTAAATTTCACATGGTATCACAACATGGTTTTTGGTGAAGAAAATTATAACCATATTTGTAGCTCTTGAAGTTGCATGATTTGAGAAGATGGATTACTCTCTACAGTCTCAACAAAAAGTGACTCCTGTGCAATTTAATGAGCATGAATGGAATTTAAGAATCATTTATATTCTTATAAGTAAGGGGTTATTTATAATCAGTATGAGGAATAAATATATGCACACTATAACTCTCAAGAAGATAAAATACTTGAATGGAAACTATGAATCATATGGGATAATTTTCTTATTCTTTTCTCCACATCTACGGTTTTACATAGAGTCTACTAGTAGTCATAATGAAGTTTCAACAACCCCTAAGGGTCTCTTCCATAATAAATTCATTATGTGTGGATATGATTGGGATAATAAACTCATATATTTGAGCCTGATTATTTTTTAAACCCTACATAACTTATTTGCAAATTTCAAATCACTACCACAATTTATAAATGCATACAGTTTTGGATACAAAGAGAAACGAATTATTCTCTTCATTCTCTCCAATATCAAACCAAAACACTTCATTTTTTTTAATCATTCCATGCCTCATTATTGGTGATGTGTGCAGCTTTGAAGATTCCATCAATGGACTCTTTCATTAAGACTCCTATTCAAGAGCATGAAAAGCTTATCAAAATGCGAACCCTCAAAATGTGCATGCACTCATTGTTCATGGAAGAAATAAGTGAAGGAAGATGAACACAAGAAATAAGGAGAATGATAATAGAAAAGGAACATGTTATATATCTCATGAAAAATTTTCCAAATCCAAACTTCAATATCAAAGAAGGACAAGAAAAAGTGCACTTGCTACAATACATGCATGAAGAAGTAGATCAGTGTCATGCCAAAGAGACTCCAAAAACATAATCATGGAGATTGCATTTTTATTGTGCCAAAAATAAAGGGAAAACATCAAATTATCAAGGAAAATCTCATGCACTTGTAGAAATTTCATCTTTTTATGATTATTTGATTATTGATAGTGGGGCATCACACCATATGGTTACCTCATGATAGTTCTCTTCAACCATGGAAATGTGTTTTGGTCCTCCCACATAGATGGGGGATGAAATTTTATTCAAATACATGGAAGAATAAGAGTAGAAATGGACAACATCTTCTTTCATCATGTATTGCATGTCTTGTAGCTATCCACAAACCTACTATTAGTCTACCAGATAACATGTTCTAGTTGAGGAAAGTAGGTGGAATTTACATCTAATACTTTTTACATATTTTAGATGACATAAAACTGTACAGTTATTGTAGGTAAATAATATCATTCCACAAGTTTGTATTTTTTCCAAAATTTTCTTCTAAATATTCATTAGTTATGGTATTATCACATGCAAGCGAAGAGAAACATGTGACTAAATAGGGAAAATACATAGATATGTTTATATACACAAACATCCCTCTAAATCTTACCTTAGGCAAGAGAATAAATAAAGTGGGTCCCAAAAATATGTAGTTAGGGTGGTAGCAAAATGTTTTTCGCATGCACACAAGATTGATTACGATGATACATTTGCACCAATATAGAAATTTACCCCATTATGATGGCTCTTGTTAGCATGGCAACATAGAAGTGGGAGACTCACCACGTTGATGTAAGAAATGAATGGTTATATTAATGAAAAAAACTATACACTAGTACAAAATGGCTAATTAGTTACTAAAAAAATGACTAAAATTTGCATATAAATGACTATTTTTCAGTCGACGACCAATAGTAGCTAATTTACAGCATCTTATAACGCGACCAACTTTTGGTTTTTTTTAGCTTAGTCATTAATTGGTTATCTCAATTCTATCGTCTAGTTGTATACTTGGTCATTAATTTTGGCATTAATCTAGTCATTGATTTAGTCATTAATTTAGTCATTGATTTCATCATTAATTTAGTCATTGATTTGGTCATTGATTTAATCACTAATTTAATCTATGATTTGGTCATTAATTTTCACAATTAATGAAAAAATATAAAACAAAATAAATTACTATATGATCACCCGAGAAAACCAATTAATGACCAAAGAAATATGACCAAAATGTTGGTTGTGTTATAAGATATGTAAATTAGCTACTAATAGTCATATATATGCAAATTTTAGTCGTCGTTTGAAACTAATTAATAATGGAAGAAATATGACAAAATTTTAGTCGTGTTATAAGATACTATAAATCAACTACTAATAGTGGTATATATGCAAAATTTAGTCATCATTTGTAGTCACAAATTTATTATTTGCAGTAGAAATTTATTCGTTATATAAACGACTAATTTTATTGTTTATATTCATTTCATTACTTTCCTTAATAATAATTATAAATGACTAATTTAGTCATATATTCATTTTATTTTTGTTCATGATTAATCAATGTAAACTACTAATTTAGTAGTTTTAAATTGATTTTTTTTTTCATTATTAATCAACATAAATTAATTTGTATGATTTAAAAGATGTCATACAATGTGCATGTTCGTCTAATAGGAAAACACAAAGTTGCATATTTTAATTACAATACTAAAAAATATCAAGTGCAACTATAAATAATTTCAATGACATAAATTATATTATATGAAATTTTGAAGTATTACAATATGATTTTCCAACTTAATATTGCTCGGACTACAATTTACACGTGAAATGGTGTTTCATCACTTCAAAACATTATCATTGTCTTTCCAAGGCATTGTAGGTGAATTCACCAACTCTGAGGACTTGACCATCAGTCTTTATGTGTTTCTTATGCATAATATTTCCTCTAACAGTATCACGAAACCAATTCTCCTCTCTCTCTTTTTTCATTTGTCGCTCCAATGTTATTTATCCCCTCTTTTTTCAATTCATGTTTCTTACCATCAATACTGAGTTCATTCTCTGAAAAAAAAATAAGACAATGAAGAGTGTAAAACATTAAAGACAATGAACACTACAATATAAATTAAATTAGACTATAAATAATTTATAGGACATATACCTCAACATCAACAATGTCAAAGCCATTTTTCCCCATACAAGTAAGAAAATCGAACAAATTATCTTCACTTTCCAACACATGAACTTATTCAAGTATATAAACAACATGTACTCAAATAACAACATGAAAGTAACTTTTTCTTATAGCCATGAAAATATTTTAACACAAAATAGCTATAAGGACTCCAATCAATATAGTGTAATACTAATTTCATCTTCAATCTTTGGTTGTTTTCTAAATGGACATGGTAGAAAGTATTTTAAATTTCATAGTTAAAAAACAAAACAAAATGAAAAGAAACATCCAAAATATAGTCAAACAATAAAGAGAGGATATCATGGAATGGAAATTGCAATTATAAAAAAATTGTTTAGCTGTCCAACGATGTCATGTCTGGCATTCCCAAGACATTTTCTTGCACAAAATAACCATGAGGTGAAATAATCACAAAATTAAAAATCATAGGAATTCCAAATTTGATGTCTTAGGTGTCTAAGCGATTGTAATATCCCAAAATAGGGAATTTCTACAACAATAAGAACATCTTAAGAAGTTCCAAAGTTGGAGATGCAACAATGTAAAAACACATATTAGAGTAGAGGGATTATATCAATACATAGACCATGAGAAGATCCAAATAGCCATAAAATTGATCTTATAGCAGCAAATGTATACAAATTCTTGAGGTAATGATCACTCAAGCTAGGCAATGCAAGCCTCAACAGAACATGTACATGAAAATGAAGAACACTGCTACATATAGAAAGCCCAACGATATGAATGCACAGTTTATAGGAGGCACTACTATAGAAATAATTTCAATACATGGATATGGAAATTTATAGCTCAAGAAAGTGGGGAAGTCAAGCTCTAAACCCCTGGAAACAATCTCAAGACAATTCTAGAAGGATTTCTTGAAATATACAAAATGGCAAAAATGTCGGAGTAAGAGGGCTGAGTAGTAGCTGCAACTCAAGAAATAGATGGAGATGGCTGTATATGATACACAATATCAACAAACCTCCTCCAATGGATCTTCCAAGTGAAAGGCTGATCCTATCATCGAAGATCTTACCCTCCAAACAATACTACAACCCTCACTGCAAATACACACTGAAAATAACGTAGTCTAAGAGAGGGACTATGCTGTAGATCATGGAAATGGCTGGCTTGCTACCAAATATTGTGGAATATGCTCTTTAATATTCCTCACTAATCTTCTAGAGGAATAGAAGCTCCCTCCTCTTAAAGATGAGCTCTAGAAGTTGTGATGCGGAATCCTCCACTGCAATACCCTCCAACACAACATTTCCTACTACAGGAATAATGTTGTAGCTGAAGGATGATGCTTGGCCTCAAGCCTGAATGTGGAGAAATGAAGAGAAGGCTCCCTTAAGATTCCTCTCTTGAAAGCAGAAGGAATTCCTAAACATGAATTCCTTGTGCTAAGCAGCACTGCAACTCTGCTAAATAGCATGAGAATGCACGAATTCTAAACAGACCAATAAATCAATAACCATCAACATCAATAACAATGGTTGCCTTTCCATCCTCTTAAACAAGTGAAATCTCTCTCACCATGGGTCCCACTCATTAGGGTTTCCTTCACCAAAGAAACCTCTTCCCTTTCATACTGTGTTGTTTGTCTAAGTGTTCTCCACCTCCTCTCCTGTTGTTGACTTGGTAAAACTTGACCTTGTCCACCTGCAAATGATCATGTTCACACATGAGGGTGTGAAATCCAGATCCTCTGATGATCCCTTTCCACACTATGAGGGATTTTATTTATTATTATAAAATTTATGGGCCTCCTTACAAATTTATTTATCTCCTAAGTGACATGAAAAAAAATTAATATTCCAATTAGCTACATGCTAATTTTGGAATATTACATTCCTCCCCTCCCAAATGTTGCTTGTCCTCAAGAAAATGTAAGGATAGAACTAAGAAGTTGCCTCTCAAGGCATGGAGACTGAAATGTATTGGGAAAACATCTTTCCCAATTGGATCCTCCACCCCAAGCAATCATCCATACAAAATGAGTCACCTCCCAACATGGCAACTCCAAAAAATTCTTCTCCACCTTGAGTTCATGCAATGTGGGTGGGCTGAAAATATTAACATGGTATACATAGGAGCCCACCCCATGCTATCCTCCTCTCCAACTATGATAAGTGTAGAGCAGATGTTGATCCTGGGCTGCAAAACAATTGCCCTCAAGTGGCAAGATGAAGACTAGATCTCCAAATATCTCCTCTCCAACGCTGTGAATCAAGCTCACCAAAATCATTCCATATGTGATGGATAAGAAATCATCACCATATGGAATCCCAACAATCACATGACCCACCTCTACAAAAGGAAACAAGTGTTTGGTTGTGGTGGTCATATCTCCTCTCATGCTCCCATTAGAACATGCAATGTAAAAAGTGTGGGAATCCTCTTCCCCAAGGGACACACCCAACTCATGTGTCTCTCTCGCAATCATGCTCCCAATACAAATAATATCAATATCAGAAATTGAAATCATGATCAGCAAAAAAATGAGGAAAATTATGTAGGTTTCATGTGGTGCAAGAAGGTACCAACAGTTCTCCCAATAGTGACATCACAGTTTTTAAAACTACTACTTCATAAAATTACATGGAAATTTGTTTTGTGTTACATGGATAATTATGTATGTCATGAATAGAAAATGGATAGGTACATAAAATGAACACACATTAAGGAAAACAATTTCCCAGGGCCATATAAGAGATGGTTGTCTCCATCATACAATTTGGCCCAATGTTGACCATGGAGCTTAATGAAAAGCTTGCCCTCTTGTGGAGCAATGCACTAAATATGAATGGTAAGAGTATCCAAATATTGCGTTAGATAATCCATGGATGACAAGAAAATATTCTTAGCATATGTTGAGAGTAATATGATGCATATGTATATGAAGGATTCCTCCATAGTGGTATGACACATTCCCATGAAGAGAAATGAAGCATATGCTTCATAAATATCACCCTCCTTATACTTGGAAATCCAAGTCAAGAAGATCGTTGCAAACAATATCATACCAATGTAATAGATGTTTCCATCCACTACTCCATAATTTTCACCTCCTCCTTGTCCACCAAGTGCATCAAATTTTAAGTGATCCTAGGGATACTCCATCAATAAACTCCTTCTCTCAAGTGACAGTGTTGTTGGCCCATGCAAATAAGCTCCCGCCAACTCATAGCTCCATTCTTTGACATGCTCCTTCTCAAAGACATCTCCCATAATGCTGCTATACATAAGAAGTTCCTCCCAAAGTGGAAGTACCTCTTGATAATCTAAGGCCAAGGAGTATCCCCGTTGCACCATGATAGTGCCATCTCCTACTCCTACAACATCATGAAAAGTGTGAGAGAAAATATGCCCTTGCTCTCCCAAGAAAAACTAGAGAAACAAAAGATTTTGCTGCCTCCTCGTACTTTAATCATACAAATCATGTGATGAAAACATAATGAATGATATGATGATCATATCAACACCATGCATCCATACTCTTTGCTGCTCAAAGATGCAAGTATCCTGCCACATACCCTTAGAAAGAGGATGATGACCAAACTCTTTCAGGAGTAACCAACGCAGCCATGCCTCCTGCTGCCCGGTGTCATATATTCGCAAGTGGCTCACCAGCCTCTTGCTCTCCATCCACACCCATTCATCCAACTGTGGGTGCCTCCCCTCATGCTAAATCTTCATACCCCTCCCATGAAGACTACCATGCCCCCAAATCAGATTTCTGTCTTTGCATTTCATGGGATATTGAAATGCAATCTTCTCAAGGATCAATTTGATCCCATAAGGAACAAAATAGGTTGTAGGAAAAAACCTCCCACCATGATGTGTATGGCTCAAGAAGTGTCCAACACACACATGAGAGATGTTATTCATCCTAAGATGTCATCCATCATCTATTTGCCCCTCCTTGAATCCATGAAGATCCAAGTGTGAGAAGGGAAGAAAAACCTTGCACTCCATGATGTGTTGAAGTGCACCTCTAATGAAATCTCTTCATGAGATCTCCGTATCATCAATATTCCTCCAAAATCAATGAGGCCTTGGATTTGCCGGAAGTAGAATTTTCTCTTTGAGCTGAGAGGTGGTCATTGAGAAAGGGTCATCTAGAAAGGAGAAACGGTTTCTCAATTCAAGATGTCTACTATATTTCATCCTTCCCTTCAAGTCTTCAAACCTTGACCTCAAGTGTGATATCTAATTCAACAATGGCTCATGAGGATTATGGTTTATTTCTTCCTTGAATGTTTCCATGTTGCACAGTGCAGTGCAATCTTCTTGCTCTAGGTTAGAAATCCATGTTGAATCTTGGTAATTTAAATATGAGTTTCCACAATCCTCAAAAATATTTGTTGAAATAGGAAGTGGAACTTCATTCATACCTTGATGGAACTTAGGATCTCCTTGTATGGCTACAATAGTTCTTTCCTCCAATGAAATGGTTGCCGCAATTGCAGATGTAGAAGGCTGCTCTTCGAAGGCTGTGAAAATGTTGGTACAAGTATCCTCCCATGGTGGTGTGGGATTTTTCTCCTCTAATATTTCTTTATCAAAGGTTCTAATCAACCTTTGAGTGAAATCTGAAAAAATTATTCACCCTTGCATGGCTCAAGTGGCTAAACCACCAAACATCGACTTCACCCTCCAAGTGCAACACTGCAACTTCTATTGCCTCCTTCTCTACCACTGGATGTAGTAGGAAGAATGAATCAAGCTTATTTTCCCAAGCTCTTGCTAAAGAATATCCATCATATGTAGGCAATAGAAACCTATTACCTCTGATTCCTTTCTTGTTGCAGAACCTCCTCTCTTCCTTCAACTGAATGAACTACATAATAGCTAGAGTCTCATTGAATGCTCTAGGTTGATATTTGTACTCAACAAGTTACTTACTTAGAATCAGATGATCCAAGTGTCTTCCATTCTCATTGTCTTCTTATTGATGATAATATGAAGTGAATGGTCCTCCCTTCTCTATTTGCTCATCCTCCCTGTGGAGGTTCTTCATAGATTTGAAGAATGATGAGACAAAACCCATCCTCTCTAATATTATGATATTCTTCTATATTCTTTGGCTAAAACTCACAGGCTCAGCCAAGACGATGCTTTGATACCACTGTAATATCAAAAAATAGGGAATTTATACAACAATAAGAACATCTTAAGATCTTCCAAAGTTGGAGATGCAGAAATGTAAAAACACATATTGGAGTAGTAGTGTTATATCAATACATAAACCATGAGAAGATCCAAAAAACCCTCAAATTGATATTGTAGCAGAAAATGTATACAAATTATTGAGGTAATGATAACTCAAGCTAGGAAATGAAAGCCTCAATAGAACATGTACAAGAAAATGAAGAATACTGCTATATATAGAAAGCCTAAGGCTATGAATACACAATTTATAGGAGGTACTTCTACAAAAATAATTTCAATACATGGATATGGAAATGCATAGCTCAAATAAGTGGGGGAGTTGAGCTCTAAACCCTGGGAAACAATCTGAAGACAATCCTAGAAGGATTTCCTGAAATATACAAAGTGGAAAAAATGTCGGAGTAGCAGGGCTGAGTAGCAGCTACAACTCAAGAACTGGATGGAGAGGGTTGCAGATGATACACAAGTTAAACAAACCACCTCCAATGGATCTTCCAAGTGAAAGTATGATCCTATCACTGAAGATCTTACCCTACAAACAATACTGTAGCCCTCACTTCAGATACACACTGAAAATAACACAGTATAAGAGAGGGACTACGTTGTGGATCATGGAAATGGTTGGCATACTACCAAATATGGTGGAATATGCTCCTGAATCTTCCTCACTAACCTCCTAGATGAATAGAAGCTCCCTCCTCTGAATGATAAGCTCTAGAAGTGGTGTTGTGGAACCCTCCACTGCAACACCCTGCAACACAATGTTTCGTGCTACAGGAGTAACGTTGTAGCTGAAGGAGGATGCTTGGCCTCAAGCCTAAATGTGGAGAAATAAAGAGCAAGGTCCCTCAAGAGGCCACTCTTGAAAGGAGAAGGAAGTCCTAAACAGGAACGCCTTGTGCTAAGTAGCACTACAACTCTACTAAACAGTAGGAGAATACACAAATTCTAAATAGACCAAGAAATCAATAGTCATCAACATGAATAACAATGGTTGCCTTACCCTCCTTTTAAACAAGTGAAATCCCTCTCACCATGCATCCCACTCATTAGGGTTTCCTTCACCAAAGAAACCTCTTCCCATTCATACTGCGCTATTTTTCTAAGTGTTCTACACCTCCTCTCCCAATGCTGTTAACTTGGTCAAACTTGACCTTGTCCACCTGAAAATCATCCTTTTCACACATGAGGGTGTGAAATCTAGCTCCTCTGCTGATCCCTTTCCACACTATGAGGGATTTTATTCATTATTCTGAAATGTATGGGCCTCCTTACCCATTTATTTATCTCCTAAGTGACATGAGCAAAAATTAATATTCCAATTAGTTGCATGCTAATTTTGGAATATTAGAGTGATCTCTAATAGCGAATGAACCATATCAAAGACGTGATATGCATCATCTCCCAGCCCTTTTTCCAATCACATTTTTTGTAGCTTGCCTACAACAGAGTCAAGTAACAATACAAAAAACACATTGACATTTGTTTTTATCTTTTATATCTATAAAATTTCAATCTTATTTGTTTCATGAACATATTAATTCATATTTAAAGCCTTCCTGACATATGAGAAATTATCAATGAAATAGGACATCAAAAAAATCAACCTCAAT
Source organism: Pinus albicaulis (assembly GCA_034641835.2). NCBI lineage: Eukaryota > Viridiplantae > Streptophyta > Pinopsida > Pinales > Pinaceae > Pinus > Pinus albicaulis. The sequence goes on from CM076576.1 coordinate 808,924,860, forward strand.
GAGGTACTCAAACAATTTCTACACTATCAATATTTTTCTTGTTGTCATATCTTGGGTAGAAAAAAGAACATATATAAAAATAAAAATGTATACATTACTTATGGTCAAACTTTGTATATGGTGTATCCTTAAGCAGTTTTTAAGATGTTCCTCTGCCTTTACCAAAGTGAATTGTAGTTTGGTTAAACTATGTATCCTTTCATTTAGAATCAATTTTTTCAAGATAAATGTCACACATTATTATTTCCCATTCCTCAACGTGCTACATATGATAAATTGAAAGTCGCATAAAACCAAGAGAAAACACTTTTCTAACCAAAACAAATAGTGTCTCTAATAAAACTTCATTATAATATTATAAAATGAAAAGAGAGTGGACCATTTTTGTTGTTTTACTTTCCCTATTTTTGTTATGAAAGTGCTTGAGCTTCAAGAACCAAAAAATGTGAGGGAAGTCATAAATTTGAAAAAAATTATGTTGACCTAATTTGTAGACTTCTTCAAAATGATGTGAATTATGCCATTTTTGGATGTGGTAAATCTCTTAATAATAAATGGCATGTATTCTAATAAATTACATTGCAATAAATACCATGGTCCTCCACGGGTTATAGGTCCTCAATATGTTAATCTTAATGATGAAAGGGAGATGGAAACGATAAGTATGGGTGGTCCTACTTTGTATGGTGGATCTCTTAAAACCAAGGTCGCCATCTCAATGAACCTAGGCTTTGACATGGTAAACCTGGATCTGGTCTTCACCCAATTTCATTCCATCATACTTTGTCAATACTCAAGAGGACATAATGGTCCTTCATCTTATAATAGAGTTCCTTTTGAGGTTATAAATAAATCTTATCCAAATCAAATGGATTTTTTGGCTCCAAGAGACAGGGATAACTTAAATGATAACAATTATACATTTTTTCCCAAGATTCAAATGTAGGAATACATTTTGTGGATGTTACTAATAAATAGAGTGAGAGAAATAATCCATGAGGAGAATCTACTAGTCATTGTGATTATGGAAATACTCAGAGATAATAAGATTATTTAGGTTCAAATCAAAGATGGTGTTGATTCTTGTAGCTCCTTAGTTGTTGGTAGTTTTTAAGATAGGAATTTCAGTTCCTCAAAGGTGGGGTCCTTCACCATAATTTCATCTACCTTGGTGATATCACCCAAAAGAAAAACATAATCAACAAAGAGTAAATATGACAAGTTTAGGGAAAATCCTTTGTATATTTGTCAAGGTTATAGTTATTTTTTACTCTATTATAACTCTATTGAGACCACCTACTCTACAGTAAAAAATGGAAGAGGAGCCATTAGTCATACCTGCCCATGGTCTCTTGTAGACATGATATAAGAATAATCTGAGCCATTAACTATGATTGCATATATATTTAGGAAAGACAATTCATTTTCTACTGAACCAATTGCAGATTGAACCCTATATGGATGAGTAGCCTAAATAAAGCCAATTTTCTCTATCATATGCCTAGGAAAGACAAAATATAATTGCTTGTAAGATTTTGGTTTCATGTTATAAATTCATTCTTCAGAAACCCCTATTTCGTAATGGATTTGTTTCCCAAGAAGGATCAAAACTTGTTCTAATGACATGGAATCAACTTAGTGGATTTGGACCCTACATGACAAAGGAACTCATGAGCCTTGGGCACATCAACAATAGCATCCTCCAATGAAAATAGTATAGTATCCAACCTAGAGACATAAAAATTATATATAGTTATAATTCATGATCACAAATCACCATAGATTGTATCAGTACTTAAATAAATTCAAGCTTGAATAATAACAAACACCAAATTTCACATTATCCTTTAGTAAGTTGTCCTTGATTCAACAAGAAAGGTTCAAAATTGCATAAATTTGTAAGTAGATTCCCCAAAATATCAATTTCAACATATTTCCTGAAAAATAATCTAATATCCAACGTGAAACCATAGTTGAATGGAACAATGGTGCTTTAAGGTCATCTACACAAAACGTTTCCTCCAAATCTCTCACACTAGATGGTAGGTCATGAAAAATTAAGAAAATGTCAGGGAAACTTGTCAACTTCTCTAAAATACATAATGAAAATGCATGGAAGCTTTGTAAAGGAATGCACATGTAATATTCTTCGATTTCCATTTCAACCTCTTTCCTAAGTTGAACCTCCATGAGTTGTGAACTCAATGTTCTTTTGAAGATGTTCTTACAGTTGAAATTCAACATTTATAGTCTTCCCACCTCTATCACTAGATGAGTATGAATTACTAAACTCTCTTATGTCATTATGAAAAAAAATTATTTCTTGGACAGATGATTTTGAAAATAAAGGCCATTCTACATCATAAGTCCTTGTCAAAATTTTATCTCTCATACCAACTGGCATCCAGTCAAAACTGCAACCTGAAATCATACCTGAGCCTATTCATATCTTACTCAGGATGTGAATGGTGGAATACCTACTAGCTTACTCTTATCATATAACAGAGGTTGATCCCTCCCTCTTATTACCTTGCTAATACCTCCCTTAGGACCAAGAGTCAAATGGCCATCATCAGAAGCTATGTGTGTGGAAGCGCTTGGCATAGACTAATTTTCAAATTCAGCCATATCCACAATCCAAGCATCTTGAATGGTGAATCCATGGTCACATGGTCCCATATTGGGTTGTGGCCCTTTAATCCCACCCATATGTCGAAGTGAACCTGTTTGTGGACCTGTCATGTAAGGTGGTATCACAGGTACTCTCACACCTTCATCAAGTGGTGTCATAAATATCTGACCTGAATGTCCCATATTGGTACCTCGAGAGCAACCTCTCAGTCCATGTAGTTCTTACAAAGCATCCCGATGAACTTCCTCTATTTTCTTGGGGCTGTCAACTTTCTTCCTTTTTTGCCGTCCATTCCTCCTTGGATCAATCAGATAATTCAACATGAACCTCAGCCTAAAGGGAAGCCTTTAGTTATTTGAAATTTTTGTCATCCTATCAAAGTGAGCATTAATATGTTCCTTGGCCTTTGAATGGTCAATCATATGACCAATTGTGCTCATCAGTTTTCTCAAAGCTTCAACATTTTCCTCCTTTGGATGATAAAATTCACTAATTAATTTCTTGATGCATGCATGCATAATTCTTTCAGTCATCATAATTTCTTTATAAATCTCACCAATAAACCTTATATTTCCTAGCATTCATCGTCATGTTACAGCCTTCTTCTCCCGTATTTCTTCTATTGAAAGGATTTCTTCACCATGCTCTTCTGCTTTCTTAGCCTCAACCTCTTCTCTTTCATATTTTTCAAATTCTTCCTAACATTTATTTAAAATAACTTACTTGAAAAAAACCTTCTTGTTATCTTCATAATATTCTGGTATTCCTGCAGCATGCTAAAAACTAATTTTTTCATACATTTCACAAAAAGCCACCTCCATCAAGGCTTTGTCAAATATTTGAGATATTATACTAGGAATACATGATGTAGAGTCAATGCTCACTTCTTTGACCTATTCAACAACTTTCTCAAATTTTTGGGGCATTAATTTATTAAATATGGATTTAATTTGTCTTTGTTTCAATTGATCCTCATCAGAAAGATTTCCCACTTCATATCGGTTCTCTAATATATGAATTGTGGGCAGAAAAAGATGTGGAGGAGGAATCAAACCCTTCTATGAACCAAAAGCATGCTTCCACCTATTAACATCATAATTATTTCTCACTAGTCCAACTTGTGGAAGTGGTGCTTGCACATAAGGCCCTCTAGGAAGGATGACATTCATACTCATTTGTATTGCACAGGTATTTCTTGCAAAGATAGTATTATAACCTTGGCCAGTTTTAAACACAACAGAGGAACCATTAAGATCCACATCCATCTGCATATCACGACCGTAAGAAAAATAATCCACTGGCTCGACCCATCTATCATCATCGAAACTAGCAATATTTATCCCATGACATTCAAGTAGATAATTCCCACTCAGCTGCCTGTCAAGTCCTCTTGCAGTGCTTGCTAAAGTGTCAACCTCTCCTACATTACTTGCAAGTGCTTGGGAATTTCCAAGTAATTCAATAATTTTTAGACAAATTTCAAAATTATTTGGTAGATATTTTCACTGATCCTTGATTGTCAACAAAAAATATCTAGATTACTTTCTGTCTCATGAAAATTCAATAACTAAAATAATTAATTGATTCATAGGAGTTGAAAGCTTAGCAGCATCTTCTGAGTCATCCACATCCTTCAGGACTTGCTTCTCAAGCTCTTTTGAAGAATTCTTACTCTTGAAAACATTGGTTATATTTTGGATGGTTATGGAAGGTTCACATCTTCCTCCTCCTCTTCAACCTTATAAGCATTATATAAATCGTAGTGGGAGATGCAGCATTTGTATTACTAGAAAAATCCCTCTTTTTATTCTTCTTGTTGACAATTACTACCTCGGTAGCATCACCAATATCTGGAACATTATCCTTTGCAAAAACATTCGAAGAAATTTTATTCTCCTTTTCTGTCAATCTAGCTACCAAATCTTGCTTGCCGGCAATTTCAACAGGCAAAGATGACACCTAAAGTTGAGTAGAAATTTCACAAATATCACTATTAGTGGTGAATACTTGACACTTATATTTTGTGTCAGTTGCCTTTACATTGGCTGTTAAGCCTTCCCTAAGTAATTTAGCACTATCATGGTTAACCCTAATTTTTTTTCTATATCCAGAAGATTGTTTGTAGTCAACAAATTTGTTACCAGACATAAAACATATTTTTTCCTCCAAAATAGCCATGTCAGTTTTATGGAGGAGTATTGTAGCTTCTTATTGTAATTCCCATTCAAACACCTTTCTTGTATTTGTTATTGATTGCTCAAATACAATCAACACTTCACCCTATTTCTCTTTGAGAGGATTTTTATCAACATCCACTGTGCCATTTTCATGTGTATCCAGTTGAGATGTCAACCTACTCTCATGCATTACATTTATTTTTCTCTCCCTAGCATGCAAACTAGATTTTTCTTTTCCAATGACAAAATGAGAAAAATAAGTCAGCTCTCTGTTTATGTCAGCATCAGATTTACTTGAAAACTCAAATGGGGAATCATAAACCACAACAATCCCATGCTCAATATGGAGAACATTTCCAAGATCTTGCTTCTCTCCAATTACAAAATTAAGAAATTTATTGTTGCGACTTTGTCTAGCACTATCGCTTATTGATTCAGATTGCTTATTCTTCAAATTTCTATATTTTGAATGGCTAGACCACGGTCACCTCCAAAAATTACCTTTAGAGGTTGTAGAAACTAAAGATAAGGGAAAGGATTGTGTCAAAACTCTTTTAGCATCAAAGTACAATGAATTCATAATAGTAGCAAAGATAGTGATCTAACTAGCAATTGAAGAAACATTGACGTTGTTGTCATAGAAACTATACTCACAAAACTATACTTCAGTTTGGCTAGAGTATGTTGAGCAATTAAGCCTTGTCATAATCACAACCTAGAAGAAAGAGGAAATTGATGTGACTATCATAGCAAGATACTAGAGCTTATGGGGTATGAAGGTAACCACCGCCCTGATGAGCAGAGACAGGAACCTTTGATCAAGGTATCTAGGAAGAAAAAAATTTAGGCCTATAATTCTTGAAGAGGAAAATGCATCCTAAGTCATTGTGTTCACTAAATTTTAAATTTAAAACTTTAATTTAGACATACCTTAAAGTTGCAAGAAAACTTTGTTAACCATTTATGCAAACTCGTCATGTCTTAAACGGATAAAAAATGTTCACTACTTAATGAAAACCAATTAATGATTATATAATTCTAACATTATAGTTAAATTCAAAGGAAAACATGAATCAAGTGACTCAGATTCTATCTACAAAAAAATATTTTAAGAAACAGAGCAATGAAAGAAGTGCTCCTTTGTCTCTACATCACATAAGAAGCATCACTTGCAAATCCATTTTTCGCTTTAAATATGGAAATTCACCTCCATCCTCCACTAATGCAAACATACCCACTATTGGAAATAAGAGAAGTGGAAATCTTGTGAATTAAAGGGTAAAATTTATGTAAGCATAACCAATGTTATCCAAGAGCAACATTGTGCTTGTGCATACAAAGGAAGTTGGAGGTAGCCAAGCTAAATAATGAATACCTTAGAGATCTAGAAAACATAACGTAGCATAGGAGAAGCCCATGACATTAAACTCAAGACTTGAGACCAATTGTTTGTGGATTTCTATCCCCACCAAAATGAAATGAAAAAAAATTCAAAACAATACCCATATTATTGGTAGATATGCCACCCGTGGAGCTATAGGAAAAATTTATAGGAATGCATAGGCCCTGTGGTGGGAATTGAAATTAGGGAAAACTACTTATGGATATGCGACCTTAACTACAATTTCAAATGATGGCCTTCAACAAGAGATCCACATCATATGTAATATACTCAAAAACAAAAAAAAAGTTAATAATGAGGTTTCTATAACAAGAGACTGGGTTTAAATTAAGAACACTTATCTTCAACAATTTTACTACAACCACATTTCAATGCCACTGTCCTTAATTTAAACCCAGATGGGAGGAAAATTTATATCCACCACTAAAACTGGCAGAGGTAAACTGCATTCAATCAAAACAGCTGTTGGAAATACTGACAACAATAAAAACATTATTATATTTTCATCAACATTCCAACCTATAAATCTAGATGTGGATACTCAACCTCGAAAACAAGGCTCCTACACCACTTTTATAAGGAGAAACCATCAGGTCAATTCTTTTGGTATACAAATTGACAAGGCCCTTCAAGGCTTGAAGTGACTCCGCCATGAATATTTGGATGCATTCCATTTGTTGTTTTTGGTCCAATTTGCACATATTTCCCATGTAAAAGTGTTGCCGAAACTTTAGACCCTACTAGTAAATTTCCAAAACTTATGCCTAGAAAAGAAGGCATGCGTACAAAATTCACATTTTCTCTATGAGTAATTGCAGGATGATAATCTACAAGAGAGGCACTTTGAGGAACACTTGAAGGTAATGGTTTCCAAAACCAGTGTCTAAGACCAGTGGTAATGGATGGGACATGACCATTTGAGGAGGGGGTTTTGGCGACATTACGCATTATACCACCAATCCTTAGGTGAGGAGGATCATAAGAGTGTTGATTATTATCACTCTTCATCCTTACACTCCCTAAATTATTACAGATAGAGGCACTAGAATTTGCTCTTGCACTGAAATTAATATCATTTGTTGGTCTTTCTAAATCTACTGATGGACCTCTATCAGTATTTATAACTATATTTGGAGCCACAATTGCATCAATGTGGTTTCCCTCCCTAACTTATGTTGTATAAGAAACAGATAAAATTCTGGAAATGGAAGTTGGATGAAGTAATGCACCAAAGTGAATAATGGGTTTACACAAACTATTTCAGGAAGAGGGCATACACAAGATTTTGGAATACAGGACCATTATTTATTACCCTAATATGGATAGAATTCCTTTTATTATTTAGATGATAATTTGATAGAAAAGAAACCAAATTTCCATGAGCTCAAAACTACTGTGATTTCCCGGAAGTCAACAAAGTTGATATCTGGTCTCTAGAAAGATGTTGAAGTAAATGCAAAGGACCTGATGACTCAGGTATAGTAAAAGTATATAACAATATATAAAATTATTTACTCAGCTATTATGATAGTATTGACTAAATTATTATAACAATATATAATAGTATATAACAATATTGACTTAGCTATAATAAAGGTATTTTCCAAGGAAGGAAATTGCAGAATTAGAAACCTTAGTGAAAATTTCCCTAGGATATTACATGAGATATCCATAATCAAAAAATCCATTGATAGTGCCACAAACTTCAGACCCTTCCTACTTTTAAATTGATGAAAGCAACAATACTTGTCCAAATGATTGCTCGAACTAGACATAGCAGGAATTAGACACCACAACAATCCCATGCCCAGGATGGAGAACATTTTTAAGATCTTGCTTCTCTCCAATTACATAATTAACAAAATTATTGTTGCATATTTTTCTAGCATTATCGTTTGTTGATTCAGATTGTTTATTATTCACTTTTCTAAGTTTTGAATGGATAGACCATGGTCACCTCCAAAAATTCCCTTTACGGGTTGTAGAAAATAAAGATAAGGGAAAGGATTGTGTCAAAGCTCTTTTAGCATCCAAGTAGAATGAATTCATAATAGTAGCAAAGACAGTGATCTAACCATCAATTGAAGAAACATTGACATTGTTGTCATAGAAACTATACTCCCCTAGTGAATCCAGCTACACCCTGACTTTAGTTTAGGTGGAGAGTGTCAAGAAATTAAGCCTACTCATAATTACAACCTAGAAGAAAGAGGTAATTGATGCGACGATCATAGCAAGATACTAGAGCTTATGGTGTATGAAGGTAACCATAGCCCTGATGAGAAAAGGAAAGAACATTTGATCAAGGTATCTAAGAAGACAAAAATTTAGGCCTATAATTCTTGAAGAGGAAAATTCATCCTAAGTCATTGTGTTCACTAAATTTGAAATTTTAAACTTTAATTTAGACATACCTTAAATTTTCAAGAAAACTTTGTCAACCTTTTATACAAACTCGTCATGTCTTAAAGGGATAAAAAATGGTCGCTACTTAATGCAAGCCAATGAATGATTATATAAGTCCAAAATTAAAGTTTAATTCAAAGAAAAACATGAACCAAGTGACTCAGATTCTATCTACAAAATATATTGTAAGAAACAGAGAAATGAAAGAAGTGCTCCTTTGTCTCTACGTCACATAAGAAGCATCACTTGCAAATCCATTTTCCCTTTAGATATGGAAATTTACCTCCATCCTCCACTAGTGCAAACATAACCACTATTGGAAATAAGAGAAGTGTATATATTGTGCATCAAAGAGTCAAAATTGTGTAAGCATAACCAGTGCTATCCAAGAGCAACATTGTGCTTGTGCATACAGAGGAAGTTGGAGGTAGCCAAGCTAAATAATAAATACCTTTGCGATCTAGAGAACATACCATAGCATAGGAGAAGCCCATGACATTAAACTCAAGACTTGAGACCAATTTTTTGAGGATTTATTTCCTTACCAAAATGCAAAAAAAAAAATTCAACGCAGTACCCATATTATTGGTAGATATGCCACCGATGGAGCTATATGAAAAAGTCATAGTCAACATAGGCACTGTGGCAAGAATTGAACTCAGGGAAAACTACTTATGGATATGCGACCTTAACCACAATGTCAAACCAAGGCCCTCAAAAAGAGACCCACATCATATGTAATATACTCCAACAAAAAAAAAAAAAAAATGTCATTGCTAGAACATGAGACTTGGTTTAAATTAAGAATGCTTGTCTTCAAAAATTTTCCTACAACCTTGTCCTTAATTTAAACCCTGATAGGAGGAAACTTTCTATCCACCACTAAAACTAGCAGATGTAAACTAAATTCAATTAGATAAGCTACTGAAACATTGACAACAATAAAAGCATTATTATATTTTCATCAACATTCCAACCTATAAATCTATATGTGGATACTCAACCTCGAAAACAAGTCTCCTGCACCACTTTTATGTGGAGAAACCATCAAGCTAATGTGTTTGGTCTATAACTTGACAAGGCCCTTTAAGGCTTAAAGTGACTCCACCATGAATATTTGGATGCATTCCATTTGTTTTTTATGGTCCAATTTGCACAGATTTCCCATGTAAAAGTGTTGTTGGACCTTACACCCTAAATTATCACAGATAGAAGCACCAGAATTTTCTCTTGCACTGAGATGAATATCATGTGTTAGTATTTGTAAATCTATTGATGGATCTCTATCTGTATTTATAAATATATTTGGCGCCACAATTGCACCAATAGTGTTTTCCTCCATGCTTTATGTTGTAGAAGAAAGAGAGAAAATTCTGGAAATGGATGTTTGATGAAGTAATGCACCAATGTGCATAGTAGGTATACACAAAATATTTTAGGAAGAGGGCATACACAAGATTTTTCCATACAGGACAATTCTTTATTACCCTGAGATGGATGGGATTACTTCCATTATTTGGATGATCATATGATGGAAAACAAACCAAATTTCCACGAGTCATCTTAATGGAGACAGGTGAGAAAATCATTCATCTTACATATCTAAAGGTAAATACCAAAATATATTATACGTTGTTTCAATAGAGCCTAGAGGTACTATTACCCACATTTTCGTTTAAGACAAAAATGTGATAACTAGTGAAGCTATCCAAATTCAATATATGTTGGTAATACATTATGAAACATATCAACTATACTGGCATGGGACCATACTTCTCAAAGTGTGTTAGGAAGTATATTATTAGAATGGCTCTAGTCTGATGGGTGAATTTGAATGCATGAGAAAGATAACAATAGATGATATCATAGGCTCTCATCTACTGGAAGAGCCCTCTACTGAATCCATATCGTGCACATTAAAGGAGGGTGATAGCACAGTAATACAAGGACCAGAGGAGGGATACTAGATGGGTCAAACCTGTCTGATAGAATAACTGTTCACATGGCAGTAGTACTCCTATAGAGAGTAATGAAGCAAGGATAAGAGAACTTTTTGAGGTTTTTATTGTTATTGAAACCAATATTCACAGTGATTTCTAAAATTCAATCATTGTAGTTCCATCCTATTTCAATTACATTAAACATCAAGCAACTCAAGCTCCCAAACACATGATCACTGGAGTTCAAAGAATTTGGGCAGACATCTAACATGATGGCTATACATGCATCTTTTGGAACCCTGTCAGTTGCATAATTTGAGGCTCAGAAGAGACCTTGAGCTGGGCATGCAAATGTAAATAAGACACCACATAAATTATGCCTGCAATCATAAACCAAGTCTTGAACTAAATTGGAACCTGAAGGAAGGAGAATAATATAGAGAACAATGCCTAATTTCATAGTAGAAGTTTCCCAAGAGAATTAATTGGTGTAAGTTGTTACACCATATTTTGGTCATCTAACCTATTATTGTTATTAGATGGACCCAAGTACACCATGTAAGACTAATTTTATCCTAAGTAAAATTACATTCAATATGAAAAATAACTTAGTAAACCACCTTTATTAAGTTGTTTATGGTCTAAGCAGGAAACCCCATGAGGAAATATTAAATAAATCTACAATTATTTGATTTTCCTCAAGGAATAATTAGTTAAACAACAGTTTAATTAATATTCCTGGTTATATTTAACCCAAAACATGGAAATTAATTAGATAAATCATCATTATCTTATTATTTCCTAAGAATAATTATTTAAACCTTATTTAAATCACATTCTTTGTTGAATATGACTAAATCACCCATAAATAATTAAATAAATATTTTTTATTTGATTATTACTCAACCACATCCTGAAAATGATAAATAAATAATTTATTTATTTATTATTTACAAATAATGGGATTTGACCTAAGTCAAATTCCTTTTCCCTCCAACAAATATAATAAAATATTTCATAAAAGTTGGATCTTGATTTGGTTAATAATATTTTAATTATGCACCAATATCTAGACTAACTCAATATTTTATTATAAATAGAAGGGGTTTTTCTATTCATTCATCACCTTTTGTTGCCTAAGATCACTTTGGATCTATACTTTTGGTCTGACTTTGATCCACCATCATAGTCTTATTTTGCTACCATTTTTGTCTGAGTTTTCTACACCATCAAGAGAGAGGAATTTTAGATCTGAAGTGTTGAGTATTTACAAGAACCCATCCCATTGAGTAGAACTGGTAATAGCCTTCTGTGTATCCCTCCTAGGTGCCATTAATACAAAATTCATTCAACATATTATTGTCTTTTCTATTGGATGCATGGAGTATATCTTGTTTTTTCTACTGCTTAATATCCTCTAATGATTAGATCTAGATTTTTGAAGAATTTATCTTGATCACCTAACTGCAGATCTGAGGATATTGGCAGCCATCTTTGCTGTTAGGGCTATTTTTTATGCATAGCTAAAGTGGTCCTTTTTCGTACTCTTGGAATTAAGATTCATAACAACAACTGGCGACTCTACACGGGTTTACGATTACGACCGCTTTTGTTTTTCTGATCCTTGCATATACAGCTGCTTCATACCCTAGGATTTCTCTTCAACCTATTTTTTTTTTTCTTGATGTTTTTATTAACCTATAAAAAAATAAAACGATAAAAATTCTAACTTCCATGTGTTTTCATACCTATTACGTAGGTGACAGACATCAGCCACAGTTGAGACGACACTTTTTTTGAAATTTTCCGCCGAAAGTGTTTGAAGTGTAGGTCATACTTTTTGGCCCAAAACCTATGAACTGGAGCTTCAGGAAGTGGGAATCAGCCCAAAAACTGCGACCTCTGTGGAAAACAGGTCAGGAAATGCAACCTAGATTTTTTGTGGGAGTTTTTCTAAAAGTTTTCTAGGTTTGTTTGGGCTTCTGTTCAGGGTTTTCTAACCTCATTCTCTGCCATTTTTGGACCTTTACTTGTTATTTCTTAATAAACTAAGTGGTAACCTAGCCCCCTAGGGCTTTAGTACCCTCCACAATTTGTGGAAGAGTTTTAGCTGTTGCAGGTTGTTTGAAATTTTCAGAGGGTTCAGCCATTTTTCAGATCTGAAATCTCACCTTTAGATCCGCTTCAGATCAGCTTGTTATGCATTCAAATCACTTCATTTAGCTTTTTTTGGGTTTTCCTCTAGGGTTCACTCCATTTCCCTCCAGGAGATAGTCTCTCGCCACCTCATTTACAACAATTTTTCCTCTGATTTGTTGTTGTTTTCTGCACCACTTTCCAACAGATTTTGACCTTTACATCCCTGTCCCTCCCGAACTTAGATCTATTGACTATTTTGGTGTTTTTTGACTAGTTTTTTGCCCGCCTACAGACTACTTGTTGAGAGGGATGCCTCCTTGGGTTTAGATTATTCCATTATTAACTGTTTATTTATTGTTATTTCAATTTCATATACTATTATCTACAGGTTTATTTTTAGTTACACAACACACTTTTTCTTTTTCTCTACAAACCAGGTTTAAAAATTAAAATTTACATACTTTGCACACACACCCTAAGCAAAAAAGGGCTTGGTTAACACCACCAAAAAAAGACTCTAAAACATTGAAATCAATTGATCCTGCACCTCTCTGCACTTGTTTTGACATTGTAATTAGTTGATTCTGCACCTCCCTTCCCTTGTCAGTCTCTTTTTCCTTTGTGTCATGTTTGTGTTGTCATTATTGCGCCACCAAGGCATTTATCCTTGAGACTTATTGGCCTTTATCCTCGATTTTCGGTAGGAAGAATTACTCCTCCACGTAGGATTCAAGTTAGTCCTCGTCCGAGTCCGCACTCCGACACTTCTTCTGGTTGATTAGGTTCTCCTTCTCGTTCCGCATTTGGTTCTCCCCCTGTCACCTTCACCATGTCTAGTGTAGGACCTAATGCTAGTGGTAACCCCAAACATCATGCTAGGAATACCACTAGTGGGACCGCAACGAACACTACCCTGGTTGTGCCCTTGCTCCCCTTCATGGCAGGCCTCATCCTTCCCGATTTTGACCAGCTGATAAATGACCCTATACACCATGACGCTAGTTGGCTGCTATGCCAAACAAGCTCCCTTCTGACATCCCCAAGTTTGAAGGTCTTGTTGGTGAAGATCCTACAAATCATGTTTGATATTTCCACATGTGGTGTTCGTCTAACTCTATTACCAATGACTCTATATGTCTTCGGTTGTTCCAATGTACGCTTATTGGTGACTCTTCTAAGTGGTACGTTGACCAGGCCCGTTCCTTTCATACCACCTTTACGACTGTTGCCCGGGCTTTTCTCTCTTACTTCCAGCTTCCCCTTTGTTATGACATTGGTATCGAACTTTTGACTTCATTCTGTCAATCATATGCGACTCGCCTATCCGGTCATGTCCAAGAATGGTGGAGAAGAAAGAGCCTACGTCAAGCCCCTACCTTCGAAGACCATGTCTACATGGACTGGTTCCTTATATCTCTCTTGCCTCCTATCGGGAAATATGTCGCATCGCATTTTACTCAAACTGAAGAAGCTTCTCTCTAAATGGTGTTAAAATATGACCTCATATATGCTCAGTCAAGTTATGTTTATAATGTTATACCTGATCTTCCTAGACCCAGTGGTGCCAATGCAGCGAGGGTACCTCATGTCACCGACGATATCGTTGGAGCTCCGTCTAATCCATACACTCAACCTCTCATGGGCTATGGTTTTCCTTGGTGGGGTGGGGGGGGAGGGCAACACCTACTGCATTTTCCCCCCTCCCGGTAGCACGTATTTAGGATACAGCATGCCTCCTCTCTTTTCCCAACCTCATGTTTACCACACTGTTACCCAACCTCCTTATTATCCATATCCATAGTCTGGTGCTCCAGCTCCTCCAACATTAGCACCTTTATCTCCCTTTCCTTCTCAACCCCCGCAACAGTAGCCATCCCTCCCTAAGGGGAAGGTGTATGCACAACAGGGCATGACTAATCCTCCTCCCTTCAAAGAGGTGAGTAAAGGCACTCAAAATCAATCTGCTCTAGGTAATCCTAGACATAATCCTCAAAATAATGCACCTAACATTGCTAACCAATAATAGGGCACTCAGCCCAAGTAGGACAGTCCTGTTCCCATGAACCAGCCTTGTTCTCATTGTAGTGTTTATCATCATTACATGCACGATTGTCCTCTTTTACAACAGATGAAGTAGATGTGGGAGTCTCAAGAAACGTTGCAAGGACAGTAAGCCTCCCCTTCCATCCTTCCCAATGATACGCCTAGTCAGCCAACTGTGCTTACTAATCCTTTCCCTCAGCAAGGATTTGTGGCTACCCAAGCACCTAAAGGATAGGTCGCCACTCAAACTATTTCATCTGGTACCTCTGATTACTAGATTCTAATGATGAAATTTTCTCAACCACTAACCGTAGACATCAATATTCAGACTTGGTCCCGTCAGTACAACAAGCCTCACGCTATGTATGTCCCTGAGCCGCCTCCTTTAGTCTCTACATATCCTCTTTTGACACCTAATGATCCCTTGGAGATCCCTTAGCCTAAGGCAGTGGTTCATACCAAGATCCCTAAGGGATCACTCACCCGAAATACTACATCTAGAAAATTTTCGCATTCATATAGCATAGTAGATGATTTGGCACAATCCCCTGTTGCCATTTCAATGCTGGAACTCCTCCAATCGTGCCCTTCACAACAAAAATATCTACTATCTGCCATGGGTGCTATAGATCCTTCCAACAATTGATTGATTATATTTGATGTTGACTGGTCAGAACATCCTCCTCTCCCCACTTCTGTCGCCTTTCAAATCCTAGTCAAGATACGGAACGCCAACGTTTATCAGTGCATCATTGATGAGGCGGCATCCACTTGTGTGATGTTTGTTTCGGTTTGAAGCAACTCGAATCACCTAAGTTGGCTCATTCCACGATCACTCTCCAAGTGTGGGATGGTTAGGCCTCCCAGCACATTGGCCTTTTTCCCATTGTCCTATTACTCTTGCGGGCAAGACTGTTTGCGTTGACATAGAAGTCATAGATGCCCCCTTAGATTACAACATTGCTATGTCTGCTATCCCATTCGTGGTCCACTGCAAGATGTCCTTCCCTCATAATAGAAATATAGTCACCATTGACCAGTTGAAATATTACAAACTGAAGTCTCAGACCTCCCCTGAGTCCACCATCTCTTTGGTGGCCAATAGGCAAACCGTCGTTTCTTTGACCAGTGTCTCACCTAGAGTCTAAAAATATTCCTCATTGTTTGGTACATTCCCTGGTATTCCTCCTCTTGTCTCTGATCCCAGCTCATCAAATGTTTGCATTATGCAATCATCTTGGGCTGCCCTCAAGTGGCTCGCCTCGGCTAGTCAACAGCCCCCTTTCCCTCCACAGCCTACTCCTAGCCCTTCGATTAAGCTTTCTGGACCTCCTCCCCTTGGCCCTTCAGCTAGTATCCATGAGCCTCTTTACCCTCCTAGAACGGTTCCTCCAAGCCCTAACCATTTAGGAGCCATCCTGCTTGGCCATTACCCCTCCAGTTAGATACCGTTCTTAGCTCCCCCCACAGGAGCATACACGGTACCTATCATGGACACCCTCTCTCTTCCTAACTTGAACCTTGGGATTCCCATCTGGTACCTTGATCCTCCAGCCGCTACCTCGCCTGGTCAACCCAAACTATTCCCCATGAATTATCCCACTGCAACAGTGCCTCAACCACCTCAACATGAACCACCTCCTATTGCGACTACTTTGGGTAAGAAGGGAAAAGCTTGCAAGATGACATCAAAAGACAAGACTACCCTAAAAAATCCTGCCCCTCCTCGGCCTCTAAAGCATACCATCCAATGTTCTTTGTGTGATGTTTTTGGTCATGGCACCCATACATGTCCGAGGTTGCCTCATCTCAAGCCCATGGTTAATGTCACGTTCCATGAGTCTACGGTCCCGGAAACCTTTGTTCCTTCCTTGACTACCGCTAGAAACCCCAATACTATTCACACAGACCACCCATGTGCTTTATTTTATCTCCATGGCCATTATACCTACCTTTGTCCCCGCCTCGAGGACTTTCGCACCTCTCTAGTGGCAGTTTTGTAGTTTGAGGCCAAGCGCAAAGAGTCCACTGCTCCCTTATTTGTGCATTTTTATTTGGAAAAACCAGAGGACACGAATGCTCCCATTGACATTCCCCCTCCTGATGTCAAGATAACGGATCCTTCGTCCACCATTTTCTACCTATCATCATCGATGAGACCCTCAGTAGAAGTCCCGTTGGAGACTTGCCCTGATGTTTCGCTTGACCTCCCTTCAGCAATCACCCTGGGCTCAACATCAGTATATAATTGATCTACTTACTCTTCTGTCACCCCTTGTGATGATGTGCGTGTGAACCTCTCTTCTCATGATGATGAGTCGGGTAGCTTTTCCACGTCAAGTGGTCTTTCTTCCAGCAATCACCCCATATTCTATTACGATGACTACATTATGGAAGTATTTACCACCCCTGACTTTATCTTTCCCCCCTTACATCAAACCCATGCATTCGAACCACATACACTTTGTTGCCATTAAATTAACACCCAATGTTTGGGTAAGGGGGAACCCATATTTTAGAGACTAGGAGAAGTAATTCTCCACCAATCTCCTAGTGTATCTAGTCGTGTCGACTCTAGTACCATTATTCTTCCCCATCTAGAAGAAATTCTAGAGTCCCATATAACTTTAGATCACTCTAGGGATGATACCCCTCATCATTCCTTCATCTTACGTCAACAACCCAGTCCCTTCGACATGATTGTTGACCAACTTGTGAGTTTTCTAAGAGAGCACCAGTTCATTATCAACAAATCCTCTTTGTCGGATAGGGACACCATGTATGCCAACCTTGAAGCTTATATTCCATTTTATTCATATATTCCGTACCAAAAGATATTGGTAATCCTCCATTCCCTTTCTCAAACTGCATAACCATAATGAAAACAAATGCCGCACCACATCATTAAAATGTGTTTAGATTCCACTTTTTCTAAATAAATTTTAGAATGACCAAAACATGCTTAGGGGCACCTATTCCCCTCAACCATAAAAACCCCAGATCTTAGCCAAAAACAACACTAAAACCCCTTTTCTCTGTAATATTCCTAATTAGCCCAAGCCAATAGGAATATTCAATTTTTCTTTGCTTCCTGTTTTCATGAATAAATGTGTAAAGGAGGATAAATTAAACTCCTCAAACAACAAAATAAATCAATGCCCATATAAACAAGGTTAAATCTAGGCTACCTTAGTAAAACCCCTTATGTGTGAAAAGGGATTAATTCATTTGACTGGGTCAACTAGACCAAATCAATAGCGATGTCTAAATACATTGAACCATCTAGATGCATAGTGCAATTTTAGTTGGAGGATAATCATGTGAATGCAGCTAAATCATTGAGATGGTTTAGGTTTTGGTAAGGATTCCATCTTATTTAAGGAGGAGGAGGAAAGAATGAGAGGTTTTGTTGAAAATATTGTCTTGAAAGGATTTTTCTGTTTAAACAATTCTCTTTCTGTAGATGTTTAGCTGAGAATAGTGTTGCTTAGCACTTGGGTGTTCGTGATTGGGAATCCCACCTCTTCCCTTGAGAGGCCTCTTGGAAGAGTCTTGCATTTCTTGACCACTATCAGGCATTTGGCCAAGCTTTTCTTCCAACTACAACATAGATCTTGTTGAGGGTTTGGTTGTCTTTTTAAGCTGCCACAAGTGGAGGCTAGATCTATTCAGATCTAAGCCATTCTAGTGCCTCTTTTAAGGGGGAAAGTTGTCTATCCCCCTCGAAAGAGAGTATTAGACGAGGAGAGCTCATTTGCAGATCTTGGCATCAGGCCACATCATTCTCTAGAGCCTACAACATATTCCATCTTCCAGAATGGTGTTATTTTCAAGGAGGAAGTTGCAGGGTCTTTTGGCACTTCAAGGAGGAGAGATCTATGGTGTTGGGAATCTGCCCTTCACTATGGTGATCCATGGATTACAGATCTAATACATGTTCCATTCATATCTAATCTAAATATTGGTGTATTTTATTCAGAAATTCTGAATCATTCTGCAAATCACCTGCCTTAGATCTCAGATCTACTTCATGTACTACATTTTCTACTAAAAACCCTGAAGGGATTTTGAAGAGGACACTCTATAGTGTAAAGGTATGATATAGATATATATTTTTGCACACGTATCTTCTATAGATATCAAGTGTAACATACAACTCTTTTCAGCTAATAAAATAAAAATTTCAAGCTTGTATAGTTATATCATTGGTTGCAGCCTCTTATTTTGAGCCAATCTTCATGTAAAGTATTTTGGTTTCTGTTCTATAATGTAAGGGCCTCAATATAACTCTAAATTTCTCTTATAAAAAATAATTTTGAGCCTAAATATTGGCTTCTTGTATGTATCTAATTAAACTTCGTTATTTCTGAAGCAGTTTTGTCACATATTGTTGCAGTCCCTCTTTGGGCACTTTCTAAGCTGTACTAGGTGTGGGAGATCTGTTTAACCCACCTAGAAATATTTTTTTCTGATCTCCTCTTGTATTTAGGTCTTATATTATTTTGTCTAAGGGATCCAAGGGATGATTTCAAGAGCTGTAGCATCCATTCCTAAAAAATTCATTTTTCAGGCATGTCTTGTTAGCAATCCCAATTTGGGGATACTACAGTGGTATCATAGCATATTTCTTGGCATAGCCTGAGATTTAATTTTTGAAGAGAAAATATGTATTTTCATGGAAAGAAAAAATTGATGAAGAAGAGTGGTTACACTGAAGACACATAAGTAAAGGGTCTAAACCCTTCATCTGGAAGTTTCCAGAGATAGGAGTTATCAAGGACTCTTTCTGAAGATATTCATGAACTAAAGGAAGAAATATGGGGAATGAAGAGGGAAATAATTTTAGATCCCATGGGAGGACTATTACATCAGGAAAGCCCCAGTACTTCTTACCATGTGTGTGAAAATTCAGCCACACAACCTGATCTACAACGTTGGAACATGCCTACTTTCTTGTCAAAGAAAGAGGGGAAGGGAGGAACACCAAAGGAGAAATCTCTTGGTGATTATCTCCAAGAATATGAATCTCAATTAGAGAGATTCAAAGAGCATCTCAGTTATTCAAAGTTCTATCAACTCAAAGAAGAAAGGTTCAGTAGCTATAGTAGAAGGAAAGGGTGCATGCAACACACTTTGGGCAGATTCTCTCTACCTACATTTGATGGATCACCTAAAGACTCAGCCAAATCTCGAGTAAAGGAGCCTGACACATACTTTCAGCTACATCAAATTTTCAAAGAAGAAGCCTTGAGAGTAGTAGTGATGCATCTCCAAGGGAAGGCTTATGCTTTGTGGCTATTTGAGTTCTCTTTCTTGAAAGGGAGAAACATCTCATCTTATGTAGAATTCACTAGGAGATTAGTGAAGAGATTTGATGGGAGACATTATGAGACTTCTTGGGAAGAGAAAATAAAGCCCAAGAAATCTGAACCTCTGCATAAGTTGGAAGATTTCATGGAGCAAACTCTAGTCCTAAACATTGTTGAGGGGGTTGGAGATCTGCTGGACAATTTTCCCAAGGCAAGAGCCCCACTACAACAAGGTATCTTTTCTCAAAGAGAAGACATGAGGATTCCTTCCTCAATAAGAGATAAAGAAAAAATACTTCTTAATGATGAAGCATTCTCCAATGATGAGGAGAAGGGAGAGATAGAGCAGAGAAGATCCTCTAGTGTTGTGATAGCAAGAGGAGATTTATTTTCATTTGGAGATGGAGAAGAGGTAAAGGCTTCCCCTAGAGGGATTCTTGCATCTTTGCAAGGATTTCCTAATGATCTCCCATATGGAGGACATGAGCAGCATGTGTCTTTTCTAGAAGACATTGAGACCGAAAAAAGGAGGGATCACAATGCTAACATAGTAGAAGGTGATCCACTATCATAAGAGAATGGAGAAAATGCTCCAATCAGAGGCACTCTTACACCACTAAGAGGGGTCTCAAAATTTCGTGAGACTTCCACACATAAACCAGAGTTGGAACTACACAATGGAAGTAGGGGCATGAAGACCTCATCTATCATGCATATGAGAAAGGTCCCTGAGATCTCATTATCTAGTGGAAAACCACCTGGGAGGCCACTTGATGCAAATTCTATGGGGGAGATCTCACAAATTTATATTCCAAATGAAGATCGAGGAGGGATTGGAGCACTTGAAGACAACCACATCACTGGAAGACTTGGGTAAGCTTGAGGAGGAGGGAAATATTTTCCGCCTATCATCATCACCCACCCTCCTTTCTGATCCTGTGTTGTGGGAGGAGAATAAGTGAAGGAAAAACCTTCCAAAAGACATCTTTGGAATAGGAGATGTCAAGGGAAGGATCAAAAACATGATAGAAATTCTTGTTGATGCGTCATCAACACTATCATTCTTGAGCAGTGTAGATTTGTACAATAAATCCTAGCTTCTAGTGGATTATTCCAAATATTTGCACACATGTATGATACTCAATGACCAGTTGCATGGAGATGGATACTTAGTCCAAGGAGAAGTCATCTATCTTCATGGTATACTATTTTTTCCTGGGGCTTCTAAGCTCAAGCATAAGATCCTACAAGGAGCCTACAAGGAGTTCTGTATCAGACATCTGTATTCTATGAGGATTTACAACATCATCATGAGGAGCTTTGATTGGGAAGGATTGAAAGAGGAAATACATCAACATTTTCAATAATTCATGAGCTATGTGGAGTTGGGGTAGCCATGGGACTCTAAGTAAGAGTCATTTATGCCATATTTTCCTTCTTTGGAAAGGAGAGAAAGATCCATGCACAACTCCATGTGTATGAGAGACCTTGTTGGTAAAGGATATGTTCATGTGAAACAAGTTTATTTTCCTGATTGTACATGTTATTTTACCATTTGTATGCAGGCCATGACTCCTAACAAGAGCAATGTATCATGTAAATCTCATGGAAATTGTTGGGCCACTAAAATTCTAATTTAAGCACTCCTCGATGTGTGCAAGGAGATTTATTTTCACATAAAAGCTCTCAAAAACACCAAACATATCTCTCCTACCTTCGCAATAGTGAGATTACTTGGGCAGCAAGTAATTGGTGGGAAAACCACTTACCACATATTGGGTTGATGCAGGGTGAGGCCTACGCCTGTTCCACATGGGACTATGATCCACCTCCATGTGCAAAAATTTTTGTTTGTTTGTACATTGTTTTGATCCCCTATATTGATGATGTACTTGTAATTTTTATGGAGATGTATGGAGGAAGGAGGGAAGGCATGTATGTGCCCTATGGGATGACTACACTCCCTATATTTTTTGTCTTACATTTTAGGGAGGGCATTGGGAAAACGATGATTGTTTCATGTGATTTATTGTTTCCTTATGGGATGTGCTATTTACATCTCATGAGAAAATTGTTGGAACAAGCGATGGATGGAAAGATTGATGATCACTTAACTTATAGGAGAAGCTTATCAATTGTTGGTGTCACCAATGGAGGAGGAGATGAGTTGCAACACTCACCTTATTAGTTGCTTAAGGACAAGCTGTTCGCAATATGATGCAGATTTTTGTCCTTGATGGAAACCTACTTGATAAAGTTGATGGAAACCTACTTGATGACTTAAGGAGGAGATTGTTGGCAATGTGATACAATGTGTTGACCTTGATGGAACCTGCCTGATGAAGTTGTCCTTGACGAAAGCTGACTTGATGATTGTTAATGATGTAAATCTCATGTATCTACAAATCAGTTCAGAAGTAGCTCAGAAAGTGCCGCAATGTTGAACACAATGTCGTTTGCCATATGGGTTTGTTAAGGCTAAGTCACGTATGTATGCGGAAATGCGATGGCGGTAGCGTATGCCCATTTGGGCTCTAAATTTAGGAAACGTGACATTACTATGGTATTGACCCAAATTATCGAGCACTTGATTAGTCTAACTCGTTGGCCTGTGAATGTCATCGCCGGTTGAGTGGTTTGACCCATAGCATTATTGTATACAAATCTATATAAGGAGAAGAAGATCATAGTGCAAGGGTGTGCATGGGTCTGGGTTTTAATGAATACTTCACTCTAAAGTATATCTGCATGGAATGGGTAACAGTTTGCTGATAGATCTGAATTCATAATGCACCTATGAAGAAAATGATGAAGAGGGATCTCTAGATCTGAAATGTCTATGTATTTTCTAGATCTGTTTATGGAATGTTTAGATCTGTGATCTGGCGAATCTTTGCTGAAGTAAAGGGTGAGATCTGAGCTGTTTATCTGGTCTGAAGAATTGCGCTGCCCTATAATGTCTGTAGATCTATACGCAGGTTCGTGGCAGAGAAAGCGCGTATATACGCGGGTTGTCTTCAGCAAAAGCGCGTATGGAAGATGAATTCAACTCTGAAATGTGTGCAGATGTATATGCAGGTTTGTCTTTATTAAAGTGCGTATATATGCAGGTTCAGTGAAGTAAAAGCGCGTATGGAATCTAGGTTTTTGCTGAAGTATGTGGAATGAAATGTTTGATCTGTTTTGCTGCTATCTGTCAATGATGTATTCTTACAGATCTGAGTTGTTTGAATAATGATTATGCTGCTGACTAAGTTGATGAAAGATCAAGTTTTTGGTTGTTTGTTGATGATTCAATAAAGGAAGAATGACTGTCTAAAAAGTTCTGCATGATTGATAGATTTTCTGAACAGAAATATGATTTCAGATCTGAGCCTGAGTTTGATCACATTCTGAAAAATCAGTGTTGTTAGAAGTATATGCAGGTTTCTACACATATAAGCACGTACACATGTGACTTCAATGAAGAGAAGTAGCATATGCACTCCATGTTATGCACAGAGGCATACGCAGGTTGGTAAGAAGGAAAGCGCATATACACGCGGTTTCACTAAACAGAAGTAGCGTATGATATTTGATTAATGAATGTTCTGGGTTGAGTTTACATCTGCATATCTATTCTGAAGTCTGGGTTATCTCTAATATTCTGGCTATAGTGGTCTCATTGTTTTGTTTGGAGTTCTGGGAAAAATATTTTTGTTGATTAATGAAGCGTTGTGTTGAAGTTGTTTGATCCAGTTTGAAAATTGATGAAACATGGTCTACAGTGGATCTAAGGGTTGAAGCCTTCAGTATGAAAGAAGAAGATTTCTGCCAGTAGAGGCTGGTGCTAATATCAGGGGGTAGTAGCTCCCTTCCAGGAGGGGCTGGTAAATGAGAGCAGGGGATTGTAGCTCCCTTCCAGGAGAGGCTGGTAAACGAGAGAAGGTTGTAGCCTTCTGTAGGTGGGTGCCTGCGTTCTAGTATGATTCTGTGCCAGTACATGGTTGTAAGATGTTTTCTTTATAATAAATATTGAAGACTGAGACAACGTCAATGGTGGTTTTCTCCCGACTTGGGTTTCCACCTTAAATCCTGGTGTTCATGTGTGTTTCTTATGTGTGATGGTTTATTCTGTTTTTACTGCACATGCTTACTGCTTAACATCTGATGAATAAATGATGCAATGATTTAAGAATCAAATACATAATAAGAGCTCTGAGCATACGCAAGTTTCCTTAAGGATATCCGCGTATATACGCTAGTTTTGTTCTGTAAAGTAGCGTATGGGTTTTAAGAAAAGAAAAGTAAAAAGTTTATCAGTTAGCTCTAAATACTGATTCACCCCCCCCTCTCAGTATTTTTCCCAACAATTGGTATCAGAGCAGGTCCTTCTGAAAAATCTTAGCCGCTAGAAGGAAGATCGAGCAAGATGAGCAATCAAGATGGAACAAAATCTATCAAGCCTCCTCTCTTTAATGGAAGCAATTTAATCTTCTGGAAAATAAGAATGAGATTCTATCTTCAGTCTATGGGAGCAGATGTATGGGCCATTGTTGAACGAGGATATCAATATCCAGCTGCAGTACCAACAGATCCGACTGAAAAGAAGAATTATGAAACAAATGCAAAGGCAGTCAATGCTCTAACGGGAAGTCTAACTGAATCAGAATTTGTCAAAGTTATGCATCTGAATACAGAAAAGGAGATATGGGACAAAATAATTCTAAGTTATGA
The DNA here is from genome assembly GCA_034641835.2 of Pinus albicaulis. NCBI lineage: Eukaryota > Viridiplantae > Streptophyta > Pinopsida > Pinales > Pinaceae > Pinus > Pinus albicaulis. The sequence continues at coordinate 808,949,624 of CM076576.1, forward strand.
AGGTGATGCAAAGGTAAAAAGTGCAAAACTTCAAACTCTCATAATTGAATATGAAAATTTAAAGATGCATCGTGATGAGAATATTGCCAGTTCTTTTTACGTCTTGATGATGTTGTAAATCATATGAGAAATCTGGGAGAAACAATAACCGAATCTACTTTGGTTGAGAAAATTTTAAGATCGCTAACGGCAAAATTTGAGTCAAAAGTTTATGCTCTTGAAGAAAAACAGGATCTTCAAAATCTTATTGTGGTGCAACTTCATGGCATACTAACTGCATATGAAATGAGAAGAGGAGGACCATCTGAAGTCAAAGAGGTTGTCTTCAGAGCTTCTACAAAAGGGAAAGAAGTACAAGAAGCAGAAGGATCAGGATATATCTCAGAAGAAGATGAGGTAAATTTTGTAAAGAAACTCCAACTTGGCATAGGACGGTTCAGAGGTAAGCTTCCTTTCAAATGTTTTGAGTGTGGAAGATTTGGTCATTATGCTGCTAAGTGTCCTCATAAAGAAACACCTGCAAAAGGGAAGGAAGTAGCAAGAAGGAATAAGAATCATTTTAACACTAGAAAAAGTTACTATACTCATGAAGACAGTGATGGGTTATCTGATAGTGAGGAAGAATGTGAACAAGATCTTAGACTTCTCATGGCATTTGAATCTAGAGAAGAAAAGGATAATTTTGTGGATGCTGTAGAGGACAATGATTTTCTTGAAGAAAACAATCAACTCAAAGTACACTTAGAAGAAAGTAAAATACTCTTAGAAGAAAGGAGAATAACCATAGAAACTCTGGAAAAGCAGTTTGAAGAAGCAAAGAAACACAATGAGAAATTAGAATGTGAAGTGGTAAGTCCAAGAAAATAATTTTAGAAAGTAAAGACTCTGAATCTTACATTTGCTAAAGGATCTGAAACCCTAGATGATATTATCAAGGTACAACATTATCCTCTTATAAAGACAGGTCTTGGATATACCAGAGAATCTTCTCAGGCTTCAGCACAAACTTATCTAAAAGCAGCTACAGCTGGTTTACAACATTCTGCCACTCAGCAAGGGAATAAAGAATCTTTACAAGTAAAGCATGATCATCTCAGTTCAAAGAACACTAACAGGAATGTCTTTCAAAGAAACAATCAACTTGATGTAGGGTCGGTACGAATTCCATGATGTGAGAAATTCTTCTTCAATGGACAATGTTTCTCATGTCACAATTTGGTCATAAATCTGTTCTGATACGTTGCATATAAAACCATCATGACAAGAGAAGCAAGAAAGAAAAGGATTGATATTGAAACAAAGAAGAATACCTATAACAAATTTTCCTCTTCTGAAAATGAAGTTGAATGTGTGTGCAATAACTTTGACACGAAGAATCTGAATGCGGAGCAAAGTCCGACAAAAAGAGCATATTCCTTGGCTCAAAAATTATGGGAAAAAAGAAGAATTACGAGGTTGAAAATTGTGGCAGTGTTATTTATGAAGGTAGAAAAATTTTAGGTGAAATTGATAGCGGATACTTGGGAACAATAGGGTGACAAAAACAAACTAACACATATAATGCTCTAGAAAAGGAAAAGAAGGTTACATTTGGAAATGATACTCCTGCGGTAATTAAGGGAAAAGGGTCTGTGTTTCTAAAAGAAAAAGTGAAAGCTAATGATGTCATGTATGTGGATGGATTAAGGCATAACCTGTTAAGTGTAATTCAAATGTGTGATCAAGGAACTGAAGTTTTCTTTAGTTCAAAAGAATGTGTGGTACGTGATCTTGATACAGGTAAAAAAATTATAAAAGGAAAAAGAACTCAAAGCAACTTGTATGTATTGAAGAACTGCAAAGAACAATGTTACTTGAGCAAATCTTCAGAAATCTAGCTATGGCATAGAAGGTTGGGGCATCTGAGCTTCTCTCAGATCAACAAATCAAGCAGACTTAAAGTTGTTCGTGATCTTCCCAATATTACTCCACCCGAAAATGTCATATGCAAATCTTGCCAATTTGGTAAACAAATCAGAGTACAGTTTAATGCCAAGGAAGGATCATCAAGTAAGCCTATTGAACTTTTTCATACTGACATATGTGGACCTGTGAGGAAAAAGTCACCACGTGGTGAAAAATAATATATCTTGTTTATTGATGATTTCTCTAGAATGTGTTGGATTGGGTTGCTTAAATACAAAGATGATGCATTTGAGAAATTTCAGAATTTCAAAGCTCTGGTCGAAAATGAATCAGATCTAAAAATCAAGTGTCTTAGATCTGATCGAGGAGGAGAATATACTTCAGATGAATTTCTTGAATTTTGTGAACAACATGGCATAAAAAGACAGTTTATTGTAGCTGACACTCCACAACAAAATGGCATAGTAGAAAGAATGAATAGAACAATTCAACAAATGGCTAGAGCTATGCTTAATGATTCTGGAACACCTGACACATTTTGGGGAGAAGCAGCACATACAGTGGTAAATATTCTTAACAAGGCACATGTTCATGTAAATAGTGACAAAACTCCATATCAACTCTGGTATGGTTATCCTCCTAGTGTGAAGCATTTTAGAATATTTGGAAGAAGATGCTTTATAAACAAAAATCATGAAAAACTTGGCAAGTTTGAACCTAGAGCAAATGAAGGAATGCTTCCTAGTTACTCCTCTAGGAGTAGAGCATATAAATGTTACAATAAAAGGCTTCAGAATATTGTTGAATGTATTGATGTTGTTATTGATGAGTCTCCTGCAGCCCCAAAAGAAGAAAAACAAACAACAAATGAAGACGATGATGACATGTGTCCTTCTACATCAAATAGCAATGATATAGACAGTGAACCCAATGAAGAACCCGAAGATGATTTATCTGAAGAAACTCCATCCAGATATGTTCAAAAGAATCATCCAAAATCTCAAATTTTCAGAGATAAGGGATCAGGTGTACAAACAAGAAGGAATCTTGTGGGATCTTCTAGCTATCAGGCATTTCTATCCACTATTGAAAAACACAATGTCAATCAAGCTAGCAAAGATGAATGTTGGATTCAAGCCATGAATGAAGAGCTTGATCAAATTGAAAATAATCACACTTGGGAATTAGTACCAAGACCTCATGAAAAAAATGTCATTGGAACTAAATGGATATTCAAAAACAAGTTAAATGAGAATGGGGAGGTTATAAGAAATAAAGCTAGACTTGTCTGCAAGGGGTATGCTCAACAAGAAGTTATAGACTTTGAAGAAAATTTTGCTCCTGTAGCTAGACTTGAAGCCATAAGAATGTTTCTTGCTTTTTCAAGCTTCCAACAAATCAAAGTTTATCAAATGGACGTTAAATCTACGTTTCTCAATGGTGATCTAGAAGAAGAAGTTTATATAGAACAACCAGAAGGATTCATTTTGGGAAATGATGAAAAACTTGTTTGAAAAATTAAAAAGGCTCTATATGGTCTCAAACAAGCTCCAAGGGCATGGTATTATCGTCTTGACAAATATCTTCATCAACAATGATTTTCAAAGGGGTCTGCTGATAGCAATTTATACACAAAAACAGAAATTGATAAACTATTGATTGTGGTTGTATATGTTGATGATATCATTTTTGGAAGCAATGAAAAATCTATGAGTCAGAAATTTTCTTCTGCTATGCAGCAAGAATTTGAAATGTCTTTACTTTGGGAACTAACATTCTTTCTTGGCTTGTAAGTGCATAACACTACAGATGGCATATTCTTATCACAAGAAAAATACCTTAAAAAAATTCTAAAGAAGTATGGCATGGAAGAGTGCAAACCTGTAAGTACACCAATGATAACCGGATGTAATCTCAGTTCTCATGATGATTCTCTCACGGTGAATCAACCAGAATACAGATCTATGATAGGAAGTCTACTTTATCTCACTGGGAATAGACCAGACATTATGCATGCTGTTGGGATTGTTGGATGATTCCAAGCTAATCCAAAAGAGTCTCACCTTCAGGTTTTCAAAATAATATTCAAATATCTACAAGGAACTCAAGACTTTGTACTATGGTATCCAAAGAATTCTAATCTTACTCTTCATGCTTACATCGATGCAGATTGGACTGGAAATGTTGATGATTAAAAAAGCACTAGTGGTGGTGCATTCTATATGGGGCCTCGGTTAGTATCTTGGTTTAGCAAGAAGAAAAAATTTATTGCCTTATCTACAGCAGAAGCAGAATATGTGGCTACCGCATCATGTTTCACTGAACTTCTTTGGATGATTGAAACCTTACAAGAATTTCAAATCAAATGTTCACCTCCTATCTCGATTATGTGTGATAATACAAGTGCCATCAGTATCTCAAAGAATCATGTTATGCATTCCAATACCAAGCACATTCCCATCAAGTATCACTTCTTATGTGAACAAGTGCTTGAACAAAAGGTGAAGTTGGAGTATGTTCCCTCCAAAGAACAAGTTGCTGATATATTTACCAAATCTCTACCCAAGGAAGTGTTTGAATATCTCAGACAGAAGCTGGGAGTAGTCTCTGCCATGAAGATCAGATCTGCTTAAATGCAGAAGATTAAATTGGATACGTGGATTTCCTGAAATACAGTCGCGTATATACGGGAGTTTATGCAAAGAAAACTACGTATGGGTGGTTGCTGACAACTTTTTCTGGGTCAGCATTCTTCAGCACAGCTATATTGTTGTTGGGTATCTCTGGTGATGTTTTATCTCTCATATTTCTGTTTCATTCTCTGATAGTTGATGAAGATGCCTTGATTATTTGCGGTTGAAAGTGTTTAGGATGCACAAGCTAAGGGGGAGATGAAGGAGTGAAATGGCTCAAGAAAAAGTGTACAGGTTCAGGGGGAGCATTAGCCTTGCTGAGAATTATGCATTGTTGGCATTATGATGGTTTTGAAATATGATCTCTCTCTTGAGGCCTTTTTGGTATTTGTTACAAAAGGTCATAGTTGTAATTTGATGAAAAGGTCATGTTGAGACCTATGATGTAAATTTGTAATATCTAGTCATGTAAGGACTTGATCAAATTTGTAAACCCACTTGGTTGGGTAGTTGAGTCAAATTGTGTAAACCCACTTGGTTGGGTACTTCAGTCATATATGTAAATCCACTTGGTTGGATCTTTGATGTAAATATGAGTCCTTGGTGATAGGAAAGGTCATAGAGTCATGTACTTCATTGAAAAATATGTTTGAAGATTTAGCATGAACTCAAGGGGAGCATGGTAATTTCAGTGCACATCAGATCTACAGAGCTCTTCTTTCTACAAGAGAGGAAAAACCTTGTTTCTTTTTTGATCCACCCTTTTCCTTTGATGTCAAAGGCGGACAGTATCATGGTGTTTGCATAATGGTTATAATCAGTATCATGGTGTTTGCATAATGGTTATAATCAATGTATCTATCTGTTGTGGTGATCAAACACCATCATGGTTGCCATCAAGTCCAAAGGGGGAGATTGTTGGGAATATGATGCAGAGTGTTGTCCTTGATGGCAACCTACTTCATAAAGTTGATGGAAACCTACTTGATGAGTTAAGGATGAGATTGTTGGCAATGTGATACAATGTGTTGAATTTGATGGAACCTACCTGATGAAGTTGTCCTGGATGAAAGCTGACTTGATGAGTTTTTAATGATGTAAATCTGATGTATCTATAGATCAGTTCAGAAGTAGCTCAAAAAGTGCCAAAATAATGTTGAACAAGGTATGTCACAAGGCATATGCGGGTTTGTTAAGGATAAGTCGCATATGTACGCGGAAATTTACGTGACAAGTAGTGTATGCCCATTTGCGCTCTAAATTTAGGAAACCAGGGGACATTACCATGGTATTGACCCAAAGCATTGAGCACTTGATTATCTATTTGATCCCGTCCAGGAATACCATCAGCGGTTGAGTGGTTTTGACCCATGGTATTGACAAAGGCTAAATCTATATAAGGAGAAGAAGATCATAGTGCAAGTGTATGCATGGGTTTGGGTTTTAATGAATACTTCACTCTGACGTATATCTGTATGGAATGGGTAACATTTTGCTGATAGATCTGATTTTAGAATGGACCCATGAAGAAAATTATGAAGAGGGATCTCTAGATCTGAAATGTCTATGTATTTTCTAGATTTGTTTATGGAATGTTTAGATCTGTGATCTGGTGAATCTTTGCTGAAGTAAAGGGTAAGATCTGAGCTGTTTATCTGGTCTGAAGAATTGCGCTGCCCTATAATGTCTATAGATATATACGTAGGATCGTGGTAGGGAAAGCGCGTATATACACGAGTTGTCTTCATCAAAAGCGTGTATGGAAGATGAATTCAACTTTGAAATGTGTGCAGATGTATATGCAGGTTTGTCTTTATTAAAGTGCGTATATACACACGTTCAGTGAAGTAAAAGCGTGTATGGAATCTAGGTTTTTTCTGAAGTATGTGGAATGAAATGTTTGATCTGTTTTGCTGCTATTTGTTAATGATGTATTCATATAGATCTGAGTTGTTTGAATAATGATTATGCTGCTGATTAAGTTGATGAAAGATCAAGTTGTTGGTTGTTGGTTGATGATTCAATGAATGAAAAATGACTGTCTAAACAGTTCTGCATGATTGATAGATTGTCTGAACAGAAATCTTATTTAAGATCTGAACCTGAGTTTGATCTCATTCTGAAAAATCAGTGTTCTCAGAAGTATATGCAGGTTTCTACACAGATAAGCGCGTACACATGCGACTTCAGCGAAGAGAAGTAGCGTATGCACTCCATTTTATGCACAGAAGCATACGCAAGTTGGTAAGAAGGGAAGTGCGGATACACGCAATTTCAGTAAATAGAAGTAGCATATGATATTTGATTAATGAATGTTCTGGGTTTAGTTTACTTCTGCATATCTATTCTGAAGTCTGGGTTATCTCTGATATTATAGCTACAGTGGTCTCACTGTTCTGTTTGAAGTTCTGGGAAAAATATGTTTGTTGATTAATGAAGGGTTGTGTTGAAGCTATTTGATCCAGTTTGAAAATTGATGAAGCGTAGTCTGCAGTGGATCTGAGGGTTGAAGCCTTCAGTATGAAAGTAGAAGCTTTCTGCTAGTAGAGGTCGGTGCTAATATCAGGGGGTAGTAGCTCCCTTCCAGGACAGGATGGTAAACAAGAGCAGGGGGTTGTAGCTCCCTTCCAGGAGAGGCTGGTAAATGAGAGAAGGTTGTAGCCTTCTATAGGTGGGTGCCTACGTGCTGGTATGAGTCTACGCCAGTACATGGTTGTAAGATGTTTTCTTTATAATAAATATTGAAGACGAAGACGACGGCAGCGGTGGTTTTCTCCCGACTTGGGTTTCCACCTTAAATCATGGTATTCATGTGTGTTGCTTATGTGTGATGGTTTATTCTATTTTTACTGCACATTCTTACTGCTTAACATCTGATGAATAAATGATACAATGATTTAAGAATCAAATACGTAATAACAGCTCTGAGAATACGCAAGTTTCCTTGAGGATATCCGCGTATATACGCTAGTTTTGTTCTGTAAAGTAGCCTATGGGTTTTGAGAAAAGAAAAGTAAAAGGTTTATCAGTTAGCTCTAAATACTGATTCACCCCCCCCTCTCAGTATTTTTCCCAACACAAGCAACATTTTGGAGGGGAGGACTGTAATGTTCCTAATTAGCCCAACCTAATAAGAATATTAAATTTGTTTTTTGCTTCTTTTTTCATGAATAAATGTGTAAAGGAGGATAAATTAAACTCCTAAAACAACAAAATAAATAAATTCCCATGTAAAAAAGCCTAAATCTGGCCTACCTTAGTAAAACCATTATGTGTGAAAAGGTATTAAGTCATTTGACTGGGTTAACTGGATCAAATCAACAGCGCTGCCTAAATACATTGAACCATCTAGATGCATAACACAGTTTTAGTTGGAGGCTAATCATGTGAATGCAACTAAATCATTGATATGGTTTAGGGTTTGGCAAGGATTCCATCTTATTTAAGGAGGAGAAGGACATCATGAGAGGGTTTGATGAACATATTTTCTTGAAACCATTTTTCTATTTAGACACTTCTAATTCTCTAGCTGTTTAGCTGAGAATAGTGCTGCTTAGCACTTGGGTGTTCCTGACCGGGAATCCCACCTCTTCCCTTGAGAGGACTCTTGGAAGAGTCTTGCATTTCTTGACCACTATCCGGCATTTGGCCAAGCTCTTCTTCCAACTACAGTTCAAATCCTATTGAGGGTTTGGCTATCTTTGTAACCTACAACAAGTGGAGTCTAGATATGTTCAAATATAAGCCACTCTAGTGCATCTTTTCAGCGGGAAATATGTCTATCCCCCTGGAAAGAGGGTATTGGATGAGGAGAGCTCATTTTTAGATCTTGGCATCAGGACACATCATGCTCTAGAGCCTACAGTGTAGTCCATCTTCCAGAACTACGTTATTTACAAGGAGGAAGTTGCAGGGTCTTTTGGCACTTCAAGGAGGAGAGATCTCTAGTGTTGGGAATTTGCCCTTCACTATGGTGATCTGTGCATATCTAGTCCATGTTCCATTTAGATTTGATTTGAATACTGATGTATTTACTTTAGAAATTCTGAATCATTATGGATATCAGCTGCCTTAGATCTCAAATCTACTTCAAGTACTACATTTTCTGCTGAAAACCCCAAAGGGATTTTGAGCAGGAGACTATATAGTGTACATATCTGATATAGACCTATCATTTTGTACACATATTTTCTCTAGATCTGAAGTGTAACTTCAACTCTTTTAAGCTAATAAAATAATTCTCTCAAGCTTGTACAGTCATATCATATGGTTGCAGCCCCTTATTTTGAGACAATCTTAATGTAAAGTCTATTGCTTTCTATTCTATAATGTAAGGGCCTCAATAAATATCTAAATTACTATTATAAACAATCATATTAAGCCTACATATTGGCCTCCAGCATGTATTTTATTAAACTGCATTATTTCTGAAGCAGTTTTCTAACATAGTGTTGTAGTCCCTCTTTGGGAACTTTCTAAGCTGTACTAGGTGTGGGAGATCTGTTTAGCTCACCTGGAAAGATTTTTTTTTGATATCATCTTGGATTTAGGTCTTATATTATCATATCTAAGGGATCCAAGGGCTAATTTCAAGAGCTATAGCATCCATTCCATTAAAATGTGTTTTTCATGCATGTCTTGCTAGCAATCCAAATTTGGGGATACTACATTCTCTGACTGGTCACACTTTTCAGGTTATTTCCTGGGATAGCTCATAGTTTTCTACCCAGTACCTGCTTCCTAGGTCATAGAACAGACCCCAAAAAGTGCGGCTTGAACTGTTCATGAGCTTTGGGTGCCTAAATTGAAATTTTAATCCACTAAACTGAAAGAGTAGGATTAGGCCTCTTACCTGCTACTGAAGGATTTCGATTCCAATTGTCGGTTTGTCCACTATGCTCACAAAAATATTTAGGGCCTTATCTCCTCTCTACATTCTCCACAGGTCCACATGCAAATGAGTGCATTTAGAGGGAAAACGCCTTCTTAAAAGAAAACCCCTAATTTTTCTTTCGCCTATTGTGACCAAACCATAGCTCAGTTTACGAACCGTCTGTACTACTGGAAAGCTCTCATCGAGACCTAAAATGGGTATCTGTTATTTTTTTAGTGATTTGATACTTCACAAGGACACATTTTATTCATGAAGCGTCACTTTACCCCTCCTCAAAATGGAATTTCTTTACTTTCAATATTCGTACTGGGGGCATCACTTTGCCTCCATACTTGTCCATGCCTGTGTCAATTTTTGTCATGAGTTACCATGTTGTTATCATGTTTATAGGGTCCCCCATTTGACCTTTACTGTGTGGAAACGCCATCGAGTTGCCCTTTTTTAGAGCATTTGAGTTGAGTCATCATCACTTTCATGGAGTCTATACGGAGTCCCTTTGAGTTGCTTGGTCCCTCTCTCATGTTGCACATTATGGCCTCCAGTCCCACTGTCCCCTATCCCTCATGATATTTTGGCCGACGCTGCTAGGTCATCCATGCCATTTATTCTTTAACAATGGAAGTCGTTCGTTTTCTACTCAGTGCCCCCCATTTCATTATCACCCCCTAGTGTCCATCTGTCAGTCACATTACTATTTTCTCTCGTGCCTTAGTGGAGGACCTCTTATTGACTCACCTACGGTGGACCTCCTTCTATTGACATCAGATCATTTATTCCAGAAGAAAGTTCTAGAGGGAGGCTTACCTTGGTTCCATCTTCCACTATTGTTTGGTGCCTCGGATTAGGAAAAGGGACATCTTATAGCCCTTTGACTTGATTTTTTCTCAGCTCCAGCTCCTTTCAACACAATTGAGATCCGTATACTCGATGGTTCAGTGATGAAGCAGATTGGACCCGTGATTCTCGGGTGTGCGTGAGATGTCTCAGCCCTCATGAGGGGGTCACCCTACAGGTAGCCCCCCACATGCCCGAATGACCTCTTCATTACAGCCGTTGATGTAGCTCCATATATTTGATGATGTCAGCCTCAGCCATGTGCATCGCCTCTTTTGCATGTATCAGTTAGATTTTCAAAGCCCTTTATTGTTTACAGGGGCATCTAGGTTGTATTTATATCTCATGTACTCAGATATTATTGTACAAGTCCTGGTTGTTATCCTAGGCACAATATGTATGTGGGATTCATTATCATTTTGTTTATCCGGCTCATTTTTATGCCAACATGTACTATATTCCTCAGTCCCTTGGTTTACTAGATGCCTTATTGCTTGCACTTTGTCTCAGCGGGCATAGGTATGCCTCCCTCGCTGCCTATAGAATAGGTACTCACTCATAAAAGAGACTTGTCACACCTGTAAGTGTCGCCTCCTTAGGGTATAGTCCTTTCAACACTTTGGTCTACCTTATACTTCTCTCTTTTTGACTTCCCCTTCGGTGTCTAGTGATTGAGTTCTTACAACGTACATCAGTCATACGATTAGCTCCTAATACTCACACACTGGGGGGCAATCTGTTACACCATTTTTTGGTCATCTGACCTATTGTTATTAGATGGACCCAAGTACACCATGTAAGACCAATTTTACCCTAAGTAAAATTGCATTCACTATGACAAATAACTTAGTAAAACACCATTATTAAGTTGTTTATGGTCTAAACAGGAAACCCCATGAGGAAATATTAAATAAATCTACATTTGTTTGATTTTTCTCAAGGAATAATTAGTTAAACATAAGTTTAATTAATATTCATGGTTATATTTAACCCAAAACAGGGAAATTAATTAGATAAATCATCATTTATCTTATTATTTCCTAAGAATAATTACTTGAACCTTATTTAAATAATATTCTTCATTGAATATGTCTAAATCACCCATAAATAATTAAATAAATCATTATTTATTTGATTATTACTCAACCACATCCTTAAAATGATAAATAAATCATTTATTTATTTATTATTCACAAATAAAAGGGTTGACCCAGAGTCCGATTCCTTTTCCCTCCAACAAATATAATAAAATATTCCATAAAAGTTAGATCTTGATTTGGTTAATAATATTTTAACTATGCACCAATGTCTAGACTAACTCAATATTTTTTTTATAAATACAAGGGGTTTTCCATCCATTCATCACCTTTTGTTGCCTAAAGATCACTCTGGATCTATAATTTTGGTCTGACTTTGATCCACCATCATATTCATTTTTTGCTACCATGTTTTTCTAAGTTTTCTACACCATCAAGAGAGAGGAACTTTAGGTCTGACGTGCTAAGGACTTACAAGAACCCATCCCATTGAGGAGAACTGGTAACAACCTTCTGTGTTTTCCTCCCAGGTTCCATCAATACAAAATTCATTCAACATATTCTTGTCTTGTCTATTGGATGCATGGAGTAAATCTTGTTTTTTCTACTGCTTAATGTCTTCTAATGCATAGATCTAGATTTTTGCAGCATTTATATTGATCACCTAACTGCAGATATGAGAATATTGGGAGCCATATTTGTTGTTAGGGTTGTTTGTCATGCACAGCTAAAGTGGTATTTTTTCATACGCTTGGAATTAAGATTCATTCTAACATAAGGTATCTCTCATGTGTATAATATATATAGGTATGTGCACTGGAATTAAAAAGAAAATTAAGGAAGGGGGCTGGAGTAGCCTAAATTTGGGCCAAAACTAGCTTTTGTTGTTGAAACCAACCTTTATTTAAGGTGATTTGTACACATTTGAAATGAAATTTATGATGGGTTGACCTGTGTGTACAAAGTATTGTGAACATTGCTAGGAGGAATTTTCTCATCCTATGGGGCATTTCCTATTTAAGAGCGCATTTATTTGCACAACAGACACATGGCAGAAATGGGGTGCTCAAACTAGCTTATTAGGACACAGAGGATGAATTTTCCCACCTTTAAAGGAGCCATATGAGTTCACTTTGAAGCACTCAATACTTGGAGGAATCTGGGAGGCATAGTTTTCCCTTTGTTCGTTCCTTTGACTTGCTTTGTGAGCCATGTGCCCACTTCGTAACAGTTTTTTGACCCGTTTAATAAATATTTTGAAGGTCTATAGACCCTTTAAAGGGTCATTTATTGGAGTTACATGTGCCTATATCAAAGAAAAAGGGCTTAGTTCCCACTTTGAAAGACATTTGGAGGTGGAACTCAGTTATTTAGTGGAGGATTTGTTACAGTTGTGGGGGAACTTGCAGGCCCCCTCTCTCACTTTGTCAATGGTATGGGGAGCCCTTATACCTACCTTGGAGGAGAATTTTGGGGTTGTATTCTCACTTTAGAGGCTTTTGGTGGGCAGATTTAAAGACTTCTTAAGGACAATTTCCTAAAGGATGTCCATGGAAGAATAAAAGTTTTATCCTTTGTCTTGACCCATAAAACCATTTGGATATGAGCCCTGATAAGAATTCGAAAAGGTTTATTCAGGTCTATGGATTTATGGTTAGAATACAGATTTGTCCAATACGAAATTAAACTGCAACTCTTTGAAACTATACTAAACTATTAGATCTAGAGAATATAGTGGTAATATGAATTATGTTGCATGGTTGAAATATCGTATTGTTTACTTTCATGTCAAGATATACATTTTTCATTCATTTTTATTGGATGAATCTTGGTGTCGTTGTCCAAAAAATATTTTGTAGAAATCCTAGGGTGAAAATTTCCCTACGATCTAATAAAAACAAGCAATTCAAATTTCCCAAATAAATAATAAAGATGAGAATATACAATAGCTATAGTAAAGATTGAACCTACCAATTATTCTTCTATCCTAGAGTACTGAGTATGTGATGCCAATTTCATCCCATAAAAGTCCTCCTTCAATTCGCATAAATGGATCTCTCACCCATGCACCTGAAAGCTTCTCAACTGATTGATGTATATTGCCTCCTTGACTAGACCATTAAGAAAAAATGTTTTTACATCCCTATGAGATAAATTCCAACCAAAAATTGATGCTAAATATATGAAGAACCTGATGCAAGTACACTAGGAACTAGAGTAAATCTTAAAGATGTCCTCATATTCAACTCCCCTCTAGAGAATAGTCTCACTGTGAACTGAACCTTAGTACATTTTTATGGTATCTGCTGCAAGCTTCACCTCAAACACCCCCGTAGAATAAATCAAATACTTCCCCACTTGTGTTGGCACAATATCCCAAACATCATTCTTCATTATAGAGTTTTCATTGATTTATATTTCCTCCTTCATTAGACCATTAAGAAAAAATGCTCTTACATCCATTTGATATCAATGCCAACCAAGAATTGATGCTAAAGACATTAACAAACCTGATGAAAGTACAATAGAAACTAGAGTAAATGTGTCCTTATATTGAACTCTTCTCTAGAGAATAATCTCACTATGAACAAAAACTTTGTACATTTTTATCTGCTGCAAGCTTCACCTCAAACATCCACCTAGAATAAATCAGAAACTGCCCCACTTGTGTTGGCACAATCTCCCAAACATCATTATTTAGTATAGAGTTGTCCACTTCCACCACAACATTCTATCATACCTGCTAACCAACTACCTCCTCATAACTAGAAGGCTCTTTAAAAATGATGGAAGACATCGGTGCAACATAATTTCTAAAATTTTTAGAAAGGTAAATCACTACAAAGGATGGCTTTGGAGATCCAACATCCTCCCATGCATCCTACTATGTTTAGTACCACATAGGCTGCCTTGTTGAACCAAAAAATACTAAAGCATCACTTCCACCTCCAAAACCTCGCTAATCATCATTAGGACAGAAAAGGTTTCTCCCTCCTAAACCACTACTAAATGGCTCATGAGACCTCGAGGGACCATCTAAGTGCACTATTATTTTCCATTGTGATAGAATGTAGACTCCAGAGGCCTTGCAGGACTCACTATATCCAACAAAAACACCCTTCAAATTGAAGTGTTACAATTTAGTTCATTTCTCCTAAAAAATATGAATATACACAGGACAACAATACAAAAAGTGTGATACCAAGGATTTCTCACTGATGAAGGCTTCCTTCAGTGTCTTGTCCTTCAATACCTAGAGAGGAAACTTGTTTAGGATGTAGACAATTGTACCACATGCCTCTACCCAAAGGAACATAAGAAAACATCGATCTTGAACCGTATCCTCAGTTGTCTCAGTCTGAAGCATTTGTTTTTGGAAAAAAGGAATGTTGGATCACAATCATCCTTAAAAATAAAAAAATTACTGGTATATCCACTATTTTTATAGGGTTTGAAACTGAAGACATCAATTAGAACACTTCTGGAACAATAGATTTCCAACTATACCTGTTTACCAGATCACCTATATATATGAAGAGCCTTAATAGCATCATGGCATTGCATTTCAAAGAACTGAAGGTAAACAGTTGCAGTAATTAGTAGCTACAGAACATGGATGATTAAGATGCAAATTGAACATACTAAACCATAAAATTATCTACCTTGTCAACAAGATTGATGGTGGCATCATAAATTGCAGTAAAAAGTTTGATTCTCTCCCTTGAAACCTGAAACATTTTACAAAATACAAATAAGTATCCCCATTATAAAGTACAACATCAACTTTAGCAAGTGAAACATCTTTCTTCATGCATGACATCAAAGGAATTTTAACCACCAAAGAGTGAATATTCTACAAACCGTTGTGAGTGCATACTCTATCACATGATATAGCTACCTTTTCCAGCTACAAATAATTATATAATTACATGAGCTCACCCATACACAACATTATGTAGTGCTTTCAATAAAAAAACACACTGAAATGACATATAACTCAAAATTCTAAAGAACATATAATAAGTAGCCAATATGAAAAATCAGAGTTATTGTTCATTTAATAATGGTGGCTCCTATGTAATACCTGACACCCCATTAGACAATAAAGATATTGCTGCAAAGGTTGAAATTGTTCTAGCAATTCAGGAGTGTCCAGTTCCCTGGTTCTCTGCAACAAAAATATGTCTATCGATTGGAATTTTCCATTTTTCATCCATAACATGTTGAGCATAAGTTTTAATATATGCAAAGGAAATAACTAAAGCTATCGGGTGCCCAAAAAGAAAATTCAAAAAATGTATGTACCCAAGAATATAAACTATTTGATCTAAGAAAAAAATTTGCCCAGATTTACACATACAGAACAACAGTACAGTAGAATCATAATGACTTATTCGTGTAATACTAGTAAGAAAGCATCAATTTGAAACCCATATACCATTTTTCTAGGATATTAGGAAAAAAATTTAGTGCACTCCAAGAAAAATGAGAAGGAAATAGATCACCGCACTTAATAGGCAAGTTTGACCCACTAAGTCCTCTGTCCACAAAAACCATATCAAACCTAGAAATTTTTCAATTGTCTTCAAAATAAATGGATCCCTTTTTTAGAAATAATGGTCATATTTATAACTTAGGCACATTAGAAATTAGACATATAATAAAGTGTCACTAATAAAGGAATGTAATAATGAGGCATTTAATATAGTAACTAATGTAGTGAATATTACTTGGGTATTTTGGAATTACAGTGTACTCCTTTCCTACTATGTAGTGACACATTGAATCTAATGAAGGAATGAACCCACCTTTTCTCATTTAAAATGTGCATTCCTATCCATACATGTGTTTGTAAAAATAACATGGTATTAGACAATTTTTGGGGAGAAGCATTGAAGTTGGTGAAGGAGCCAAGGGAATGTTATGCCTACTGAAGGCATCGGGGGTCAGATATAACAACTCAAATTGGACAACATATAATAAAGGCAAGCCATCCTGTAGTGAGTCAAAGGGACTGTGTATATTTATGCAATCAAACTATGAGAACCATGGGAATTCATAGAACAAGGAAAAACGAAAAAAAATATTGCAGAATGTAGACCAAAGAATCGTAGAATTGATGATGTGAAATCAATTTCTTGACTCATGGAGTGACACTAAGTGTAAGAAATTTGTATTTTTTCCTTTTGTGAAGCATGTCATCACATGGGTAGATATTATTTGTTGAATAACCAAAGAATCGAGTCAGAGATGTCGTGAGTGAGTGGGTATCTCACAAAAGAGATGTCAAAAGGTATAGTTTATGCTCATGCTAGAGCCTCTGAATCAAAGTGCACCAAAAGAGAAGCCAACTTGTAGCAGAGGATAATGAAGAGAATTGATAGCTATCATACAAATTTTAACTAGTCACCACCTAGAAAATTTGTGAAATTGAGCTACCAAAGTTGCTAAATAGAAGATGCATTTATTAGGTATTTAATATAGTATTAAATTTGGTTTCTATTAGTTAGGTGTTTGGGAGATATGCAGTGTGCTCCTCTTCTCCTACTGTGTAATGAATCAATGATATGTCACACTCAATGAGAAATTGCATCATATAATAATGAATTCACTCTTTCTCATTCTACTATGTATTCATGTCCATGCACGTGTGTGCAAAAAAAGTACATTTTAGAAATGCAAGTGTGGATTTGTGCAAACTGTTTCTAGGGAATGGATGGATACTCATTTATGTTGAGTGTATTGATTCTTATAATATTTTAATATTTTCACTCACAACAGAAGACTTCAATTCTTTAGCTAGTGATGGAGATGTTCATTAGTAAACTCATGTTATACCAAATCCTGTGGCTAGAGTATATAATGTGCTAGCTACCGCATTGTATGGACATGGTCCTTACAGTTCACATGGTGATAAGTTGAGGCAGGTATATATTGGGGCTGGTATGTGTGCTATAATTACAGGTGGTAGTCGAGTGCATACTTGGAAGACGACGATGAAGGGTGGCCTTATAGGCATGGTATTTGTAGAGAAGGAAGCTTTGACACCACTTGGCCACGAGGAAAGCCACAAGGATACTATGATTGTTAATATAAGTCTGTATCTTGGTGTTTGAAAAGCACAATCTATGTATTAGATTGATTGGTCTTATATTTTTAATGTATGTATACTTGTTGTTATACTCTGTGAAGGAAGTGTGAATGCTAAGAGGATTTTTCTTACCATTATCTATGTGAGGTAGCACACACAAAAGATGTTGGCTTCACTGCAACTATGTTTTATATGTACTAGGGGTTTAGATAACAAGAATATTCATTTTGTTCCAGGTCTCAAGTCTTCCACGAAATTAATATGTGTAGCAGTAGGATCCTTGATAGTAGTTGTCAAGAAGAAAACCAGAGGTCGAATGGGACTAAGGAAAAAACAGTGATGCATCATCCTAGGGTTCTGAGTTTTTCTTGTACTCCAGAGATAAAACCTTTGGAGCTTCTATTCAAGAAACACCAGCATATTAATGAATATTTCTTTAGAAAAGAATAATTATTAGAAAAATTCACTAGAGCTTTGGAAATATCAAACAAAATGCAACTTCAATGTCTTGAATAAACTGTATAGTCTCCTAAGCTACATGTTCATACTGACTCCCTACACTAATGGCTATTGATGCTCTTCGGGCATCTCTAACATACTCCATTGCATAAATAATGATGTAGGTTGATGTTCATTCAGTAATTTGATTCAAACCCTCTGCCAGAGGCTAGGCCAAACCCTTTAAACCCTGTTGCACCAGAGCTTCATGAAGACATAGGGATATATTCGTTCTACTGCACAACTCTGGAGAGAAACCCTCAAAACCTCAGCAAATTGAATTCCATTCTAGTTCAAAAACCAAAGACAGAGATAAAATGTCTCCAAAGCCCAGAGAATGTGTGGATTTTTATGCCATATATTTATATTGACATGTATAATGTTCTCCACTCTCTTTGTTTCATTTCTTTCCTATTTGACGCAGTGAGAGAAAAAGGCATTTGGAAATGTTGTATTTCAATATACCAATTATCTTTCATTTTTATTTTTATTTTTATTTTTCCCTTCATCATTTTGATTTTTCTGTCCAATATTTTCACTTTGATTTAGGTTTAGATAAGTATTTAATTTATTAAATATTTATGAAGTTGTCAATTTTTAAGAGAATTGTTTTCTTTTTCTTGAAAAATAAGAAAACAAATATGTTTTTTAAAATAAAAAAAATGAAAAAATAGATTAATTCATATTTTAAGTTATTTTCAAGATATATAATGTTTGTATACATTTTATAGAAGCTTTTCACCTTTCTTTTAAGTGAACAATGTTATGATTATATTTTTAAACATTCGTTTCTTTGAGAAGATTTTCAAACGTATATTTTTATATCAAAGCATAAGAACATATAGCAATATATTTATAATTAATTTGTGATTAAGTTGGTTGTAATTATTTTTAACATGTATTCATGAATGTGGAAAAATATCTCTCGAGTATTTTTCGCATGGAAAATAAGGGTTAGCTAAACAATTTGTCATTTGCCTTGATGGGTATTTCACTAGTTTTACACTATGAAATGCCTAGATCAAATCTCTTGAGTAAGGTGCACCAATCCAAACTAACAATTTTACTGTGGATGTCATCCATGAATGTGGGGAAATACCCCTTTGTCTCTAAATTTGAACAATGCAGATGGAATCAGAGGCCCCCTTTATCTCTTAATCCTTCCACAACACCAAAATTTAGTGAAATGTAACACTTTAATATCAAAATTGCAATGTTCCATTTCTGTAGTGACAAAATAAAAAATTTCTAGCATAAATGACTAAACCATATACTTCTTGTACTTTCTAGTTGGTCATATTTTTTTTCTTGGACTACTGTATTCATTTACGTTAATAATTTTTTATTTTTTCAGGTATTATCTAGTCATATATTTTACTCATGGACTAAATCAGTCATTTAAGTTAGTCATTTGTTTTATCCATACCATAAATTAGTCATTTAAGCTATTCATTTTTAGTTGGGTCAGTTATTATCTAGTCGTTTATTTTATCCGTAGACTAAATTAGTCATTTAAGTTATTCATTTCTAGTTGGGTCACTTAAATTTGCTCAAATTTAGTAGTAATTCACTTGAAATTGTTGTGGTGACTAACGTTTTTAGTCACCTAGTCAATAGTTTCATCATTTTATACTAGTGCTATGGAACAAATGAAAGGATATGTTCAAGACATTTCGTTAGTGTTCATATTTAAGTGATATTTATATGTCCTCAAAAAGGCGCCACGTGCATGGTATGCAAATATGGAATCCTACCTTCTCTCGCAAGGTTTCCAAAACTATAATTTGGCCCAAAAGTCTATATGTTATGCCACTCTACTTCATTATTGTTATTAGTATTGTATGTAAACAACTTACTTATTAGAGATAATTCACCCTAAAAAATTTCTATTCTCAAGTTTACTATATGTCACAGGTTTTCCATGACTAACATGCATATTCTCAACTACTCTCTTGGTCTGTAAATTATTCAATGTAATTCAGGAACCATATTGGCTCAGTTAAAGTATACATGGAATCTACCTGTTAGATTCAAAATGATTGAATTCAAGCCAACAACCACACCTTATTCAAAATTAAGCTAGAAGATGGAACTACAACACCATTGGTAGATTGTACACATTACAAGAAATTGGTGCATAGCCTTTAGTACATTACTCACTCACGACCAAACATCTCCTATGCAATTAGAGTAGTATATAGGTACAAGAAGGGGCCACATGAGCTCCATTAGAAAGAATCCAACATAATTTTTTGATATGTGAAGGGGACCACAAGTTATGGTATATAGTATGCGGTGGGATGCTCATTAGGTATCATTAGGTGCATAGATTTAGATTGGGTAGGCGATGCCATAGATCATAATTCCACTTGAAGATATGTTTTTAGCATAGGATCAGGTCCTATATGTTGGTTAACAAAAAGGAAATCAATAATTTCTTTATCCTAAGCAAAGGTAGAGTATAGGTGTGCAATGTATGTAATCACATATAATATACAGTTGCAAAACTTTCTCTTAGAGTTTTTCCTATAGTTCCATCGCTCCCTCGTAATATAGTTGACAACCAAAGTATTTTAATTTTTTGCAGTGATCGAGCTTATAAAAAATGTACCAAATTGATTGAATTTCACATGCACTTCATTTGATGCTTGATCCACAATGAAAACATTGATCTACAATATTGTTCCTTCACTAAAGAAATTGCAACTATCCTCACCAATTCCTTCACAAGTAAATGATTCACAACATTGATTTCTCTTCTTCGTTTGATGAAAATAATAATTTCCTAGTACTTCTTTGAGCAATATTTGATGGACGGTTTTATTCCCAATGGGTTTTTCATATTTCCTCTTCTTTTTTTTTCTTACTAGGTGCATTGTGTAACGAGTACTTAACATGGATATATACTGTCAATAACCACATTATTATTATTTTTTCCTTTGTTGAGCTTGAAGGGGTTATTAGTGTATATAAACATCTCTATGTATTTTCCCTAGTTAGTCACATGCTTCTCTTACCTTGTCATTTTAGGCGCTAAAATTTGCAAGTGGGGTAATTTTCCCTGTTTTTTCGAACAATGTTAGTTAATTTGTATTTTTTTTCAACTTTATACTATAAAATTATTTTACATTAAAAATCACCATAAATGTATATATACTAATATAAAATGATTAAAAATCTAAATAGTTCTTATGACCATATATTTCCACATCTTATAGTCACATATAAGTTGTGTGCTAGTTTATTGTTGTCCAATATTTCTAGTGCTCTCACCACCCATCAAGTAAAAGATAATAGATATGAAAAACATGTCTTTTAATTTATAAATAAAATATAGTTATTAAAACATATTTTATAGAAAAAAAATTGACCACAATATAAAATAGATTAAATACCTTGGATGCAGTTGATAGTAGCAGGATGCTTGAAAACAGTCTCTCCCATGCTCGAGAGGATGAAGATCTATAGCAAAGGCCTTCGCACGAGGTGGATCCTCACTCCTGCAATCATTTGCATGAGATGACAAAGACCGGGCATCATGAAGACACACACAGATAGCATCAGCCCCTCAGGGGCACCACTCTACCACAATCTCTTTAATGATCACATGGACGAATATGATGTGTGGCCATAAATCTATGCCAATGTTATGAAAACCGAACTGGTTCTGCAAAACTGGCAGGTCCGACCGGTTTGGAGGCAAAACCGGTCTGAACCGGCCCTCCGAACCCGAAAAGACCGGTTTGGTACCGAACCAGTTGGTTTCTGTATGGAACCGGCTGGTTCGGTACCAAACTAGTCTGGACCAGTCCGATGACCGGTTCAACCGGTTCTACTGGGCCCTGCCGTATGGCGAAGGCCAAAAAATAATCTATTTTTTTATTTTTATTTTTATTTTATTTTTATTTTAAATTTTTTTAATATTTTATAGCTAACCTACCCCCCCCCCCCCCAATGCAATTTAAAGAGCCCCACCCCCTCTATTTCACTCACACTATTCATTCAAGTATTTTGCAATGCTTGAGCTGAGTTCGGTGAGGGGAATTTTTGCAGGGTTGTTCTTAGAGAGTTTTTTTGTAGATTTGAAGAGCTGATTGGAGTCTTGGAGAGCTATTGGGTTGGAATATTTCTGAGCTACTTCAAATTTATTTTTTCCCGGAGATCCTTGGGTTTTCTTCAGTGGTTTTTGCAGCTGCTGGAAGAATTTTTTTTAATTTTTTTGGGGCTGCTACATAGCTGATTTTGCAGCTGATTTTGGAGCTGATTTACTCCAAAAAATTTAGAGGGTAAATCAAGGAAATTTTTGCCCTTTTTTTTGTTAAATTTTTCTACAAAAATCAGCTATTGTTTTCTCATAAAAATTAAAAACCCTAGTGTTGTTATGTAGATTTGTAAAGGCTGATCCAACGATGATTTTGGAGCTGAGTTTCTTCAGAAAACTAAGAGGGAAATTCAAAGTATTTTTTTCAACCATAAATGTTCTATTTCTTTCAGAAATCTATTCTTTTCTTCCCTTGAAATTTTAAAACCCCAGTTTTTTTTATGCAGAATTCAGAATTTCAGATTTGTAATTTTTTGTTGGAATAAAAATTGTAGCTGTTATTTTCTTCTATTTTTTCTCAACTACTATTGTAATTTGCAGGGTTATTTTGAGGGATTTCGTTGGAAAAATTTTGGGAGAGATTTTGGAGCTCATTGAAGAGTTTATTTTCATATTGGTTGGAGCTTCTTCTCTTTTCAAAATTTACAGATCTTCAACAGGTATTTCATTGTTTCTACTCCTCTTTTAATTTTCTCCTAAAAAACAAAAAATATGTCATAAAATTCTAAAATCCATAGGGTTTTCTTTGCAGATTTTTCATTTCTTCCTCATGGCACCCAAAATAAAAAATGATCCAGCTTGGGTTCACTATCATTTAAATGAAGAAGGGATAAAATTTTTCAACTATTGTGGTTAAAAAGTTAAGGGTGGGGGGATCCATAGAGTCAAAGAATACCTAGCACATTGGAGAGGGCAAGTTAAACCTTGTGAAAATGTTTCTGATGACCTTAAAGCAGAGATGATAAGCTTTATTGAAGCCTACAATGAAGAGAAGGGGAGAAACAAAAGACTTAAAAAAGACATAGCCAAAAGCCAAAAGGATGATGCTATGTTTAGTAACCCTGATTTTGAGGAATATATGCCTAGTTTTGAAGATTCCTCTAGTTTTCCGGAGGCTGGTAAAGCTAGAGAGGGTAGTTCAAGTGGTTTAAAACTGAAGAGGACAGTAGCCCATAAAGGGATTAACTCCTTCTTTGTACCTCGCACCATCCCTACTTCTCAACCAACCCTTGATGCTAAATAGAAGAAAATAGAGAAGGGGGTTTCATATGAATGCATTGCTAGATGGTGGTATGATGTAGACACACCTTTTAATGCTACTAATTCTACATATTATCAACCCATGATTGATGCTATAGCTGCATGTGGACCAAGCTTCAAAGGCCCTAGCTTTCATGATATTAGGGGGCCACTTTTACAAAATGAGGTCCAAAGAATAGAGGAGTACCTTACAGAGTTCAAGCAATCATGGACCAAAACGGGATGCACTATTATGTATGATTGATGGAATGGTG
The DNA here is from genome assembly GCA_034641835.2 of Pinus albicaulis. Classification (NCBI taxonomy): domain Eukaryota; kingdom Viridiplantae; phylum Streptophyta; class Pinopsida; order Pinales; family Pinaceae; genus Pinus; species Pinus albicaulis. Next base: position 808,973,132 of record CM076576.1, read on the forward strand.
GTAGATCTCACACCATACTAAATTTTTTAATTGCTTGTCCAAAAGGTACTATGTTTCTGAAATCAGTTGATGCATATGATCAGGTGAAGGATGCACAATTGTTATTTCATCTTTTGGATGAAGTAGTTATGGAAGTAGGGGTTGAAAATGTTGTACAAGTTATAACAGATAATGCATCTAACTATGTTGCAGTGGGAAGGATGTTAGAGGAAAAACACCCCACCATTTGGTGGTCTCCATGTGCAGCCCATTGTTTGAACCTCATGCTTGAGGATATTGGGAAAATTGAGTGGGTGAAGAAGTGTGTGGAAGATGCAAAATCCATAACCAAGTACATCTACAACCACTCATGGTTTTTGAGCCTTACGAGAAAGCACACACGGGGTAGGGATCTTTTTCGTTCAGCCATCACACGATTTGCAACCAACTTCCTTTCATTGCAATCCCTTGTTCAACAAAAATCAAACTTGAGGAAGATATTTTCATCTGAAGAATGGAATTCATCTCAGTGGAACAAAAAGGCAGAAGGGAAACATATAGTTGACCAAGTATATGACAAAATATTTTGGTTAAAGGCAGAGGAGATTGTGCTATTTAGTGAGCCTCTTGTCAGAGTTTTGCGGATGGTGGATAGTGATAAATCTGCTATGGGTTTTGTTTATGAGGCAATGGATCAGGCCAAGGAACAAATCAAGGTAGCATATAGGGATAAAATACAAAAGTACCTTCCTGTTTGGAGAATCATTGATGAAAGATGGAACAAACAACTCCATAGACATTTACATGCAACTGGCTACTACTTAAATCCAAGGTATGTAATTTCGGATTTCAATTCTCATTGAGTCATTGCTTGTAAGTTATAAGTTTTAGCTTTTAGTTTTGTTGACTTGATGAATATGTTTTTGTTTTCTGAATTTTGAAGGTACCATTACACTACACATTTTGAGGCTGATGGGGAGGTTTTAGGGGGATTGTATAAATGCATTGAGCGCATGGTCCTAGATTCGAAGACTCAAGATAAAATTCATAACAAGCTCTTGAATTTCAGTGAGAGTATTGGTACCTTTGGAATTTCTATGGCTATAAGAAATAGAGCAAAGAGTCCCCCAGGTAAGAACTCTTAAAATTTGCGAATTGTTGACTCTAAGTTTCAAGTTTCAAGTTTTAAATTCATTTTCCTTCTACCCTTTTTGCAGCCTATTGGTGGCAACAATTTGGTAGTGAATGCCCTCAATTGTAAAAATTTGCAATTTGAATTTTGAGCCAGACATGTAGTGCTTCAGGGTGTGAGTGAACTTGGAGTGTGTTCGAGCACATACACACCAAGAAGAGGAACCGTTTGGAGCAAAAACGGTTGAATGACATGGTTTTTGTTCAATACAACCTCAGGTTGAGGCGCAATCAATTGCTAAATAAAACCCCTGAAACAAGCAACATTGTCTTGGATGACTTTGATCCAACATCAGAATGGGTTGTGGAGAGTCAAGCAGCAATATTTAACAATGAAGACCTTTCTTGGTTGGACTTGGATCCACGTCCACAGGATGTAGAGGCAAATACATCAGAAGCACTAGTAGTAGCTTCAGGGTTAGGGGAATCAAGCCATAATCCCATTGCAGACTTGGATGATCATGCTACTTATTCTTCAGATGAGGATGAGGAGGATGAGGATGAGGATAAGGAGGATGGTGATTCTGATGATGATTGATGATTTGATCATATTTAACTTGTAGTATTGCAGGTAGAAGGCTATAGTATAATACTATGATCTAGCATGCTATTTTGGACTATAAAGGCCTTTTAGAGCCTGCTTCTTGATGTTTGTTACATTTTTGGTTCAACGATGTTTCGCACTAAGTGCTATTTTGGCTATCTGCACCTATATAAATGAAAAATTTTGCATATTTGTGTTTAAATGGTTTGGATTAATACAGATGTACATGACTATATTTGGTTTTTCTTTAAAATATGAATATTTTATGTGTTTTTGGTAAACCGGTTTTTTTCTGGTTTTTTCCCGGTTCCGGTCCGGTTCCGACCGGTTCCCGGTCCACAAGGTGTGAGTCTATGCACATGCCTTCTCATTAAATCAATTACATAATGTAGCTACGAGCGAAGCATAATAATGCTCAACATCTTTGCATGTGTCACAACCCTACAAAAGGAGAGGACCTACAACACAGAGCCATTTATAGTCTACTCCTTTTGGTATTTTTGATTCAGCCCCTACCCTCCTATGTGCCTAATCTGCTACGCAACCTCCCCCTAGTGCTGCACTACACAAAATCCACCAGGGTGCGTACTCTCTTGATTACACACCTCTCATTGGCTCCACTTGCCTTGATAGTTTCACTCGCCCGTGTTCCCACACTATCATGCACATTGTAATGCACATGCTCCTTCAACACACCTCCTTTTTTCGATAACTCCTTGCTCGACACCTCCCATCTTGGGTCAGGGCTGTTGCTTACCTTATCTCAGATCACCATCTTTTCCCTACCTCATATAACCATGGCCCCTACGTTGCACCAACACACCATCAAAGGGGGACAGAGAGATGCACTCCCTAGTCGATACCACCAGAGGTCAGATAATCCCTTGGAATCTGCTGAAGGTTCCTCTTTGGGTAGTCACTTCAGAGAGGACCCCCAGAGTCCTAAACTTGACCAGGAAGAGGAGGCCCCTACTCATGTAACACAAAGTAGAAGCTGCAGACCTCGAAAATCAACCATTGCACAGTAGGAGCACCCCTTTCCCTGCAAGATTGAGCCACTCCTAGCATAGGAGGATGAACAAGATGACACAAATGTCTAGATAATGGACTTGGAAGGTACTTGGACACGAGTCACAGACGTCGAGTACCTAATGGTTCTCATCCTTTGTGCCCCTGCTTCCAGGCCTCCACCTCAAACTGCTGCTGAGGAGGATGCCACTGCATGGTTCGATTGTGGAGGAAGATCTAGACAACGATGATGATGCAGTAGACTCGTGACTACGCAACTGCTCATCTCTTAATTTTTTGTCATGCTTGTTATTATCACAGAACTTCTAGTTTCACTAGTGCTACGACACATTTTGAATGTACTATTTGATGTCATTTTTGGGTTGGTTTCCTCCATGGAGGCAACCCCATACTTGTGCAACAAAGCTTGGGATTGGCTAAGTGCAACTTACCAACCCAGCGTGTAGCATATGTATTATTTTATTTCGAATTAACATAGTTTAGACTCACTTACAAAAAAAAAATCATATTTATTAAAAACATTGACCATATTTTAAAGCATTTCACCATAAAGTAAAATAAATTAAAATTAAAAATTAAAATAAAATATATTTAAAAAAATTTACTCACAATTTAAAATGAATTAAAATAATTATTAAATTATATTTTATTTAAATAGTTACTAATGATATATATTAAGGCATTCACCACACAATCAAATAAAATAAAACAAGTAAAAATAATAATATTGGATTTATTGAAATATATTTATTAAAAAAAATTGTTAATCTTTTTTAAGAACTTATTCAGAAATCTTTTAATTGAATTTTTCAAAATAAATTAAATGAATATTAAAAATAAAAAAAAATTGATAAAATTAATTTTACCATATTTTTAACTTTTAGTTATTTTTTTTTAATAAATGTATTTTTATTTTTATTTTTTAATTTAATTTATTTTTATCTTGCCCTGCATTGAATTCCTTAGTGCAATCGAGTCACGCATGCCATGAATTAATCTTCTTTTATTTATTTTTATTTATTGTATTCTATGTTAAAATATCACTCCAAAGGTTGACCATGGGCCTAATCAATATAGGATAATTGAAAGAGTTAGTAGCCGACCTCAACCACTTCATTTACACCTACTTGAAGAGTAACCTACGTCAACCACTTGGTTTACTCTCAGTTAAAGGGTTTTATTCCTTTTCCGTAAAAGTAGAGTCACACTATGAGTGGAGTGATGCATGAGCCATAAAATAGTTAACTGATGGTCTAGGTGTTAGTTGATCTCACTATAACTCCACTTATTCCGGATGCTTTGTACTTATTCCTGACGATTCTCTAATTATCTATCAAACTAGTTAACTAGATTACGTAGCTAATTATTGTATTGTACAAATTTACAAGAAATTACATTCTAATCTCTTTTTCAATATTTTTAATTATTAGTTTGAAATTGTTAGTCTGGTTTCCTCCTAGATTTTTCATATCTGATATAATAATATTACGTGCACATCTCTTTTAGTTTATCGAGACATCATGTTAACTTAAATGCTAGATCATCACAATGATCCAGGGCAGCTTACTGTTATGTTTTTTTAAAGAAATCATTTGTCGGCTTATAACGTTGGGGTGTCTAATATATGCCTTGGCGTATAACGATATTTAATCGAAACTTTCGAAAGAAAAATTGGAAAGGTCGGAATCACAATCATAAATCATAAAGTTTAGTAAAGATGGACCCTGCGCTGATTAATACAATAGTTGGAAGTGTAACACTAATAATTATGGTACTTGTAATTTTCGGTGTCGTGTTGATGATACAAGAAGAGTTTCGGTTGAGGGTTCCGGAACAGTTTGAGTGCGTGGTTCGGTTTTTCAGGGAGTGTATCACAGGCTATATCTCACCCGGTCTTTCCTCAGGAGAAATTACGAGATTGAGATGTTTCAGGTACAGAAGGATACATGAAGAAAAAGACGAGGAGGAGCTGTGTAGTATATGTTTCGATAAATTTGAGGAAGACGAAGAAGTGCGTTTGCTTCCGCAGTGCCCCCACTGCTTCCACAAGGTGTGCATCGATCGTTGGTTGAAATTGAAGAGCACATGCCCTGTCTGCATTAAGCAAGTACGTGTAGAAAATACTTATGACGACCATGCTAATAGAAACGAAAACGATATATCTATTGACATCGCTGGAACTGCTCTTGTTTCTCATGACAACATGCACATAGTAATCACAGTGAATTGCGACCACCTGCAGCATCAGGACATTGGCTCCAACGTCTAGGGCACACAAAATACGAGTCCCCATTATCGTTTCTCAAAATATCAAAGTTACAACGTAGACATACATTTTTCACCAATTTGTTTTTAAATCCGTTTATAGGAGAGTACCACAATATATTAATATATTGAGTATTTAGCTAAAAAGAATTAAGGAACAGGTTAATAATCGAATACCAAAAATTTGGTAGTAATGAGAATTTGTTTCATTATATGATGATAATAAAAATGATAATGATTAATGTTCACTAAAACCAAACAAATAATTATAGATAGTATGATTTTTCAGGAATAATAATGATAAATACTAAATAATATATTTTTTAATAAATAATAATAATAAATCAACTTTTTTTTTACCATAAAAAATATAACAATTTTATTAATAGAACGGTTTGATACAACAAATAGAAAAAACCAGTCCACTACATCTTGCCCTGCATATTGACAATAAACATCTAGTAAAATTCTCAATATTCTAAAGTGGATTCCATTTTCCAAAGCAATGGAGCCTACAAGGAGTTTTGTTTCAGCCATCTGTATTCCATGAGGATTTACAACATCATCACGAGGAGCTTTGATTGGGAAGGCTTGAAAGAGGAAATACTTCAACATTTTCAAGAATGCATGAGCTATGTGGAGTTGGGGCAGCCATGGGACTCTAAGCAAGAGTAATTTCATCCATCTTTTCCTTCTTTGGAAAGGAGAGAAAGATCCATGCACAACTCCATGTGTATGAGAGACTTTGTTGGTAAAGGATATGTTCATGTGAAGAAAGTTTATTTTCCTGATTTTACATGTTCTTTTACCATTTGTATGCAGGCCATGACTCCTGACAGGAGCAATGTATCATGTAAATCTTATTGCAATTGTTGGGACAATAAAAATTCTGAATTTGGCCACTCCCTTGATGTGCAAAGGGAGATTTACTTTCGTGATGGGTGCTTCCCAAAAGCACCAAACATATCTCACACCTTGAGTAATAGTGAGATGACTTGGGGAGCAAGTAAGTGGTGGGAAGACCACTTACCACATCTTGGGTTGATGCAGGCACGTGATGATCTACACTGGTTCCACATGTAGGACTATGATCCACCTCCATGTGCACAAATTTTTGTTTGTTTGTACATTGTTTTGATACCCTATATTGATGATGTACTTGTACTTTTTGTGGCGATGTACGGAGGAAGGAGGGAAGGCACGTATGTGCCCTATGGGATGACTACACTCCCTGTATTTTATGTCTTACATTTAAGGGAGGGCATTGGGCAAACCATGATTGTTTCATGTGATTTATTTTTTCCTTATGAGATGTGCTCTTTACATCTCATGAGAAAATTGTTGGAACAAGTGATGGATGGAAAGATTGGTGATCACTTAGCCCATAGGAGAAGCTTATCATTTGTTGGTGCACTCACCTTATCAGTTGCATGAGGACAAGTAACATTTTGGAAGGGAGGACTGTAATGTTCCTAATTAGCCCAAGCTAATAGGAATATTCAATTTTTTCTTTGCTTCATGTTTTCATGAATAAATGTGTAAAGGAGGATAAGTTAAACTCCTAGAACAACAAAATAAATCAATGCCCATGTAAACAAGGCTAAATCTGGCCTCGCTTAATAAAACCCTTATGTGTGAAAAGGGACTAACTCATTTGACTGGGTCAACTGGACCAAATCAACAACACTGTCTAAATACATTAAACCATCTAGATGCACAACACAGTTTTAGTTGGAGGCTAATCATGTGAATGCAACTAAATCATTGAGATGGTTTAGGGTTTGGCAAGGAGGAGGAGGACATCATTAGAGGGGTTGTTGAACATATTTTCTTAAAAGGATTTGTCTATTTAAACACTTCTTATTCTTTAGCTATTTAGCTGAGAATTGTGTTGCTTAGCATTTGGGTGTTCCTGATCGGGAATCCCACCTCTTCCCTTGAGAGGACTCTTGGAAGAGTCTTTCACTTCTTGACCACTATCAGGCATTTGGCCAAGCTCTTCTTCCAAATACAACAAAAATCCTATTGAGGGTTTGCTTGTCTTTGTAACTTGCAGAAAATGGAGTCTAGATCTGTTCAGATATAAGCCAATCTAGTGCCTCTTTTTAGCGGAAAATCTGTCTACCCCCCCGGAAAGAGGGTATTGAATGAGGAGAGCTCATTTTCAGAACTTGGCATCAGGCCACATCATGCTTTAGAGCGTACAACGTAGTCCGTCTTCCAGAACTGTGTTATTTGCAAGGAGGAAGTTGCAGGGTCTTTTCACACTTGAAGGAGGAGAGATCTCTGGTGTTGGGAATCTGCCCTTCACTATGGTGATCCGTACAGATCTAGTCCATGTTCCATTCATATTTTATCTGAATACTGATGTATTTAATTCAGAAATTCTGAATCATTCTGGAGATCAACTGCCTTAGATCTCAGATCTACTTCATGTACTACATATTTTCTCTAGATCTGAAGTGTAATTTACAGCTCTTTTCAGCTAATAAAATAATTCTCTCAAGCTTGTACAGTCATATCATATGGTTGCAGCCCCTTATTTTTAGCCAATCTTAATGTAAATTCGATTGCTTTCTGTTATATAATGTAAGGGCTTCAATACAACTCTGAATTATTATTATAAACAATCATATTGAGCCTACATATTGGCCTCCTAGATTTATTTGATTAAACTGCATTATTTCTGAAGAAATTTTCTCACATAATATTGCAATCCCTCTTTGGGCACTTTCTAAGCTGTACTAGGTGTGGGAGATCTGTTTAACCCACTTGGAAAGATTTTTTTCTTTATATCCTCTTGGATTTAGTTCTTATATTATCATATATAAGGGATCCAAGGGTTGATTTCAAGAGCTGTAGAATCCATTCCTGAAAAATCCATTTTTCATGCATGTCTTACTAGCAATCCCAATTTGGGGATACTACATTCTCTTACAGGTCGCACTTTTCAGGTCATTTCCTGGGACAGGTCATAGTTTTCTACCCAGTACCTACTTCCCAGGTCGTAGAATAGAGCCCAAAAAGTGTGACCTGACCTATTCATGAGCTTTGGGTGCCTAAACTGAACTTTTAATCCACTAAACTGAAAGAGTAGGATTAGGCCTCTTACCTGCAACTGAAGGATCTCGATTCCAATGGTCGGTTTGTCCGCTATGCTCACCACAAGATTTAGGGATTTCTCTCCTCTCTACATTCACCACAGGTCCACATGCAAATAAGTGAATTTGGAGGGAAAAAGCATTCTTAATAGAAAACCCCTAATTTTCCTTTCGCCTATTGCAACCAAACCATAGCTCAGTTTGACGAATCGTCTGCACTGTTGGAAAACTCTCAGCGAGCCCTGAAATGGGTATCTGTTATTTTTTTTAGTGATTTGATACTTCACCAGGACACCTTTTATCCAAGAAGCGTCACTTTACCCTTGCTCAAAATCAAATTTTTCACTTGCAACACTCGTACTGGGGGCATCACTTTGCCTCCATACTTGTCCACGCCTGCGTCGATTTTTGTCATGAGCTACCATCTTGTACTCATGTTTATAGGGTCCCCCATTTGACCTTTACTATGTGGCAACACCATCGAGTCGCCCTTGTTTCGGGCATCCAAGTTGAATCATCATCGCATTCATTGAGTCTATATGGAGTCCCTTTGAGTTGCTTGGTCACTATCTCATGTCGCACATTATGGCCTCCAATCACACTATCCCCTATCCCTCATGATATTGTGGCAGACACTGCTAGGTCATCCATGCCCTTTATTGTTTAGCAAGGGAAGTTGTTCGTCCACTACTCAGTACCCCCCATTTCATTATCGCCCCCTGGTGTCCGTCTGTTAGTCACTCTACTATTTTCTCTCGTGCCTTAGTTGAGGACCTCTTATTAAATCACCTAGGGCGGACCTCCTTCTGTTGACATAAGATCATTTATTCCAGAAGAAAGGTCTAGAGGGCGGTTTACCTTTGTTCCAGCTTCCACTATTGTTCGGTGCCTCGGATCAGGAAAAGTGACTCATAACCCTTTGATTTGATTGTTTATTGGCTCCAGCTCCTTTCAGCATGATTGAGATCTGTATACTCGATGATGCAGTGATGTAGCAGATTAGATCAGTGATTCTCGAGTGTGTGTGAGATGTCTCAGCCCTCATGAGGGGGTGGCCCTACAGGTGGCCCCCCACATGCTCAGATGACCTCTTCATTACAGCCTTTGATGTATCTCCATAGATTTGATGATGTCAGCCTTAGCCATGTGCATCGCCTTTTTTTCATGTATCAGTTAGATTTTTAGAGCCCTTTACTATTTACAGGGGCATATGGGTTGTATTTATATCCCATGTACTCAGATATTATTGTACAGGTATTGGTTGTTATCCCAAGCACAATATGTATGTGAGATTCATTATCATGTTTTTTGCCTCACTCATGTTTATGCCATCAAGTACTATATTTTTCAGTCCCTTGGTTTACTGGATGCCTTATTCTTTGTACTTTGTCTCGGCAGGCATAGGTATGCCTCCCCCGCCACCTATAGCACAGGTACTCAATCATAAAAGAGACTTGTCACACCTGTAAGTCTCACCTCCTTAGGGTCTAGTCCTTTCAACACATTGGTCTAGCTTATACTTCTCTCTCTTTGACTTCCCTTTCGCTGTCTAGTGATTGAGTTCTTACAATGTACTTCAGTCATACGATTAGCTCCTAACGCTCACACACTAAGGGGCAATCTGTTACACAATTTTTGGTCATCTAACCTATTGTTATTAGATGGACCCAAGTACACCATGTAAGACCAATTTTACCCTAAGTAAAATTGCATTCACTATGACAAATAACTTAGTAAACCACCTTTATTAAGTTGTTTATGGTCTAAAAAGGAAACCCCGGGAGGAAATATTAAATAAATCTACATTTGTTTGATTTTCTCAAGGAATAATTAGTTAAAAATAATTTTAATTAATATTCATGGTTATATTTAACCCAAAACAGGGAAATTAATTAGATAAATCACCATTTATCTTATTATTTCCTAAGAATAATTACTTAAAAATTATTTAAATAATATTCTTCGTTGAATCTGACTAAATCACCCATAAATAATTAAATAAGTCATTATTCATTTGATTATTAATTAACCACATCCTTAAAATGATAAATAAATCATTTATTTATTTATTATTTACAAATAAACTGATTTGACCCAAGTCGAATTCCTTTTCCCTCCAACAAATATAATAAAATATTCCATGAAAGTTGGATCTTGATTTGGTTAATAATATTTTAACTATGCACCAATGTCGAGACTAACTCGATATTTTTTTATAAATAGAAGGGTTTTTCCATTCTATCATCACCTTTTGTTTCCTAAAGATCACTCTGGATCTATACTTTTGGTCTGACTTTGACCCACCATCATATTCATATTTTTCTACCATTTTTGTCTGTGTTTTCTACACCATCAAGGGAGAGGAATTTTAGATCTGAAGTGCTCAGGACTTACAACAACCCATCCGATTGAGGAGAACTGGTAAGAACCTTCTATTTTTTCCTCCTAGGTGCCATTAATTCAAAATTCATTCAACATATTCTTGTCTTGTCTATTGGATGGATGGAGTAAATATTGCTTTTTCTACTGCTTAATGTCTTCTAATGCATAGATCTAGATTTTTGTAGCATTTATCTTGATCACCTAACTGCAGATATGGGAATATTGAAATCCATGTTTGTTGTTAGGGTTGTTTGTTATGCACAGCTAAAGTGGTATTTTTTCGTACGCTTCGAATTAAGATTCATACTAACATAAGGTATCTCTCATGTGTATAATATATATAGGTATGCACATTGGAATTAAAAAAGAAAATTAAAGAAGGGGGCTGGAGCAGCCTAAATTTGGGCCAAAGCCAACTTTTGTTGTTGAAACCAACCTTTATTTAAGGTGATTTTTACACATGTGAAATGAAATTTATGATGGGTTGACCTGTGAATGCAAAGTATTATGACCATTGCTAGGAGGAATTTTCTCATCCTATGAGGCATTGCCCATTGAAGAGTGCATTTCTTTGCACAACAGACACATGGCAGAAATGGGGTGCTCAAACAAGCTTATGAGAATATAGAGGATGAGTTTTCCCACCTTTAAAGGAGCCATATGAGATCACTTTGAAGCACTCTACACTTGGAGGAATCTTGGAGCCATAGTTTTCCCTTTGTTCGTTGTTTTTCCTTTCTTTGTGAGTCATGTGCCCACTTCGTAACGGTTTTGTGACCCTTGTAATAAATAGTTTGAAGGTCTATAGACCCTTTAAAGGGTAATTTATTAGAGTTACATGTGCCCATATCAAAGAAAAAGGGTTTAGTGCCCACTTTGAAAGACATTTGGAGGTGGAACTTAGTTATTTAGTGGAGGATTTGTTACAGTTGTGGGGGAACTTGAAGGCCCCCTCTCCCACTCTGTCAATGGTATTGGGAGCCCTTATACCTACCTTGGAGGAGAATTTTGGGGTTGTCTTCCGTAGTGTCTTCATTTCTTCCACAAGGTCTACATCGATCGATGGTTGAAATTGAAAAACACATGCCATGTTTGCATTACTGAAGTACATGTAGTAAATATCTCGGACAACCATGAAAATGAAATATATATTGACGTAGCCATAGGTTCTCTTGCTGTTGATGAGAGCATGTAGATAGTGATCACAGTGAATTGCAATGACCAACAGGAATAGAACATTGTCTTCAACGCTGGACTATTGTCACCATTATTATAGGAAAAGATGTTGATTCTGTATTGCACGCTGTTATGACTTTGCTAAGAGTTTCAGATGTATTTAGGTGTATTATTTCATTAAAATGATATATTTCAGCTTAAGTGTTTTTTAACAATTATTTGCAGATTTAATTTTTTTGAAGATTAAAAATATATTATAATAATTAAATTGAATATAAATATTTTTATTAAAAATAAATAAATGGTCTACATAAGGAGGGAAAATTTTAAGGATGGAAAATTATGTTTACGTTTAAAAAATTGGTGAATCTAATTAGTCCCTAATATGAAAACTATAAAATATTTATGGATGTATTTGGGCGGAAGCATGAAGCTGGGTTACACTTTTGTGAGAATCGGGGGCCGAAAATGTTTTTTCGGCAATAGTTCGGCTGAATATTTTATAAATTTCAGCCGAACTCGTGATTCCGTTGAGATTGATGGCACACTGATGGCGCGGGCAAACAAATTTTTTGCCGGAGATGGGAAAACCGGCAACAAAAGTTCGTCCGAACCCTTTACTTTTAAAATAGTTTGACCGAACTAGTTTCTATAAATAAATTTCCCGCGAAGTTTGTTTGTTTACCGGTTTCATTATTTGCGTGTTTTCTGTCACTGTCACTGCTACTCTGTTCGCGTGTTTTCGCTCCTCCCATGAGTGTTGTTGCTCCTTTTGTCGGCGTTGTTTCTCCTTTCGTCGGGTATGTTCGACCTTACCTTTTGCAACTTGTATGACTCCTTTCCACACTAATTTTGAATAGGAACAATGAACAAAAATATGATCAACTGATCCATTGTTTGCTTGGCAAAATGCACACCGGCCAAGGCCCTGCCAACCTTGCTTTTGTCGATCATCCCAAGTGAATACCTTATTCTGCCAAAGCCATTAAAAGGAATATTCTTGGTTTTAAAGGAATTTTTAGTTTACAGTCTGTTCAATCATCATACTTTTTCCCCTTTCACTTCTTTCATGCTTGCTTTGTAACCTGTTTTTGCAGTCAAGATACTCGTTGCTGTGTTTTCTGACCATTTGAGTTCATTTTTTTTATTTGAGAGCCTAACAGTTTTAGAAAAAAAAAAATTTGATCCCATTAATCTGCCATAACCCCTTCGAGCCTGAAAAAGGCAACTGATTTCCATTCCTAAATGCAGGCTAAACTTGGACTGGCAGCATCTTGTAGATTGTATATACCCAAATTATGTAACATGGAGGAATTTAACATGTTTACTTCCATCCCTATGGCATTATAGTACATCTCAATGATTTTCTTCGAGTGTACCATCTTAATTATCGAGCTATGAGAAAATAAAAGAATATTCTCTATGAAAGGCAGGTTCCAAATAGTCATCAAATCTGGTACCTTGAGACCTGTAAACCTTCCCTTCCCTTTTTCCTCTGTCACCAATCTTCTTAGACCTTCAAACAACATTAATAAAAGAAGTTGAGACAATTTTCATGCTTGTCTAAGCCCTTAAGAAACATGAAAAAGGCCTGAAGGAGAATCCATAGATGAAAAAAAAAAAGTGGCTCAAAAGATACACCGCACAATCCAGTTGACTAATTGAAGATTCACACCAATTTGCATAACTAATGACCCGATATACAACCAGTTCACTTTATTGTAAGATTTTTTGAGATCAAATTTGTAACTACAATGGGGACTTTAGAAGATTTAATTGAATGAAGCACTTCTTGTGTAGTTCCAGCTACATCATGAACTTTTCTAGCGAATAGAAACCCAAAATTTTCTAACTTCTTCTAAAACAATATTGGAAAGAATTCATTTTAACCTGTTAACAATTAATTTCAAGATGAGTTTGTAGGTCGAATTGCTTAGGGAGATGGGCCTGAAATCCTCAAAGGAGGGCCAATTTTTTTTTGGATTTAATGCAATAAATCTAGACTTTAGAGCTCCCAAGACTTTCCTCAAGGCTTTAGATTCCTCTAAGACTATGATTAGCTCCGCTAATAGATCATGGAATCCTAAATAAAGCTCTATAGTCCATATTAGGCTTAGAAATTTTTGATTTCTGAAACAATTTTAAAACTGTTTTTTATTCCTTCTTTGTAATTTCTGCCTCAAAATATGAATTTATATCTTCACTTATCCACCTTGGGAAGAGGATAACACTGGGGTATTCTACGTTTGAGTCTAGTGGTTCTTTGAAGAGATACTGAAAATATTTTTTACCGGCTCCAAATATATGTCTATAAAAGTCCTTGCCTTCTCTCAATTTTGGAGGTCCATTCCCCAAATAGTATTGACATTTTTTCTATGATTTACATGTTTCTGGAAAAATTAGTGTTGTTATCACCTTCAGCGAACTAGATGGCTCTACTTTGAAGTCTTCATTGAACTGTTTCCTTTTCTAATAGTGCTTGCTTTCTCCCCTCCAAAATTTTCAAAGACTGCAAGTCTTTTTTAGTAAAAACTGCGTTTACATTATTGTCAAAAAGCCTAGAGATGACCTCTTCTACTTCTAAAAGATCCTTTTTATCTTCTGTTGCCTTCTTTTCAGACTAGTTAGCAGCCACTGAATATTTCATCCATATCAATAAAGGTATAATACTTTGGTTCATATTGTTCATTATGTTTGTTATTCTATTTCATTTTGTGATATATTTGAGTAATATTTGTAGGTTGTAACTTTCGCTTTCAATATTTCTATTTGGCACACCACAAATAGGAATTTAAACTATTAAATTAAGTAATATAGATTTAATTTAATTTCAGATTTATCAAGAAGTGTTAATATGAATTTAGGTTACTGTAAATGAATTTTATAAATATATTTCTTTTTGGTTCCTTTACAAATATTTTTTTTGAAAGTTAATATTATTTAAAATTTTATAGTATGAGTAACTCTTGTCTTATATTTGACTAATTTTTTATATAATTGAAATTCAAAAACAGACGATTTTCTCCAAGTTTTAATTGTTTAAAATATGATTGTTTGAGAAAATCTTTCTCTGGGATACAAGGAGGCTCAAAGATTTTTTTCTTGTATATTTGAAGCTCTCCATTATTATAGAAAAGGATTTTTTGCTTGTATATTTTTATGCTCTTTGTCATAGTAATGTCATAGTGTATGAAGTTTTAAATTGTTTTTATTATTTTTATTATATGTTGGATGTGATTTTGATTGAAAATGTTTCTTTTTTATTTATTAATTAAAAAATATTATTAGAAAAATTATTGCTTTAAGCCTTAGAATTTACAATCAAAATTAGAAAATGTATTTTTATCTAAAACATTTATGAAAAGTTTAATATTGTTTGATCTTCTCTACCATGTCCTTTTTACATATATCTAGAATTATATTATTTGTAGTTTCTGGTTTTTAGTAACATTTTACTACCATAATCAAAATCTATAGAAATAATAATCTAACATTATAATATCTTGAAATAAAGTTAGCCAACTCAAATATAGTATTGCAAATCCTTGGCTAAGTTAGATGAGGAGGCTATGTATTACTTAGTATTGTATCCATATTGGGGTTTCAAGTTCTATGGGTTCAAAAGAACACTTGCAAACAATTTGTTTTCCATATGACCTCTATTTTTCTCTTTTAAATTTCATTCTTTTAGCCATTATGGATTTGAGAAAAATACATCCTGATAGGCCAATAAAAAGCCTTAACAATGAATTAAACATGAACAAATATTAAATATGGGTAACCAAGCAGCATCAAAACAAACAAATAAATCACCAAAGCTAGTAGTGATAAATAATAAAAATTCTAGGATACTTCAAAATTCCATGTAAATAATTTTTTACCTAAAATCACTAAAATTATATATGTGTGTATAATTTTTGTCAGACGAGGAGGTAACTCCGCAAAACTGAAGATGCATTAGATGGATATTGTGTGTGTACTTATACATGGAGATGAGACTCTTGGGATTCACTTCCCATGTCTCTTGGATTTCCTTATTTACTAAATTACAATAAAATACAATTGCACCATATCCATTAGGATTAGGTGTCAACATTCCCCCTTTTAATTTGAAGGGATGTTGGTGAGTCCAAGCATCATTCTGAACTTTTCAAAATTTTCTCTTCCAAGTGCTTTGGTGAAGATGTATGTGGGCTTCTCATTTGTGGAACAATGATGTAGATGGAACTTCGAACATGGAACTTCGGGTTCTTGGCCAAATTTATTGCAGAAGTGTTGTCGATCGTGAATGGTGGTTAATTCATTTGTTTCATCTGCAAATATTCTAGGATTTTTGTGAGCCACACAATTTCCTTTGTTTCTTCAACTATACATTGTCTCGGTTATAGAACTGTCTTGAAACAAATTGAATACCAAAAACATGCCTCCATTTACATTTTTGGACTACTGTTTCTTAGTTCTCTGAAAATGACCATCATTTTCTTTACTACTTTGCCCTCATTTACATTTGAAACTACCTATTTCTTGATTCTCTAGAAATGACCCGGCGTTTTTTCTTTCCATTTTGCTACGAGGTTTTGACGCTGAGAAACAATTATCGAGAAAAGGTCTATTAAGTTGTACAATATTTTCTGGACAATAATTGTCCATGTCATTTATGCTTGTAACATGTTTCAGCTAATATATGACCTCTTATTGAAACAGTACCAGTGAAAATTCAAGACACCTAAGGAAGCTAATTCGAACTTGGTAACTATGTTGAAAACTACTTAAAAATTTTAATCTTGCACTTTTTTAAATATTCAAATCACTTTACATGTTATGGACTCAATATGGTCACATAAATGGTTAGATTTTATGCTCGGACATAAATATTTTATGGTCTGACATGATTGAAAACTACTCAAAATCTTAAAAATATTAATCTGCCGCCTTCTTAAATATTCAAATCATGTTAGGGGCTCAATATGGTCTGACATAAATGGTTAGATTTTATGCTCTAACATAAATATTTTATGGTCTGACATGATTGAAAACTACTCAAAATCTTAAAAAAATTACCCATGCTCTTTTTTAAATATTCAAATCATTGGCTCACACACCAATGGTTAGATTTTATGCTCTGACATAAATATTTTATGGTCTGACATGTTAGGCTTTATGGTGTCCTTGAAATTTCAAAGAGTTGCTTAATTGGGATCGTATTCAACTTGTATTCAACTTCCTCAGGTCCCTTGAATAGCTTCCTTGGGTGTCTTGAAGCCTATTGCCACCTTTTCCATGGTGTCTTGAAGCTTGTCCCTTGAATAGCTTCCTTGGGTGTCTTAAAGCTTGTTGCCACATTCTTCCAAAACCTGTTGCCACCTTTTCCAGGTTGTTTTCCCTTCCCAAACTTCTTGGAACTGAGAAATACTTTTGGTTGCTTTAGAAAATATCTCTTAGTCTATTCTGCTATGGCTACAGGAAATCAAGACTCCCACCACGACTGCTCCCGCTTCTACCAGAGAAAGAAGATTTTCCTGAACTTTCATATGTCTTTCCTAGTGTCTATCTACTGATGTATAACATATTTTGCTATATCTCTATCATTTCTGATCTTTCTACAGGGATGTATGGTTTTCTGATCATGATGGGATGTGGTTAAAACCCCCTGTAATATGTTTCCCATTGTATTCTTTTCCTCTCTTTCTTAGATAGGTAAAGTATACTGCTGGATGATATGTCTCGTTTTTCTCGCTGTATAGATGAGAATATGTCTATATGCATATGAAATGATTAATATACATCAGCATTTTTTTCTGCCTGAAAAAAATGTTTGCAGGTCTAGGTTTCTAACTGAATCTATATGGACATTTCTGTCTAGTTAAATACCCTTGTATTTGCAAGATTGATTTATCTTTTAAGATTTTGCATTTGTGTGTTGTATGCATCAAATATTTCTATTCCCAGTTTTTCTATGCACATCAATTCAACTGCACAAACAATTATGTAATTTAATATTATTGTCTGCTAAGTTAGTTTATGTTTTAAAAATGTGTACTGTTGTATGTAGCAAAATATTCTATTACATGTTTTGTTCTACATATGCATTCAGGTGTTTTGAGATATCCTTGTGTGTTAGGTTATTTATGTTTTTAAATTTTTCAATGATATGTTGTAAAAATTTTATTACAATTTTTGGTTTGCATGTTCATTTTGGTTGCAGAAATATTCTCTCCATCATAATATCATTGTGTTTTATATCTTGATTTATGTGTTAAGTTTTTCACTCACATGTTTTATCATTTTGTAGCAAAGTATTTTTATGCCTTCTATATTAGGCTCTCTCTTTTCATTGAGCTGTGTGTATGGTATGGTTTCATTTAGACCATTTTCAACCACAATAGTGTTCTCTTTCATTATTGCAGAAATAAAAAGAACATGTTAGAAATTATCATATTCACATAGGCAAAAAAGGGTTTTCCTTAATTTTACATATTAAAATGTCTTTGAAAATTTATTTCTATTTAAAATAAAAATGTGAAATATTAGTTTCAGCAATTACTAGAATGAATAGATGGTAAGGCCCACAACAACAACGTCAAAAGAAATGCAATATAACCAATCAACCTACATCAACAAAACATATGGTCTTGAATGAGCTTTTGGACTCTTTAGATATAAATGTACACCATGGCAATGTATCTTATATAAAATTTTAATCCATGTGCTTAACCTTAACATTGACACAAATGGAATACAATTTTACTCACTGCTTTATGATATAAAAATATGCGGATGAGTATTGCCCACATATCCGAAGTCAAAAGGGATATATTAAAAATGGATGCTCCGATCATCTATAAAATATAAATTAAAGAAGCATGACATATTAGTAATGCAAATTAGATATGCGTACCAATTATGTTAATATAACACAACAAATAGATGATTCAATACAAATGTCACATAGAAGTCATATTTATCTCATGTTCCTTCAACTTAAATTATATATCTAGCATTACATTAAGCTATAGGAGATTAATCAAAGAAGCATTTGAATGTAAATTAAGCATGTGTAATAATTATGTCCTTTAGTTCAATAAATAGATAATAATTTGCAAATGCCATATCTAAGCTATATTTCATCTAAGTAGCTTTCAATTTAAACTTATATCTAATGCTAAATTATATAAAAGAATAATAGTAATCCAAACTTCAAAATAATATTTAGAGTTAGTATAAAATGTGACATAATTTTCTTGCGTGGAAAAACATAGTTATCGAGAGTTCAAAACTCATGCATTTGAATAGAAAGTGGGCATACGAATGAGCAAGTAGATTTTTTCTAGAAATGAGGAAGTGAAGGTTGATAGACAGCCACAGAAAATTGAAAATTCATACCTTAACAAAATTGTTAGATCCTTTTAAAGAAAACATGTCATATAATCAACTTTCATCGAAATATACGATAAACTCAACCAAATTTTACGAAAAAAATTATAACATTTTTTACATTTCACATAATACAAATAGATAAATATACTTAAATTATTGTTACTAAAAGATTTAACTACCCATGAGGAGATGGCCATTGATTGATAGGGCATCATCACAATAAAAAACCAAGTAAAAATTGTAGTAATCCAAGAATCATGCTTTACATATAAGGTAAAATTTGGGAACTCATGACTTTTACTATAGATAAAAAACATTTATCCTTACCAAAAAATATATGATAAAAAATTGACAAACTATATAAGCTTAAGCTTAAGGGGATATAATCCTTCTTGCCTTCCATATAGATAATGAAAATGATTGTTCCAAGTCTCATGTTTCTTCTCATGTTATTTTATAAACCTTGATTGGAAAGAAAAATAGGAGGGAAGAAATGCAAGAAATATAAAACATAATGAAACACAACATAAGAAATAGAGAACATAATGAAACACACACATAAATATCTCTAGAAAATCAACACAGCTATTTTCCTAGGAAATCCTTATATGGGAGACAAGAAACCCTAAAAAGTAATGATGCTCTAGACTCCTTTTTCCCTAGGAAATCCTTATGGGAGAAAAACAACACTAAAATTTAAACATGCCCTACTCTCTCTTTTTTGGTATGGAAAATATGTAAGTACAAAGAAAGAGGTAATCTCTCTAGAGTTAGCTAAGACTTTTGGTGTGTAAGGTTGCTATAAAAACTTAACTTCATACATTTTTCTCTCTAACTTCACACTCCTAGTTTTATTTTCAACTATGGAACAAAATACAATAACACAAAATGGAACTCTTATTCCTCCTAGTGGCCAGGTACTTAACATAGCGTGATAGAAAACTAGGTGTAATATTTGACTCCATCAACCATTAACAAGGTTTGTGATTTTAGACCTTTTAGAGTCTTTTTAAAATTCCACATGCAGCTAGCTTGCTATGCATGAGTAATGGGGCTAAAATGACATTCTATTGTACCATGGTGGTCAACATGATAGGTCAACTTACTAAAGCCATAAATTTTGAATGAACTTCATTTGATTTTTTTCTTGCACCATTGCATATGTCTTTAAGTGTAGAACAATGGTCAAGGTTTCGGCACAAGGGATAATCGTTTGACTCCAAGAAATGTCATTTAATACCTAAGAATGACTCCAAAAGTTTTTATACCCCAATTCTCCACCCACCATTAAGATGACCCTACAAGTTGATTCTTTCAGTTTTTTCACTCTATAAGCATCAAAATATATGACAAATAATATAATTATCCAATCTAGATCATTATTTAATAATTTGCTAAAATTATGAGTAAGAAATATACATCATGGAATTTAAATAGCGTTAATTCATTGAACACCCTTGTACATTCCTTGTCGATACTTTGAAAGTAATATGTTTTGAAAAACAATTTGTTTATGGATTCTATTTTCCACATTCTCTCAACCATGTCAAAATCCTTCTTATAATATTTGAAACCATCTATACAAATTTTCATTTGTTTCAATAGGAATTAACATATTGATATATTAATTGTATTTATGTCTTGTGTGCTAAGGAAGGGAGGTCGTGAGCCTTATGGGAAGAGATAGTATTTTTTAAGTTAGGAGGGATACTTTTTATGATATAGAATTAATTTAAAATGCTTCTTAGGATTATGTAACTTTTGAACCATAATTACAAATTTATTTATTTTTTTAATTATCATTTAGTTTCTAAAAGTTGAAAAATTTATGTTGGTAAATAATTAATTAGGTCTATTTAAATCATTTACCACTTTTGGGTTTTTCGTTTTCATGGTTTCATTCATAATTTCACTTTTTTGCATTGTCAATTTCAATTTTTCACACCACATGTGCACAGTCAAAGGACCTAAGGTCTTTCCCATACCAGAGTATGTTCTTAAACATGTTTTCTTGGTGATATGGGTGATTTAGAAATGATTGGGAGAGCAAAATTCCTCATTTAATACACAATATGTTTGGTTCATGCCACTAAGCCAAGAATTTTAAATTCAACTGAATTTTAATATAACCAGCTAAATCCTTCAAAAAAGAATAAAAAAATTTATGTTAGGGTTGTGGATTTAGGCATTGAAACAACACATCATGATATTTCAAATTTAAAAATAATGGTTTGAGTCCTAGGTAGCTTAGAATCCTATTTGTTTTCAAAATAAGGATGCACTCCCATTTGATTCTCATGATTAGGTTGTAATCATGAGGCTCTCGATGAAGAGTGGAACTTCCCAAAATCTTGTGGCGTTTTCTCACAAACAAAACCATCAAACTGAAAAACACATCATGCAAGAAACATAGCTACATTTGACTTGCTATCATTTTCTCCTTCAAAGAAAAAAAATTCACATAATGTGAATATCCCCATGTACTCTTACATATTGGTGTACAAAACCATCAACCAAACACAAGTCGACAAAACATGCCTCTTTAAACAACTAACTCTCAAGTCAAATAATAGCTCATGTACAAATTTCCATATTTGTTGCATTTACGCGTGTCAACATAACTCTAATTTCAACATCTAGCTTCATACAGCAATATACTGCATCTTTTAATTTGCAAGAAAATTCATGAAACATCAAAATACATGCAAGGCATTGGCATTTGTCACAATTTTATGCGTAATTTTTTTTGGGTATGAAACCCAATTACAATGATCTTCCTTCAGAATTTTTTGGCCCGGGGAAAGGTCGATTATATGACCATAAGGGCGCTAAGCAAGATGTGGAGTTGCCTTGCCCTGAGCCGCCATTGGTGAGTCGACCGTTTCGAGTCGAAAATTTGCGATCATAGGTGGATGCGACTTCTCAAATAAGTTGAGAAGCAAGGGATGTTATGATCGAGAATGTTCATAGCAAATTGGTGGGTTATCTTTGTTTAAATTGACAAATAACATGTGTCATGCCAATTTTGTTTATTGTACAGATGAGGAGATTGACAACATGAATGTTGAAGATCTTCGAACATATGCAAAAAATTGTCACAATGGTTTGCAAGACTTAATTTTTCATGAGAAAGAGCGCATTGGAACAGTATGTGTTAGTGATCTTAGGGTTTGAAAATATTTTTACATATACATATGTACAACTTTTAATAAATACATGTGTATGTACATGTATACATGTATTTGTATGTGTACATTAATCTAACAAAAATATATGATTATATGTTAAAACACCATTTGTGGTTCTCACACATGATGCGTGACGAAAATGTTAATATTACGTTCGGGACCTCTGGTTCAAACAATGCAGATGGGTCTAACCATCAAGATATGTTGGCAAATGTTAGTGTTTTTCAAGTGACTTTAAGATGAATAATTGTTGCCACACATGTACATGTATGTATATATATAATTTGATAAAAAAATTTAACAGATACCGATTCCCTCTGATGTTTTTGGGATGCCGGTACCTTCTTCTTCCTTGGGAGATGTACCTTCTACTTCCTTGGGAGATGAGCCAAAAGTATGGACAATTTTTCACAAGTTTAAAATTTATGTTTAAAAGTTATATATATATATATATTCTACCTCAAAGAGTTCCATTAAAAATATAACTTTATAGATATATATATATATATATATATAGAGAGAGAGAGAGAGAGAGATCTATATTTTGAGTTATTTAAAATTTTTTGAATTTAGGTTCCTATAGAAGATTTCTTTAATCCACGGACTCTAGCGATGAAGATAGGAACATCCACAACATTTGAACAAGTTGTCTTTAGTTCCTTTTTTTAACATTATTGAAAATAAGTTTATATATGTACACGTGCATTTTCATTTGAAAGTTTTTAATTTATATAAATTATATATATATATATATATATATATATATATATATATATATATATATATATATATATATATATATATATATATTTAACTGTACATGTATATTGTATAGTTTACCGCTGCAGATGTTCCTATGGGAGCAGAAGTTGCTCATCAAATGGAGAGGGAACCTCATGAGGTATTGCATGATTTTTTTGTTTTATTTTGTTTTTTACATGAATTTCTAGATATATATATATATATTCTCACTCATTTTTAAAACATAAAATTTTAATGTTCAAGTACATGTGCATTGTGTATGTAGGTTTCCCGTGATGCTTCACATGATAGGGTGCGGATTGAGACCTTGATAGGAAAGACGCTAGATCCATATCTATTTTATGGACATGATTTGTAGATTTTATTTCAAGATTTAGATGGTCTTAAAAAATTTTAAACTTGATATAGTTTGATACTTTTGAGATCTACAATTTTTGGACATATTTTATTACATTGTTAATATAATTTGTTTTGTTTCAAAAAGTTAATTTTTGGATGGTTTTAGTACTTTTTCCATGTGAATGTGAAGTAATGTTGTAATCTATAAATTAATGTTTTCATATGAACTACATTTGGCATGTTATGTAATGACATGTGTTATAATTTGTTTTGTTTTCAAAATTTAAGTTTTGGATGCTTGGAGTACATTTGGCATGTGAAGTAATGTTGTGATCTATATTTTTTTGTTAAATTAAAATTTAAAAGTTTTGGATGGTTTAAATCTACATTTGGCATGTGATATTTAATGTTAAATGTTTTTATTGGATAGTTGAATTATAATTGTCATGGCATGTGAAGTTTTTAAAACTCAAGTTTTGGATGGTTTCAATTTACATTTTGCATGTGATATTTAATGAACTTTAAATGTTTAATGTTTTAATGTTCCACGATATATAATCAAAAGGTTTTTAAAACTCAATGTTTTGCATGGTTTCAATCTACATTTGGCACATGTGGTATATAATATTAAATGTTTCTATTGGATCTAGTTGAACTATAATTGGCATGACATGTGAAGTAACGATATATATAATCAAAAAGTTTTTTAAACTCAAGTTTTGAATGGTTTCAATCTACATTTCGCATGTGATCTTTAATGTTTTAGTATTGCACGATATATTATCAAAAAAAATTAAAATTTTAAAGTTTTGGATGGTTTCAATCTACATTTGGCACATGCGGTATATAATGTTAAATGTTTCTATTGGTTACTTGTTCACTATAATTCGCATGGCATGTCAAGTAATGTTGCACAAATCCCTTTTGGATGGTTGAAGTATATTTGGAATTTTAAGATTGCTTTTGATCTCTCCATGTAGTCTTGTTTGAATGAAAAAATTTCCAATAGGAAGAACATAGCTTTTCAATGCAACTAACCATGTATCAATTGAACTCTAATTGAAAAAAAAGTTTAAAGAAGTAGATATATGTACAAATTATCCCTTTAATTTTGATTTGAAATATAATTCTAGTACATATATATGTTTGTTGAATTTGGGTCAATGTCATTAATGCACTCAAATAGGTAGCCTTGTCGATTTATTTACATTGTGGAAACTTTTTACCAGAAAATCCAACTAGTTTTTCATCAATGCACATAGTAAAAATATAACAATTAATTTCAATCTAGAATATATATATATATATATATATATATATATATATATATATATACATGTTTTTATAGTGCATGATAAAGAAAAACTACTGGGACAACTAGGAAATTACGTGCTTGTACAAAACAATTTATTTAGCATGTGCAAACACTTCTTTTCTAAAATAACACCTTAAGCGACTCAATTTACCCCAGTTTAAATCTTGAATATTTATAAAACATATTTAAATCAAAGAATAAGTGTTTAGATAAATTCACTCAAAAAAATTCTACTGGAATTCCATCTTCAATAATTCTTTCATGATCGGATTTTGACATTTTCCGTCACTTAATTTTCGATTTTTTCTTTGATTGAACTTCTATCAACTTTATGTGTGCTGCACACACCAAGTGACTATATTGACAACTTATGGAATCAGGTTCATTGTCTTCAAAGTAAACAAAGTCTCCACTTTGATGAGTTTGTCTGAAAAAATAACCTTTCAGTATAATACACCCTCTGTCATATTGGAATCCGTGATCATTATAGTTTTGTAATAATTTCATTTTTCGTTCAGTGGAACCCATCAAATAGTACTTCACATTTTCATCATTTTCAATAGGTGCAATTACAGAAAAAACATCTCCTGCACAATAAAATAAACTTAACAAAATTAAACATATTTAAATTTATTTCTAGATCTTTAAATCATTAGAAATTAATTCAAATTTTACCTTCTCTAACAAGATCAAAAACTCTATCACCATCGGATGATATTGTGGTTTCCTCTGATTGAATTTCTTCAAACATTGCAACAGACATTTTTCCCTTTGTATTTAGCTCTGTATGTTTCCAATCGTTCACATACATTTTGTTTTTACAAACGTCATTGGATTTTGTGTTGTCTATGCAAACATCACAAAAACAAGAATATTTTCTTTTATCCAATGCAAACACATTTCTGGACGACTTTGTTTGAATCGAATGCAATTTTTGAGTCCCTTTTATTGTTTCAATGTCACGTCCAATTGATCTATCTACGTCTTCGATTCAAATATGCCAGAAAAACCTTTATATGGAAAATTAGAAGAAGAATTTGTAAATATGATATCAAAATACAATCAAAGATAATCATTGCATGATAAATGTACAATGTTTACAATTAGATTTCAAATATAAATTAAATTGAATGTACCTTCACACTTCTCTTGATGGGTTAGTCTCATGGCTTAGAGCAGCGATGCACCATTGAACAACTTCTTCAGTGTTCACAAGTCAACTTGCAGAGTGGTTCATTTGATATCTTCGAAATGCTTGTTTTATGCATGCTCCTGCACCATCATGTTCTCCTTTTTCCATGGCCAGTCTCAAAGAAATTCCAACAATGTTTAATGCAGGTTTTCTTATGAATACAACACAACCAAAAGAATGATCGTGCAGATTTGAATTAACCTACACATATGTCTGACCATATCCAATGTTCATTGAATGTTATTCCACGATTTTTCAATGAATCATAAATTTTTCCAAAACAATGTTGTACAAAACATGTATCATGTGTACGATCGTCACTGATATAAAAGTGATATTATTTAATGATATGTCGATTTTCACTCATGCTTTCTATATGATCGACATTTTGTTCAGCATGTCTATATAGAATATGGACGAGCATGGAGACTTGGTCAAAATGATAGTATTCACTCTGAATTTCTTTTTGTGGAACAAATGTGTAGTTTTCTGCAAAATCAATCACTGACAAAATGGTCCCTGGTGGAAAAATTTCACGAGATTTTTTGAATTGCAAGTCTTGCCATCGAGCTCTATGGGAATGCTTGGTGTATTTGTAAATTTCTGCCTCAAACTTTCTCAAAAAGTCTATCATAAAAATTTCGTCTTCTAGTAATTCAATTCTTTTAACACTATTTTCACCTTGAATCGATGTATCGATATATTCATATCTCTTCCATTTCACTTTCATGTTGGACAATGATTGATCATTTATATCAATACGATATTTGTTTTGAAATTTAGTCAAATTTCCACAATCACCGCATTTTTTACCACCAACACATTTCTTTTTGTAAAATAGTTCATCGCTTTCTCTTTCACATAGAATTTGAGATATGAATTCACGAATAGTGGAAGGAGGAGGTGAATCCTTCCATAATTTTCTACCGAAATCAAGGAATGTGTCATAATATAACTCAAATTCCACATGATAACGGCAACAACAAGTGTCGCGTACGGTGATAGGTTTTACATACCATGGTTTTTGTTGAAAAAAAGCACTGAGTGAAACATGAATTTGACGATTCTCTTCTTTGAACTTGTTGAATAACTCTATCTGAGTGGTTTCCAAGAAATATTTTTCATGTTCTTCATACTGATTCCGTGCTATTCTTCTTCGCATCACATGCCTTGCAGTTGGTGAAACACACAAATTGTTCTTCCAATATTCATATATTATTTTTTTAACATTTTCTCCAAGTCTATCTTTGTATGGTTGCCTACAAATAGCTCTCCAACAAGCGAGTTCATCATTTACATCTATTTGCAGCCGAAATTTTCGATGTTTGTGCAAAGTTTTTCGCGAGGTTCCCAGTGCTCGTGCCATAGATGTTACCAAACGATTCTCTTGAGTACTTGATGAAACCATTTCCATCTGTATTCCTCTACGTACAATTGAAACATCTTTCTCTCTACATCTCTTAATTGAATTTATAGGACTACTCATATTTTTTTATCACCTATTCCTTCCTTTTTTTATCTTTGGTTGATTTTTGAATACCCAATAGTGTCGTAGCTTCTTTTAATTTCCTTAATGATAGGAGACCTGTCAACATTTGAGCCTGAACTATCACCCGCTCATTTAAGAAATACTTTTCAAAAATGCAGTTAACACGATATCGTATAACATGGTCAGGTTTTTTATCTCCATATGTGTGAGTGTCAACATTTTCTAACATCTCATTATCGATAGTGAATTCATATGTACATATTCGAAAAAATAGTTCATATTCAATAAATAACTAAATTAATAAATATATCTATAATTTCAATGATATGTGCATGTGTTTAATACACACACACACACACACACATATATATATATACCTTGTATCTCATCATCAATGTTTTGAGGAATATCTCTGTCTATTTACATTAAACAAAATATTTTTCAAATTAGTTCATCAAATAAAAATTAAGCTTCACATTTTACATTAGGAAAATTTTAAATATATCAATAGATCATAATATTTAAATTTACATACTTGCTTCAATTTCTGCTTGAGGTTGATTTTCCTCTTCAATATTTTGAGGAATATCTCTGTCTGTTTACATTAAACAAAATATTTTTCAAATTAGTTCATTAAATAAAAATTAAGCTTCACATTTTACATTAGGAAAATTTTAAATATATCAATAGATCATAATATTTACATTTACATACCTACTTCAATTTCTACTTGAGGCTGATTTTCCTCTTCAATATTTGAGAGGGATTCTAACTTTCTTTTGCGAGATTGTCTCATCTCTTCTCTACGTTCCTCGAGGTCTCTTTTTCAATCATATTTTCTCGCACAAGTTCTTCGATTTCCCATGATAATAGGGTATGAAGTTCAAAAAATTTCCTTCTAAAAATTAGACAATAACTCGATTACAAAAAACATTACAAAAGATTTAATTTAAAAAAAATTCATTTTAATTTTTTTGTATTTTGTAAATTTATTCAAAATTATAATGATTTTATATATATTCTATATAATGTATATATTCTATATAATTTTGGATATTGTTAAGGTAAAATAATTTCATATTGTAAAATTTGGGTGAATTATTTTTATAAAAAATGGAAATTGGCGAACTTTTTTTTTGAAAAAATCATGGAAAATTAACCCACCTACGAATATTAGCCCCTAAAATTTTCCATGGACGTAAGGAAACAGGTTAACGACCCAAAGGGCAAGAGTGATGAGTGGGCCTAAACCCAAGTGGCCTAGTTTTCCTTAAATAAAGGTGATGATTCAACCTACATTCGCATTAGAAGTCAGAGATGGTTGTCCTCACTGTTGGTTTGACAACTAAGTTATGATAGATTTTCCCATTGCGGAAAAAAAAAGTGTTTACACCTCTAAATATATTTAGGCCATTTCATTACTTAAAAGGTTATATATATACTCAACCTATTACATATCATACCTTGTTTGTTTAATTCACCGAAACTCATTTAAGAAAGAATGAAAATATTAGAAGTGTTAATGTCATATTCTTTATGACCCTATAGTACATATTGTAAGAACCTCATCCTAATGACTTGGCTGTGTCTTAATTGTTAGATAATCTACCATCCTAGATCTAGCTTAAGTTCGAAGCTATTAAGCGCCAAGAGGGATCAAATCTCTTGAGGTACAAAAATTTCGTCAAGTATTTCACTCAAAAAAGAGTTTTGAACCTTGATATATTTGATCCCTATCGACGCCTAATATATCTAGAGTTAGGATAGATTGAGGTTGGTTTCAGACATCTACGACCGAGGAAAATATATTAGACATATGATAAATTTTATCAATAATATGTACATAAATATAATATTAATATAACCATTTCAAATATGTTAAATATGTATAATATTTATCTCGTCATTTTAATTTTAAATTTTCTTAGTTACTTCACTTTGTTTTTTTTTTCTAAGTAAGATTAAATTCTATTAGTTAAACATAAAATACATGGAGGCTCTAGCCTTGGTATTTCAAGCCTATATCAGTGACATTGTTTGCAACAAAACAACAAAAATGGAGTTGTTCACGTAGGGGAAACTAGCCCAAGGAGAGTTTGAGTCACTCCCTCGAATGAGAAAACTAGCGTTATACAAACATAAGTGATTGTACCAAACATAGATAGAAACAGATAACAAAAATATGATGCTAGTATACGTAAAATAGATAAAACCTAAAAGTCTAGGTATCATGGGGTGCTGGAGCTGTTTCTTCAAGAATGGGGCGTCTGTATTCATCGTCATCAGCTTCCTGGGAGCCTAGTGCAGCATGTCGTGGCTCTGTGGCATAACCACCTTTACCACCGGCTTTCCTGCTCTACTCCTTGTCGTCGTTGACATACCCCGAGCTGCTACTAATGTCCAAACTTGAATTATGCTTGCCAGTAGCCTGTTGCTTCTTCACCTCTTTAGAAAGTCCAAGGTCATTGTGAGGGCGCGTTTGTAGAATGGGCTGACTATGGGTGGGAGCCTCAACAGGTTCCTCTCGAAAGGAAATCGATATGGTGGCAACAACATGAGGGTGGTCGAAGGTGCATTGAAAGTGGAATTGGGCAGTGGTGGGGCTCTGCGAAATGGCAGAGGAGACCAGGCTAGGCCGAGGTTGTGGAGATGGCTCAGAGGCAGAGGGCTGAGCAGAGGAACGAGACCAACCAAAAAGACAACCACGTCCGCTGTAGGTTTTAGGGTACCTGCCCCAAGAATGTTCATGGGAGGAGGATGAGGAACTGGATAGAGAGGAGGGTGACAGATGAGTATCAAGGCCCTGACTCATGCCATGCCTACATCGCAAGCGATGCCTGAGACTAGGCATAGTGACACAGTGGGTTTGGAAGGCACTCTAAGAAGTGGAGGGGGCAGGGCAGGCAGAAGGCAACAAAAGCTCAGAGGTGGAGCTGAGACCAGAGGCAGCAGAGAGGTGCAATTGGTAGAGGATACTCTACGAGTAATGGTTTCCCGAAAGGAAATTAATTGCAACACTGAAGACTGCAGCGTCTCCCAGTTGAAGTGCATAAGCTTGGCTCCGCAACCTGAGGGGAGAAGCAGCTTCGTAGGGGGGAAGACTAGAATGAAATAGAACCAGAAGGCTGAAAGGAAGAAACAGAAGGCCAGATAACATATCCAGACGAGTGAATGAGGAGCGGCATTTGGAGGCAGAAGGAGCAGCCTTGATGTTTGCAGTGGAGTAAATTCTACTCAGGGTGACGGCCCGAGCTATTAAATAGAATTGATGGCCATAGGTGTGGCTTGTGGGTGGCTATGTGGCCATGCCACGCGCTGACCCACAATCCCCTGACCGTATATATGCCCTTAAACACCTGCATCCGGGGGTTACTTCACTTTGTTGAGATAATAAATGTTGAAAAATAATTTTAATGATGAAAAAATAATGAAATAAAAGTATTGAATGTAAAGTGATAATGTAATATTGTCGAATGATTCAAAATGTGAATAATAAGAATGTATTCAATTACAAATAGTCTTAACTGTGATCATTTTGAAACTACTTTCTCTTACTATTCTTATTGTCACCAAATAAACCATTTAAATATTTAGCTCTAGGTGTTGTAGTAAACAACACACCTTGTCTCTATTGCTCTCCAATATTAATATTTTTAATTACTATAATACAAAAGTAAATGTACATTGTCGATAGTTTTTTGTTCTTACATAGAAATCAATGCACACTATTAGTCCAATGAATTTACAGTTAATGTACCATTATACATCCAATTACATCAAATTAGAAATCAACATATACAATGAAATCAATGCATCTAATGCAATAAATCAAATAAGATTAGAAAACGACATCTATATTGAAATCAATGCATCTAATGCAAGTAATGAAATACGATTATCACTAGTACAAAATGGCTGATAAGTTACTAGAAAATGACTAAAATTTGCATATAAATGACTATTTTCGGATCAATGACCAATAGTAGCTAATTTATAGTATCTTACAACATGGCCAAATTTTAGTTGTTTTTAGCTTAGTCATTAATTGGTTGTCTCGATTTTTTTGTCTAGTATTAAATTTGATCACTAAATTGGTCATTTATTTAGTCATTAATTTAGTCATTGATTTGGTCATTGATTGTCACAATTAATGACCAAATATATAATAAAATATATTACTAAATGATCATCTGAGAAAACAAATTAATGACAAAATAAATATGACCAAAATGTTGGTCATGTTATAAGACGTAAATTAACTATTAATAGTCATATATATGCAAATGTTAGTCATCGTTTGAAACCAATTTATGACCAAAGAAATATAAATAAATTTAGTCGTGTTATAAGATACTATAAATTAGCTACTCATAGTCGTATATATGCAAGATTTAGTTGTCATTTGTAATCACAAATTTATCATTTACAATAGTCATTTTTATTTTTTGATAGTTTAATATTCATCATACAAATGACTACTTTATTAGTCTATATTCATTTCACTTACTTTCATTAATAATCGTCATAAGAAAATAATTTAGTCATATATTCATTTTATCTGTGTTCATCATTAATAAACATAAACTACATATCTATAGTTTTAAATTGATCTTAATATATATATATATATATATATATATATATATATATAATGTACATGTTCATCGAATATGAAAGAACAAACTTACATATGTTTGAGGCAGACAAGGAAGTGAGATTGCTTCCGCAGTGCCCTAACTGCTTCCACAAGGTCCACATCAATCGATAGTTGAAATTGAAGAGGACATGCCCTGTCTGCATTATTGAAGTAAATATCTCAAACGACCATTAAAACTAAATATCTATTAACATTGTCAAAAGTTCTCTTGCTGCAGATGAGAGCATGCAGATAGTGATCATAGTGAATTGTAGTGATCAATGGGAAAAGAACATCGGCTTCAACAATGGACTATTTTCATCATTGTTATAGGTAAAGATGTTGATTGTGTATCACATGCTCTTCTGACTTTTCTTAGAGTTTCAAATGTATTGCGGTGTATTGTTTCATTAAAATCGTATATTTCTGCTTTTATAAGATTTTTTTAATTGTGATTTTCCCATTTAATTATTTTGAAATTTAAAAATATATTATAGTAATTAAATTTAATATAAACATTTTTATTAAAAATAAAGAAATAAATTTATATAATTAATAATAAATTAAAAGTTAAACATTGACATCACTAATGGTCTCAATTATGCCCTAAAATAGTTTCTGCTTTCCTAAGAGCTCCTCTTCCTAAGATGTAATGAAATAGGTTAATGACCCAAGGGACAAGAGTGAAAGCCTACCCCTTAAGGACCACAAGTGGGTTATTCGAGGTGGCATGGTTTTCCTTGAATAATGATGCTGAGTGAGCCTGAACTCAAGTGGCATGGTTTCGTTGAATAAATGTGATGATTCAACATGCATTCAAGGATAGGAGTCAGCGATCGTTGGAGTAAGAGATATTTGTCCTCACTGCTGGTTTGACAACTAAGTTATGATAGGTTTTCCCACCTCGAAAAAAAAATGTATTGACACCACTAAATATATTTAGGCCATTTCATTACTTATTAAAATTTTCCAAGCGGTAAAAGGTTATATATATAGTCAACCTATTACATATCATACCTTGTTTATTCAATTCACAAAAATTCATTTATAAAAGAATGAAAATATTAGAAGTGTTAATCTAATATTCTTTAAGACCCTATTGTACATATTGTAAGAACCTCATCATAATGACCTAGCTATGTTTGGCTATTATAGAAAGCTCATGCTTGCAATTTTTAGATAATCTACCAGCCTAGATTGAGCTTAACTCTGAATCTATCAAGTGCCAAGGGGGGTCAAATCTCTCAAAGTACAAAAATTTCCTCAACTTTTGCACTGAACAAATACTTTTTCACCTTGATATATTTGATGCCTCTTGAAACTTTATATATCCGGAGTTAAGATAAATCAAAGTTGGTTTCAGACGCGTGCGACCAATGAAAATCTATCGAACATATAGTTAGTTTTATCAATAATATGTATATACATCTAATAATAATATAACCATTTTAAATATGCTAAAACTGTCAAATATTTGTGTGGTTATTTTAATTTTAAATTTTCTTAGTTGAGTTTGTTGAGGTGATAAATATTTCAAAATAAATTTAATGATGAAAAATGATGAAATAAAAGTTTTGAATGATAAAAAATGTGAACAATAAGAATGTATTCAATTACAAATAGTCTTAATTTAATAGTGATTACAAATAGTGATCATTCTCAAACTATTTAATTTTACTATTATTATTGTCACCATGTAAACCATTTAAATATTTAGCTCAAGGTGTTGTAGTAAGCATCATACCTTGTCTCTCTTTCTCTCGAATATTAATAGGTTTAGTTACTATAATAGAAAAATAAATGTACATTGTCCATAATTTTGTGTGCTTACACAAAAATCAATGAACACTATTTACCCAATGACTTTAAAATTAATGTACCATCATACATCCAATTACATCAAATCAGAAATCAACATATACACTGAAATCAATTCATCTAATGCAATAAATAAAATAAGATTAGAAATCATCTATGCTGAAATCAATGCATCTAATGAAATTAATGAAATATGATTATAAATAGTACAAAATGGCTAATTGATTACTACAAGAATGACTAAAAATTCCATATAAACGACTATTTTTTCAGTCGGTGACCAATAACAGTTAATTTGTAGTATCTTATAACGTAGCCAAATTTTAGTCATTTTTTGCTTAATCATTAATTCACTGTCTCAATTTTGTTGTCTATGTAGAAATTATATAAATTATGTGTTATATATCCAAGATTCTCTTGATCACACACTATTTTAACTTCATGCACAATACATAATCTATTCCACTATTGATCATCACATGCAGAAATTAAATCAATTGCAATGCACACATGAAACCATAAAAATTCACACACATTAACACAACTGTTTAACGAGAAAGCCTGAAGCTAAAAAACCTAACTATATATATATATAATATATTTCATAGATATCATGTAAAAATCTTCATACAAAGCTGATCATATCAATCTCTCATTAAAATACAATTGCTACACACTAATCAAGCTCGATCTTGCAAATCCATGCACCGATCTCTGCCACCTGCGAGCCTACCTCTACTGCGCAATCCCTATTGAATAATGGCTATGAATGAACTTGAATTCAGCGAGCCTTTCTCATGAAATCCTCATTGGCATCTCCACTGAGTGTTGGATGTAATCAATGCATCACTATAGTCACAACTGATAGTCACACTTGCTCTTTCACCTATCTCTCCACTGGTCTCCACTAAAAATGTCCATGCACTGTAGTTAACTGATGTATTCTTCAGTTAATTAATGATTTATTATTTAGTGAATTAATTAAATAATTAATTCACACCACTCTCACTAGTGTATCAATAAGTTAGACCAGATACAACTAGCTCAATTGAGTCTAACTGAGTTAAACTAAATACAACTCCACCAACTAATTTTAGAACTCCACCAAACTCTGTCACATGAGTTATAACTAAATTCCTCATGAATTAGCTCCAGTAAGCCCTCAGGAATAGTGTAATTCCTTCTGTCAGGTGCTTTGCCATATCTATGCACTTAACTGAAGGGCTCCAAGAGAATAAGATAATGTTTAGAGTCCAAATATTATTAGGACCTAATAATATTTGACATATCTATTTTTATACTGGAAATATAAAAATAGATTCCGCCCAATATGTCTAAAAATATAAGTCCATCAATTTTTTCCAACTTGACCAACCATCCACAAATAACATCCTATAACTCATATAATATGATCGACATGTTTAAAAATAGACTTTGCGCCAAAAATAACTTTCGGGCCCACTTCATGAAGGCGACTCTTTTCACTAAGCTCATCATCTTGTTCAATCTCAACACTCCCTCTCAATAAGATAGGGATTATCTACCACCCTGATCATGTCTTTATGGTATTCAAATTTTCTCCTGGTGAGCACCTTCGTCAGAATATCTGCATCCTGATCCTCCGTAGGAATGTAAGATAGTAACATGATCTTCTGCTCCACGCAATCTCTGATATGATGATATCAGATGTCAATATGTTTAGATCTATCATGAAATACTGGATTAACGAGAGTTTAATGCAACTCTGATTATCACAATATATCACAGTAGGATCTAAGTGTGAACCGAACAACCCAACTAGGATCTTCCTCATCCATATAGCCTCGCATGCAGCCAAACTTACTGCCATGTACTCAGCCTCCGCTGAACTGAGTGCCATGGATCTATGTTTCCTGTTGTACCAAGAAACTGTTGTAGAACCGATATTGAATATCCCTCCAGATGTGCTCTTTCTGTCTGTTGGGCTCCCTGCCCAATATGCATCCATGAAGCCATGCAACTTCAACTCATCCAATTGTCTGTGCTAGAATCCATATCCCAATGTGCCAATGAGACATCTTAGGACATGCTTTCCTACCTTCCAAAAAGAGCTTGGTAGGCTTAACCATAGCTTGTGAAAGCTGGTTAAGAGCGTAGCATATGTCCAGTCGTGTATTGACTAGATACATGAGCAAACCAACCAATCGTCGATAAAAGGTGGCATCCACTACCTCTGCCGATGTAGCATCCTCTTTCCTCCAACCACCAGGAAGAGGAGTGTCGATAGGCCTGAATCCTTGCATGTTGAACTTCTCCAGTATCTCCCGGGCATACTTGGCCTTGAGACACAAACAGTACACCCTTCCACTGCCAAATTTCCAATCCTAGGAAATAATGAAGGAGGCCCAAGTCCTTCATCTCAAACTCCTTTGCAAGATCTGCCTTTCATGAGTGTATCAACATTTCATCACCCGTTAGTTTCAAATCATCTACATAAAGCACAATGATCTGAAACTTACCCTCATTAGGGGAATTTTGAGGTTTTAAAATGGGCCTCCTAAGGAAAATGTACAATCAAAATTCAATTTATGAGAATCAATCACATTTTAGGGGATGACATCATCCCTAATGGTTGAGGTGGCATTTCTTGAGATAAAGGTACTTATTTGTCACATTCTCAATGGTGGATAAAAACTCATGGTTAACCATGGTAGTTCTCTAAGTACTTTTAAATTCAAAGTAAAGTACTCATAATAAATGTCATTTCACACTTTTTAAATAAAAATATATTATTTTCATTTCATATTTCTGGAAAGAAACAATGCATGTCCCTATACATTTATTATATTATATTACATTATATTATTTTTATATAGTATATTAATTACATGTTATTATACAATTTAAATAACATAAATTTTAATTGATAGCATATAATATAATAGGAATTTATAAATTTATATTTATATTTTATTTTAATTTATTTAAGTACAAAGGACAAATGCATTAGTTATTCAATGATCATGACTTTTTCTTGAAAAGATCATTCCTATTTATAGTCAGATCAATACAATTTTTTTACTAATTTTATTTTGGTACAAATTTTGAATTGAATTTAACTATGGTTACATGGATTGTGGCGCAAAAAGTGAATTGAAAATTCATAAATATTATTTTACTGGTTTAGATATTATTTTATTATTTCCCTAGGAGGCCCACTTTAGACCTAAAAATTCCCCTAATGCCACCACAATCTGGCATAGGTTCAGATCCGCCTCACTCTTGGCGAAACCAAGTCCAGTGAAATAACTATCTATCTGTGTGTACCAAGCACGAGGTGCTTGTTTTAGCTCACACAATGCTCTTTCGAGTCTGCACACATGCGACTCGCTGCTGAAGATTTCGAATCCTTCAGGCTGCTCTATGTACACCTCCTCCTCAATGACTCTGTTGAGGAATGTAGTCTTCACATCCATCTGATGAATGTGCCAACCCATATGCACTGAGAGAGCAAGGATGGTTTGTATGGAAGAATACCTTGTGACAGGTGCAAAGGTTTCTTCATAGCCAATCCCCTCGATCTATGAGAAGCCCCGGGAAAAAAAATCTTGCCTTGTACTTCTCGATGCTTCTGTCAGTAGCTTGCTTCACTTTGTAGATCCATCTTGAATCTACCACTAATTTCCCTTCTAGCCTTGGGAAAATCTCCCATGCACTGTTTCTGACAATCGAATCATACTCTTCCACCATGGCATCTACCCATGTGGGATCCTCCACAGCTTCCTCGAAAGAAGATGGTTCTGTCACAATACACTTTCTCATCAGAGCCATGTATCCAATAAACCAGTCAGGTGACTGTCTCTGTCTGCGCTGTGATTTAGGTGCTCCTACATTCTACGTTGCATCAAGATTCAGTCGCTCAGCTTCTATAGTGCGCTTCCACCCTCTGATGTTTGGCACGCCATTAGTGGTTTATTCCACTCCATGAACCTCCTCTTGTGGATAATCCACATCCTGAGGCTCATCTTTATGAACAAGTAGCTCCTCATCTGCATGCAAGTGTAGCTCCCTCTCAAGCGACAACTTCATGTCTTTCTCCTCATGAAATTTGATATCCCATCGCACGACAGTCATCCGAATGTCTGGAAAATACACAAAATAATTGTGGGGTGTTTCTGTGTACCCCACAAATATCCCAAACTCTACGGTCGACTCCAGCTTCTTCCTAGCATCCTTTTTCACATGAATGTAAATAGGTGAGCTAAAAATATTCAAATGAGAAATAGCAGGCTTCTTACCAGAAAACGCATTTTCGGGTGTACTCATGCCAAGTACTCTATGAGGACAACGGTTTTGAACATAAACTACAGTGTTTCATGTTTCAGCCCAAAAGTGTATGGGAAGGCCCTGATCATGCAACGTCGCCTGTGTAACACCCATGATCATTTTTTTATTTCTCTCCGTGACCCCATTCTGCTATGGGTTATGAGGTGCTATGAGCTCTCTTTGAATTCCTTCTGCGTTGCAAAAGTCTTTGAATTCACCAGAGATGCATTCACCACCATTATCACTCCTAAGAGCTTTCACCTGTTTCAACCAACGCCTTGAACTCACAAAAATTTGATTATGTCTCACTCTTCTTTTGCGTGAAGAAGATCCAGCACTTACGAGAAAAACCATCAACAAATATCACATATTACCTGTGCTTTGCTGTCGAAGACACTTAGAAATGTCCACACACATCTGTGTGAATTATCTCAAGGATCGTTGTGGCATAACTATCCTTCTCATGAAAAGTGGTCTTCACAAATTTTCCCAAAGTACATCCCTTGCACTGATCTGACTGTGCATGTGTACCCTTGGGAAGCCCGGTAGAAATCTGCTGCAAAATTTTCAGAGCGCCATGGTGAAGATGGCCCAATCTCTTGCGCCATAATTCACCCTCATCCCAGCTCACCACTCCTTCTACTTTGCCTGCGATTACTGTGCAGCCATGTACCTGTAATTGATAAAGGTTCTTAACTCAAACCCCTATCCTCTGGGTTTCACCAGTTGCTTTACTGCGCAGGAAAGCCTTTACCTCGCTAAAAACAACATCATATCCCTTGTCTTCCAACATCGCCACAGAGATTAGATTATTTTTCAATCCTAGAACATGCATGACATCCTTCAATATGAAAGGTTCTCAAAGTAAATGGTCCCGATACCAGTCGCACTGTATCTACCATCATTTCCCATCTCGATGTGCACTCCAAGATCCTTCTCATCCAAATCACTAAACAAATCTTTGTCTCCATTCATATGGAAATATGCACCACTTTCAAGAAACCACATTGATCCCATCACACTTGAAACGAAGCATGCGGATAGCGAAAAATCCAACTCAAACTACGAGGCTAACGCCTCTCCAGCTACATATCTAGCAGCCTACTTATTTTTCTTCTTCCGTCGACAATTAGTGGCGTAATGTTCGTGTTGGTGACAGTGAAAGCACTTCACCTTGGACAAGTCCTGCTTCTTGCCTTTCGCACCGGATTGAGAAGGATTTTTATTTCCTTTCCCTTTCCTTGTCTTGGCATCCAAAGCTCAATTTTATTCATCTTCATTCTTCGATGAATATCCATCCTTGGTACCTTCCCTTATCTCCTCTTTCACAAGATCTGACCAAAGTCGCTCCCATCCCGGTAGCTTCTCCCGACCATTGACAGAGTCCTCGTAGCTATGCCAACTCTTCAGAAGCCTAAGGAGATCCAAGCTCACCAAGTCTTCTTCATCTACAATAACCCCCACACTTCTCATCTCATCCCTGCACTGGAACAATTTCGTGAGGTACTTGGGTATACAGTCACCTTTCTCCATTTTTATTTTTCTGAGCTTGTCTTTAAGTGCCAACTTCCTCTATTCACTTCTTCTTTGGAACAATTCTTTCAAAGCTTTCCACATCAAGAATCGAATAGCTTTACCATGAAGGCTGGACATTATGTGATCCTTCACACCTTCCAACAGAATCCTTCGACATTTTTTTTTCTTCTTTTTCCATGCGTCAAGTGCAGCTATGTCGCTAGAAGCAAATTTTGGAATTTCTGCATATATGAACTCCTTCAACCCATTATCATCCAGCACCACATCCATCATGTATTTCCATGCAATATAATTTGAGATGCTATCAAGGACATACTCCAATTGCAATCCATTGAAATACATTTCAATGAATGCTCAACTTTGACACCAAGAAAACACTGCAGCAAATTCAAATTCCACCAGCACAAAACTCAACCGCTTCAATAATTGAAATCTGCTCTGATCAATATCGCTCTGATACCATGTAGAGATTATATAAATTATGTGTTATATATCCAATATTATCCTGATCACACACTATTTTAACTTCATGCACAATACAGAATCTATTCCACTATTTATCATCACATGCAAAAATTAAATCAATTGCAATGCACACATGAAACCATAAAAATTCACACACATTAACACAGTTGTTTAACAGGAACGCCTGAAGCTAAATCCCCAAATATATGTATATAATATATGTTATATAGATCATGTAACAATCCTCATAAAAATCTGATCATATCAAGCTCTCAGTACAATACAATCGCTACACACTAATCATGCCCAATCATGAAAATCCATGCATCGATCTCTGCCACCTGCTAGCCTGCATCTACTATGTAATCCCTATTGAATAATGGCTCTGAATGAACTTGAATTCAGCTAGCCTTGCTCATTCAATCGTCATTTGCATCTCCACTGAGTGTTGGATGCAATCAATGCATCACTATATTCACAATTGATAGTCACACTTGCTCTTTCACCTATCTCTCCACTGGTCTCCACTGAAATTTTCCATGCACTATAGATAACTGATGTATTATTCAGTTGATTAAAGAGTTAATATTTATTGAATTAATTAACTAATTAATTCACACCACTCTCACTAGTGTATCAATCAGTTAGAATAGATACAACCAGCTCAACTAAGTCTAAATGAGTTAAACTAAATACAACTCCACCAACTACTTCTATAACTCCACCAAACTCTATCACATGAGTTCTAACTGAAGTCCTCATGCATTAGCTCCAATAAACCCTCATTAATAGCATAATTCCATCTGTTAGCTATTGTTCCACATCTGTGCACTTAAATAAAGTGCTCCAAGAGAATAAGATAATGTTTAGAGTTCAAATATTATTAAGAGCTAATAATATTTGACATAACTATTTTTAGATTGGCAATCTAAAATTAGATTCCTCCCAATATGTCTAAAAATAGAAGTCCATCTATTTTTTCCAACTTGACCAACCATCCACAAATAGCATCCTGCAACTCATAGAATATGATCGACATTTCTAAAAATAGACATTGTCTAAAAATAGACTTTGCACCAAAAATAGCTTGCGGGCCCACTTAATGAAGGCGACTCTTTTCACTAAGCTCATCATCTTGTTGAATCTCAACAGTCTAGTAGTATATTTGATCATTAATTTGGTTATTGATTTAGTCATTGATTTGGTCAATACATTAGAAATTGATTTGATCATTGATTTGGTCATTAATTGTCGAAATTAATGACCATATATACAATAAAATATATTACTAAATGATCACCCAAGAAAACCAATTAATGACCAAAGAAATATGACCAAAATGTTGGTCATGTTATAAGATGTAAACTAACTACTAACAGTCATATATATGAAAATTTTAGTCATCGTTTGAATAATTTATGACCAAATAAATATGGCTAAATTTTATTCTTGTTATAAGATATTGTAAACTAGCTACTAATAGTTGTATATATGCAAAATTTAGTCGTCATTTGTAATCACAAATTTATCATTTTTGGTAATCATTTTTCTTTTTTTGATAGTTTAATATTCATTATATAAATGACTATTTTAGAAGTTTATATTCATTTTATGTACTTTCATTAACAGTTGTCATAAGAAACTAATTAAGTTGTATATTCATTTTATTTGTGTTCATCATTAACAAACATGAACTACCTATCTAGTAGTTTAAAATTGATATTATGTGTTTATTGTTAATGAACATAATTTAATTAGTATGATTATGTG
Source organism: Pinus albicaulis (assembly GCA_034641835.2). Lineage (NCBI taxonomy): Eukaryota > Viridiplantae > Streptophyta > Pinopsida > Pinales > Pinaceae > Pinus > Pinus albicaulis. Next base: position 809,014,991 of record CM076576.1, read on the forward strand.
TGTGTGTGTGTGTGTGATGCAGGGGCATTAGACACTAGCCAACAATGTAGGAGGCTTTGTCCACCTGTTGTGGCTAGGAGGGTTTCAAAATGTTCGAATTGTTACAGCTAGGTGTCAACACCTTAGCTAATTGTATTATTTAGATTAATTACAGTCATAGGAAGTCGAATAGCTCAGTTCGTCTAGCTGTCATATTTCAGTTAATTGAATTATTGTAATTAGACTGTTGATTTTCCAAAACGGTCCTCACTGAGGAACCGAAGAGCCACATTGTAATATGTATAAATTATATCCTCCGGATGTAGTAGAGAGGTAGGGAGGAAGAATAGAGATTTTCTGCAATAACTCTATGCATTTTCTATTCATTCTAATTAAATGAATTCAGCCCCGTTGATTATCTAATTGCCTTGAAATGTTAATTGTGAGGGATTTCGTTTGGTTGTGAAGTGGTTGAGTTTTGTGCATATACAACTCCTGATTCGAACCCTTGTATCGATTCTACCACTCCCCGTATATTTCCTTGAATTGGGTTAGGTAAATTCAGTGAAGAAATCCATATGGAGGCGAAATATATCAATAATGGTGAATCTCGTTTAATAAAGAGATGAATTTGTTTGTTGCATTGACGGTCAGAACCGAGACTAAACCCAGAGTTAGCAACCAGAGCAGATAAACAAATGTCATAAACCAGACTTGTAACAATGGTTGAGCCCTGTAGAAAACCCACTAGCGGAATTACAACGACGGATTGCCCTATTTCACACTGCTTTTGGTACAGAGGCGGTATTCCTGGAGGGGGGAGAGATTCCATAGAGGAACCGATGCGTGGCAAGATTTGACCATGGAGAAAAATCCTTTCCATATTCATTTCGCGCGTTAACGCCAGTACGAGGTCGCCGAGCGAAATGTATACAGGCCATTGATCTAAGAGAAGGTCATCGAATGGTCTTCACGTAGTGGAGATACACGATGTTTAACAAAGGAGGACGTGCACATTTGATTGGTCCATAGACACATATGTGGGCCCGAACCAAAGGTCTGTGGTAAAGTCATTTGTTTAAAAAGGTGTAGTGTATTAATATGTAGTTATAACTTGGTTATAACGGGTGGCGGGGAAATATCAAGTCGAAAAATATAATATAACATTTGAAAGTCGAGAATATATGTTTGTTTTTCAATTTCTATGAAATTGACAAATAAATCCAGAAGAAAGAAAATAGACTACGTGGACTGAAAATCGGGGTTCATCAAAGAGAAATGCTGACCGAGCCATGAAATATTTGACCAAACTCTCCTTTGGGCGACTTTCAGTGTTGTTGTTGCATCAATTGTGGTATCAGAGCCAGTCTGACGCCATTTTGCTGACATGGAAATCCGAGTTGGTAAAAGTGCTGGCAGAAGAAGACCTGGTGCCAACGCTGAGGTGTTGGGGATGTTGCAGAGGGTCGAGGCCAGAATAGATGCCATGGAGTGAAGACAACCCAGAGATCTTGAAGACATCAGCGAACTTGAGACAGAATAAGCAGAAGAAATTGAAATTCCTCCTAACATGAGGCTCCTTAGAACTGTTCTAGGGTCTGTAGTTAAGCCCAGGATTGAAGTGTCAAGCTATACAGGGGGACTGAATCCAGAGGCGCTGGTGGACCGGATAAATGATTGAACAAGTGCTTCGATTATGAAGAAATAAGCGAAGATAAAAAGGTCAAGTTTGCAGTGACAAAGCTGAAAGGACACGCTGCACTTTGGTGGGATGGAGTGCAGGCAGAAAGGAGGAGAGTTGGCAAGCAACCTATCAAGAGCTGGACCAGAATGATGACTAAATTAAAAGGTAAATTCTTGCCTAGTGATTACCAGTTGACATTGTATAAACAAATGCAGAACCTGAGACAGAGGTTGCTGGAAGTGAAAGAATAAACAGAGGAGTTCTACAGAGTGAGCATAAGAGTTGGGAAATTTCAAGACACACCAGAGAAGACTGCCAGATATATAAATGGTCTAAGACTGGAGATCCAAGACAAGATTGGTTTTCTGTCTCCCAAGATAGTGGAAGAGGCATACCAGATGGCCTTGAAAGCAGAGGAGAAACTCTTGAGGAAACAGTCTGCCAAGAAGAGAGGTACTTTCCGTGGGAAGGGAAGTGAGGGTGGTAGAGGAAAGCCTACACCCAGTAATGTAGATGACAATAGCTCACCTCAGAATGCATCTACAGAAGATGATGCAAAGGGTAGAAGGGGTCCTTATAGAGGAAGAGGAGACAGAGGTAGAGGCAGAGAGTTGAGGTGTTATAGATGCCAGGGAGTGGGACACAAGCACTATGAATGTCCAGAAAATGTGGGTGCTGGTCCAAGGAATTTTGTTGTAGCCCAGGCTGGAGAAAAGGAAAAAATTGAAGAAGAAGTTCTTCTAGAGAGGGGAGAATCCTTGGTGGTAAACAAGGTCCTGTTGAAGCAAGCCAAAGAAGTCACTGAGCCTACGCAAAGAAAAACTTTGTTTAGGAGCATATGCAAAGTCCAAGGGAAGTGCTGTCAGCTAGTCATTGATAGTAGCAGCACAGACAATCTAGTTTCCACTAAGGTAATAGAGAAGTTGAATCTAAATACAAGGGAACATCCAACCCCCTACAGGGTGTCCTGGCTGCATAAAGGGCACCAGCTGGTTGTGAAAGAACAGTGTGAGATAGAGCTGCAAATGGGAAATTACAAGGAAAAATTTTTGTGTGATGTAATGCCCATGGATGTGTGTCATATACTGCTGGGTAGACCTTGGCACTTTGACAGAGCAGCAGTGCATGATGGCAAGAAGAACACTTACAGGTTCTTCAAAGATGGGGTACATCATACATTGATACCCATGGAAGAAGGAGAGCCATCCAGCAGATTGATTGATCCAAAGACCTTGTTGCTGAGCGGGAAAGAATATCTGTAGCAGATAAAAGAAGAAGAGGTAAGCTTTGCTTTAGTTTGCAAACCTAAAGTATTTCTTACTTCCACAAAGATTTCTGATTTACCAGTAGAGATACAAGAGATGTTAGATGATTATTATGACATTGTTGTGGATGATTTACCTGATGAGCTGCCACCTGTGAGAAAGATCATCCATCAGATAGATTTTATCCCTGGTTCAAATCTGCCAAATAAGGCAGCCTACAAAATGACTCATAAGGAAAATGACGAAATCAGGAGACAAGTACAGGAGTTGGTGGAAAAAGGGATAATAAGAGAAAGTCTGAGTCCATGTGCAGTACCAGCAGTTTTGAGCCCAGAGAAAGATGGAGGCTGGAGGATGTGTACTGATTCCAGAGCAATCAATAAGATCACAATCTGGTACAGATTCCCTTTGCCCAAAATTGAAGATTTATTGGACTATTTGAGTGGTGCTAAATATTTCTCAAAGATAGATTTGAAGAGTGGATACCATCAGAGTGGAAGACTGCCTTTAAAACAAATGAAGGACTGTATGAATGGATGGTAATGCCTTTTGGGTTCTCAAATTCACCAAGCACTTTTATGAGACTTATGAATGAAGTATTGAAAGAATTTATTGGGAAATTTGTGATAGTATATTTAGATGATATACTAGTTTTCAACAGAACTAAAGAGGAACATTTAAGGCATCTTAATCATGTCTTGAAGAAGCTGCACCAGGAGAAACTGCTGATAAACTTGAAGAAATGCTCATTCATGAAGGAAGATTTGGTGTATTTGGGTTTTGTTGTTTCTGCAGAAGGAATGAAGATGGACCCATAAAAGGTTAAGGCAATTGTGGAATGGCCTTCACCCAGGAGTATTTTTTAGGTAAGAAGTTTCCATGGACTTTCCAGTTTTTATAGAAAGTTTATAAGGAACTATAGTAAGATTAATGCACCCATAATTGAGACCATAAAGAAGATCCAACAGCCATTTAAGTGGACTGCTGAAGCAGAAATAAGTTTTAAACTATTAAAGCAAAAGATAACAGAGAAGCCTGTTTTGATTCTGCCTGATTTTTCTAAACCATTTCAAGTGAAATGTGATGCCAGTGGAGAGGCCATTGGAGCTGTGTTGAGTCATGATGATAGGCCTGTAGCCTATTTCAATGAAAATTTGAATGATACCAGAAGAAAGTATTCCTCTTATGAGAAGAAATTCTATGCAATTGTTCAGGCACTGAAGAAGTGGAGACATTATTTGATGTCCAGGGAATTTGTATTGTATTCTGACGATCATGCTTTGCAGTATATTGTACAGTAGCCCAAGTTGAAACATAAGCATGCTAAATGGGTTGAGTATCTCCAAAGTTTTAATTTTGTTTTGAAACATATAAGTGGCCAAGCCAATAAAGTAGCTGATGCTTTGAGTAGGAGGCACATGCTTGTTCAAGAAAATAATTTTGAGGTTGTAGGGTTTGATTTTCTGAAAGGATTGTACAAAACAGATCTTGATTTTAAAGAAGCATTTGAGGCATGTAGTAACCCTGTTTCAACAAATAGAAGCCAGTGGCTAGATTATTTTCTGTAGGAAGACTTGTTATTCAAAAAGAACCAACTGTGTATACCAAAATGTTTGATGAGAGAAAATTTGATCAAGGAGAAGCATAGTGGTGGACTTGCTGGACACTTTGGTACTGATAAGACTTATGAGCAGCAGAGTCACTTTTATTTATGGCCCAAGATGAGAGCATAAGTAGACAAGTTTGCGAAGAATTGCAAAATCTGTCAGTATGCTAAAGGAAGGAGACAGAATGCAGGATTGTACACTCCCTTGCCTATTCCAGACAGGCCTTGGGACATGGTGAGTATGGATTTGTTCTGGGATTTCCCAAGACTCAAAGAGGGAATTATGTATTCTTTGTTGTGGTGGACAAATTCTCCAAAATGGCACATTTTGTTCCATGTTACAAAACTAGTGATGCCACCCATGTTGCTAACTTGTTTTTCAAAGAAGTTGTTAGATTGCATGGGCTACCCAGGAGCATTGTTTCAGACAGAGACACCAGATTTGTGGGTCACTTTTGGAGGAAACTGTGGAAGAAACTTGGCACCAAACTAAGTTTCAGCTCAGCTTATCATCCCCATACTAATGGACAAACTGAGGTAGTGAATAGGAGTCTGGAAAATTTATAGAGAAGTCTTACAGGAGAGCATCCCAAGCAGTGGGATCATATTTTTACCTAGGTAGAATATGCATATAATGATTCACCAAATAGGAGGACAGGGCAGAGTCCATTTCATATTGTTTATGGAATGAACCCGAGAGGAATATCAGAATTAAGAAATCTGGGAAGAGCAAAGATAAGGAGTGCAGATGGTGAGGAATTTGCTTCAGAGATCCAGACCATACATGAACAAGTGAAACAACAATTACAAGGCAACAACATCAAATATAAAACCAGAGCAGACTTGAGCAGAAGAGAAGTCCAATTTGAAGTAGGAGATCAGGTTTTGGCACACTTGAGAAAGGAGAGATTCCCAAAGAAGCAGTACAATAAATTGAAGTTCAAAAATATTGGGCCATGTAAGATACTTAGGAAGTTTTCTGCAAATTCTTATGAGATTGAATTGCCACCTGATGTTGGAATATCTCCCATTTTTAATGTTGCAGATTTATACAAGTATGAGGATGATGGCGCAGAAGAAGGATCAGTAGACAAGGAACATACTGAGTGGAAGGAGCAGCTACCTCCAGCACAACCATTACAACCAGAGAAGATATTGGATAAAAGGGTGTTTAAAAGGACCAGAGGACAAGAGTACTTTCAGTACTTGATCAAATGGAAGGATAAACGAGAGGAAGATGCCACTTGGATGACCGAAGAAATGTTACAGAAGATAGGCAGATTAGTGGAAGAGCTCATGGACAAGAGCCCATGAAGAAGATTTCCCTCAGGAGTCTGATGCAGGGGCATTAGACACTAGCCAACAATGTAGGAGGTTTTTTCCACATGTTGGGGCTAGGAGGGTTTGAAAACATTCGAATTGTTACAGCTAGGTGTCAACACCTTAGCTGAATGTATTATTTAGATTAATTAGAGTCATAGGAAGTCGAATAGCTCAGTTCATCTAGCTGTCGTATTTCAGTTAATTGAATTATTATAATTAGACTGTTGATTTTCCAAAACAGTGCTCACTGAGGAACCGAAGAGCCACATTTTAATATGTATAAATTATATCCTTCGGATGTAGCAGAGAGGCAGGGAGGAAGAATAGAGATTTTCTGCAATAACTATGTGGATTGTCGATTGCTTCCAATTAAATGAATTTAGCCCTGTTGATTATCTAATTTCCTTGAAATGTTAATTGTGAGGGATTTCATTTGGTTGTGAAGTGGTTGAGTTCTGTGCATATACAACTCCTGAGTCGAACCCTTGTATCGATTCTGCCACTCCCCGTATATTTTCTTGAATTGGGTTAGGTAAATTCAGTGAAGAAATCCATATGGAGGTGAAATCTGTCAATAATGGTGAATCTCGTTTAATAAAGAGATGAATTCATTTGTTGTGTTGATGGTCGGAACTGAGACTAAACCCAGAGTTAGAAACCGGAGTAGATAAACAAATGTCATAAACCAGACTTGCAACCGTGGTCGAGCCCTGTAGAAAACCCACTAGCGGAATTACAACGGCAGATTGCCCTATTTCGCACCGCTTTTGGTACGGAGGCGGTATTCCTGGAGGGGGGAGCGATTCCATAGAGGAACCGATGCATGGCAAGATTTTACCGTGGAGAAACTGTCTTTTCATATTCATTTTGCGCGTTAACGCCAGTACGAGGTCACCGAGCGAAATGTATACAGGCCATTGATCTGAGAGAAGGTCATCAGACGGTCTTCATGTAGTGGAGATACACGATGTTTAACAAAGGAGGACACGCACATTTGATTGGTCCATAGACACATATGTGGGCCCGAACCAAAGGTCTGTGGTAAAGTCATTTGTTTAAAAAGGCGTAGTGTATTAATATGTAGTTATAACTGGGTTATAAGGGGTGGCGGGTAAATATCAAGTCGAAAAATATAATATAAGATTTGAAAGTCGAGAATATATGTTTGTTTTTCAATTTCTCTGAAATTGACAAATAAATCCAGAAGAAAGAAAATAGACTACGTGGAGTGAAAACTGGGGTTCATCAAAGAGAAATGCTGACCGAGCCACGTAATATTTGACCAAACTCTCCTTTGGGCGACTTTTAGTGTTGTTGTTGCATCAGTGTGTCATATATATATATATATATATATATATCAAGCTCATATTGTAATACTTGACATTTTATATAACATAATTTGTGGTTGGAATTATTTATTGTCGCGCTTGGTACTACTTAATATTGTAATTAACATATGTAACTTTGTTTTTTATATTAGATGAACATGTACATTGTATGATAATATTGATAATATATCATACAATGTATATGTTCATCAAATATGAAAGCACAAAGTTACATATGTTAATTAAAATATGAAGTCATATCAAGCACGACTATAAATAATTCCAACCACAAATTATATTATATAAAATGTCCAGTATTAAAATATGAGCTTCCAACTTAATATTGATTGGAGTATAATTTACACATGGAATATTCTTTCATCATTTCAAAACATTATTGTTGTGTTGCCAAGACATTGTAGGTGAATTCACCAACTCTGAATACTTGACCATTAGTCTCTATGTGTGTGCCTTGTTTAGGATATTGGCTCTACAATTACTACTAGACCAATTCTCTTCTCTCTCTCTCTCATTAATTTTTATTTTGTCTCTCTAGCATTATTTTTCTCCTCTTTCTTCAATTCCTCCTTACCATCAATATTGATTTCTTTATCTGAAGAAAGAAAAGATACAATGTAGAGTATAAGACATGAAATTCAATAAACACTAGAATATAAACTAAAATAGACTATACAAGATTTATACGATATATACGTCAACATAAGCAATATTTTTAATATCATTTTTCCCCATAAAAGAAATAAACTCAAATGATTTTTCTGCAATTGAGCAATAGTGGCCACTATCTAGCCAAATGACCTATATAAACAAAGCAAATAAAACGTCGCCATAGAAAAAAATTGTACCTATTGTGTTCTTAGTGTACATCATTTTTTGATGAAATGGTATCTTTAATTAAATAAATAAATTCAAATAGAAGCACACATTTTTATCAGAATATTGAGAATTCTCATTCTTATGGTACATTGCAAATTTTATTTTATCCAACATAATCACACACAACAGAGCTAGAAATTTCTATTAAAAATGCATCACGATGCACTTGTGTAGTTGTATCGTTTCATCTAGTTATCTTTAAGAAGCAGTGACACTTCAAAAATAAAACATGCAAATAGAAATCTAATGGGTGGATAAAAGTATTGATGACATGACATTACAACAAGAAACTAAAAAATAATAAGACAATACTTTGTAAATTGTGATACTAACCAGGAATATAGTTTCAATATAACAATATTCAGTTGTCAGCGCACTATTCTAGGCGAAGAGAAATTCAATTCCCAGAAGCCAAAACATTATATCAAGAGAAAAACTAAACATGTTGGCTCCACATTCAAAGGTAAAGTAACCGGGGACTAGCTATATCAGATAATTTTTAAAGTGTATGGGTAGCTACTAACACCATTAAAAATAATTTTAAAATATATCTTCCAATTATGACCTCAAATGTGGCAACAAGTTTGATATATGCACTACATGTGTACATTTCAAAATGCATCGCATTGACATAAAAGTATCAAAAGAAAATGCACTTAATTACATGTTCACTACCTAGTTTTATTCCAAAACAACAGTTAAATAACTGTTATAACCTACCTTGGAAAATATGTGGAAATTTCCATTCATTTTCACGAATATCACTTGCTATTAGTTCCTGGGAAGGTGGTTTCTAAGTGAAATCTTGCCCAAAACAAACAAAACTTAATAAGAGAAAAATATGAAAAATACCCTTACTGTTTTCTCCTTTAAAGAATGCAATCTTCTCTTAAAAAAGGTCTATACTTATAATCAATTATCTATTAAATCACAAATAGAACAAAAATTATGGGAAATTAATAACTACACAAGTGGAGGAAAAACATTTTCCAGAGTGCGACGTGCAACATAAAACATGTCATTGGTGCTAGTGTTACTCGCAGTTAGCATTTTACAAAATTAATTATTCAGTTTCTTTCTTAGTGTGTCAATGTCAGAAACAAGATAACAATATTTTTTCTCTTGCTTCACAGTATCATCAATTTTTAGTTCCCTGCACAAATTGAACTAGTACCAAATAATTTATCACAAAAATTGGCAATTACAATAAAGCACAAATAATAAAACTGAAAATGTCTTACAACATTAAGAGGTCATAATGTCATTTAAGCATATAATTCATCCATTTCCACATCTGACTGGAATTAAATAAGCTATTTATTAAATTGTAAATCTTGTATGTATAATGATATTAATAAAAGTGTTCACAACCAAAGCAAATATGAAATGCAGAGAACCCACATGCATTGTAATAGTGTGAAGTTGGAATATAAAATGAGTTGAAAGGTTTAGATAATTCAATATATGAGCATAAATATCCTTATTTGTTGAATTAGCTACCTGAAATCACATTGATTATGATCAGTTTCGTTACGTAACATTAAAATTTCAAACTATTAGGGTCACATTTTATGATGAAAATAAGATAAGCATTCATTATTTTTAGTCATTTCTATCGAGAAGAAGATTGAAAATTAAAAATTACTGAGAAACCACCTCATCTACTCACTGTGACCATGTGGAAAATAAACAACCTTTCCCCCTATTAAGCTTGCTAACAACTAGGTTTGTATAGGTTGGTTTTAGGTAAGTTAGGTTAGGTCATTAGGGTGAAATAAGGTCGTTAAGTTCATTAATTTTCAAAAAATGTACACGTGGAGGTCTTAAAGGTCATCATTAAGGTGATAGGTCTCAATGTCAAATAAAACTCCCAAAACTATCTCATGCATAAGTTAAATTAGCCATTTCATGTAAATTTGGCACTTCTACACAAGTTCATAGCGAAATTCGTGTAAAAAATCATAATTCACTATGAACTTGCTTAAAAACTTTGTCCTTATAGCGAGCTGAATTTTTTGTATTTCTGAAACATTTAATGTATTTTATATAGCATATGAGTCATCAAAAGAGTTGAGGAGTATCATTGGGACACCTGTTGATGAAGATAACTTAGCAAAAGGATGACATGGCTCCCAACGCCATTTTTTTCCACCTCGGCAATACACAACTCATATTCAAATTTGAAATATCCTAAAATATGGCATGAAAATTGTCCACCTAAGCATGGTTTTTGACACCTTACCATGTCAGTGTGGTTCAATGGAGATGGTGCAAGAAGAATTGAAGAAAACGGGTTTGAAGATGATTGTAGTCGATGACCCTCCTGCCCCTTGAAAGATGGTAAGACAAACTTTTTGACAAATTTTGTCATAGGATACTCCATCAAATCAGTTACAAAGTTGTAAGCATGTTTTTTCGGAGATAAAGAGTAAAAATTTCAAACTCTAGAAAATTTAGGCAAGTTCATAGTGAGCTCCTGGCTTGAAGTTGAGTTTTCCCTATGAGCTCATTGTAGAATGTTTTGAGGTAAAACTTCCAAAAAAATATCATTACATGGGTGAATGAAGGCATGTGCTTACCTCATTTTTCCTACGAAGACCCTATAACACATATCAAAGTCAGGAAAAGTGTAGAAGGTGATGAAATGAAAACACTTCAAAAACTACGCTACGAACTTTCTTGTACATGACTGTTTTTAGAAGTCAACTTCAACTTAAATTTCTTACTAAATGAAAATTAAATTTGGAAACGTGAGGGAGGTTTTTCTTTAGTACAAGCTCATATAATAAAATCTCTCTCATTTTTTCAAATGCATCGGGGTTTTGATATTATGCACTCATATTTGAGGCCTATGTTTCAGAATTTTCACTAACTAGATTCGTGTAAAAATTTAAAATTCGACATGGAAGAGGTCCAGCTCAGTATCCACATGGAATAATGACAAATCAAAAGTTGAGTACACTTAGAACATTAGTTGGTTTCATTTTTTAAGGATTATTGAAGGAAATTGTTGAGCCATTTCTTCAAATAAGAGTCAATTTTGTATTCAAACTCTGCCAAATAGAAAATATCACTAAGAAGTCTCCAAGTGATGTAATCCTATTTGAAATAGGTATTTGAGGTCAAAGCTATCAAGATGAAGAACAATGTGTATGAGTCCTCACTCTATAAATGAGAGAGTTTTAGAGTCAAAGAGGGGTTTGATCAATGTTATGACTCATGCTACTATTGTAATAGCTTCTTTTCGGTAATATAGAGTTGCGGAAAGCCTTTTTCAGACCTGATAATATTTATAGCTCTTATTTGTTTTTAGTATCTACCTCTTCAATGTCAATTCATCCTATTTTATGCATAATCACTTGGAATTCATAGATGGTTGTGTTCCTACTTCCTTTATCCATCTAGTTTGTTGTTAAATAAAATTTGATTCCTTGAAACCAGTGTACTCTTATAACTTATTACACCCTAGTAAAGTTTGATAAAACCACATACGATAAAATATTCGTGTCATTTTTTCTAAACATAATAAGGTGTGAAAATACGTTATACCTAGGAAGTATAGAATAATGCTTCTATGCATGTATACCATTGAATGTTTTTCACTCCCCATGCTAGTATGCTATGGTTCAGTTCATCAATAATTGGTCCTAATGGATACAAAATCCCTAGATATGGAAAATCAAGAATTGTATTCCTATACATGAAAAACATTGATATCCAAAGCTCTCTAGGAAATTTTACAGATGAGTTTCCGAATGTTGGGGATTTCATTGTCTTTGATGCTCAAAAATTGTTAAAAACCAACATTTGATAAATGTTCTTGGTGTTTTGGCTAATGATTCCATCTTTCTTACAACCTAAGACTCTTGATCATTTGTACAATCTTCTAGAATCATTGCATGCCTCTTACCGAAAATTAATAATGATATAGGGCCATCCAATATGACACAAATCATTAAAGATAATGTAGCTAATTGTAAAGTATTAGGAAAACCATTGAGCATGTACATCCTCACATTTTCACTCGGATTGTTTGTTACACATGTTGAATATTTTAATAAATAATATTGTTAAGAAGAGAGAATGACCAGATCGATGCCTTGTAGAAGGAATGAAATTCCATCATTAAATTCATCACAAGGGCTCTTTCTTCCACTATATTTTCCAGATTCACTCTAGGTTACAATTACTTAAGATCGAAAAGAATAAATTTAGTAGCCATTAGCTCACCTTTAAGTGATTTTTGAAGATAAGATGAGAACCGACTAATATTATGGTGAGTGATTTATGGGGGGAATTGAGGATACGTAATAAACAAAATAGAGGTAGTGCTTGTGTAGTGTAATATATCATTTCTAATCCTAGTTTCTCATCACAAATTAATATGTTTTGCAATTTTTCAAATCTAATATGACCCGATTTGTAGATTTGAGTGACTCGGGAATTGGATGAGCAAGAGGACACCATACTAATACAAATTAAGGACATTTTTGAGCCTAGAGATGTCAAATTATATGACTTGATTTGAGTAGAAGTATAAAAACAATAAAAAAAGATAAATACTCGAGTCCATGCTTTAACATAAATTGTTACACCAAATCACTATTCTACATCATGCTTAAAAGAATGAGTGTGTATTTGTAGGGTTAAGAGAAAACTGCAAACGGATCCATAGACTCAAAGTGGTAAAATACACGCATTAAAAAATCTTGTCACTAATTAGTGTGATATTGTACACCAACAATTGATTATTTACATCAATGGCCAAGGATTATTTGGTTATGCCTATAAATTTATATATAATGGAAGGTGATGAATTCACTCCAGTGGTGGAACATGTATGGTGTCTCTATTCCAAAGGTGCAACATTTGGAAAAATGGGGTGCTTCCATGGGTAGTGAAGACTTCTTCGACAGATAAGTGTTGGACCACCTACATTGTCATACAATGTAAAAAAAAAAAACCTTGAATCTATTCTCGATAGAGAGCTTGGTCTATCTGCATTAGAACTTGTAGTTTTCCCATTCTATGAGGCAAATATTGATAAAACATGTATCAAAATTGGGTTAGTTATCGAGAGGTCAAAAATTTGGAAGCTAGAGCATTGGCCTTGGAGAACTTGGATATTGCACCTTTTGATGATCATCATCCCATTGAAATGCCACCCTCACCTACTTCCATGTTTAACCCAACCAGGACTATAAAAAAAATAGCTTTAGGTAAAACTTCATCCTTGTAATTACCTCCACATCTGCATCCATGGGTATACTTGGGTTAGTGCTAAAAGGAAGGAAAATTATGTACTATATTGATCATTTTTTGGACAATAACAAATGATCAAAATTATCTTATCTTATTGGAATAATTATATGTTTTCATTTTTTTTATTATGATATTAAATATTTCAATTTTCGGACGTTCTGTTTCTATTGTGTAATAAAATATCTTTATTTTGAAAAGTGGACACATGGCCTATTTCATAAACATGACTCTTTGGTCATTATGAACTATTTCATAAAGATAAAATTTTGGGCATGATGGCCTACTTCATTTCATAAAATCATTGTTTACTCTTCCTATTATCTAGTTCTAGTTTATGTGTGTAGTGTGTAACTGCAATATGAACAATATTTTCTGTGTAGTAGTAACAGTTGACAATCCAAGATTAATCCACTAAGATGGCATGTTTAAAACTTCATAATTATGTCGACATTTTGCATTTTTTTTTTGAATGTGTATGTTTAAATATCAATTTTATATCAGAATTTGTCATAGATTTAGAGGATGATTTTTTTGTACCATTGAAATTCATATTTGATGTATAAAGAATATATTAGGATGTGAGGTTGTTGACCAGTGTTGTCAAAGTGTATAGCAGGAGCCCCTGGATCACTGTTTCTAAAAACATTGTTGTGAAATGGTGCTTTAGGGGATCCTCCTTGACACTTTAGTAGGACTAGTCGACAACCTCACATCCCAATGTATTCTTTGTAAATCAAACACCCACTCTAACCATACGACAAAATCAACTTTTGAATCTATTAGAATTTGATATAAATTTTATTGCATTAACTATATAAACTATGGTTTATGCAAAGCATCAAGTCACCAAGCACCACTCCACCCATTGACTTGTTCACTAGGTTAGATTTTCCAACAACAAAATCATTTAGACCACCCATCAGTTATATAGAAGCTGAATTGAACTCCAATAAATTTTGTAATAGAAAATTCTCTAATATTATCCCAGTGAACCCATGGCTGGATGAGAATTGTAGCAAGGCAAGAGCACCATATAAAAAATACCAAAGCATTGAGAATTTTTCAATGTTGGTAGTAAATCCAAAAGAGAGTGAATTTTCAAAAAATGAATAGTAAAAGTGTCCAATGAAATCAAAATATAACCCTAGAAATTTTTGGAAAGAACTACAAGTTTGGAAGAAATTGCAAGGAAACAATGCAATTCTGCACTATCTTATAGACTGATCAAGGTATCATATGGAACTAAGTTCCTGAAAATGTGAGGATGAAATGATCTTTCAAAAAATCAAGAAATATTAAGTTTGGTCATCTTCTTAGTGCATATACCCAACTGCACAAGGTTGGTAGGAGTTGTAACCTTAACCTCCACAAAACACCACAGATCAACATCCTCTAACAACATCTATATAATGCACTTCCAAGGTGTAAAGCTTGCTTTTCCCACTAGAAAAACAGACTCTGAGACCAAGAATAGTGTCTAGTCATATATGCAACTCATGGAACAAACCTCAACCAAATAAATCATCTAAGAGGTGTAAAAAACATACCAAAAACCTATCATGGGTGAAAATAAACTATCATTGTCATAAAAAATGTTTCATTCACTGGGATCTCACAATAATATCACCCACAACCCTCTCACAGGCACCAACACTTATCTCAAGTACAATTTAGCTTCAATTTCTATAGTTGGGGCATCAGAGACATGAGAACCTCTAACAACTCCATCTCACATGTAGTATTCCATTCCATGTATAGATTGGAAAATCTTAGAAAATACACTCTGACACCTTGTTAAATTTGCAGAACATGGTATGCATATCTACACTCCTAAAATGAAACCCTAACCACTAGGAAAATGAGAACTTAACCTTCTATCCACATAGCAGAAAACACGGTCCTAGATCTATAAACACATAAGTCTGAAAAACACAAATAACAAGCTTCAAAATAGCACACTGTAATGTACTAAATTTTAATAATCACAACTCTATAAATTAAAAATATCATATATACTTAGCTACACACAATTATGCATATCTTAATTGATGGGAAGAAGAATATGATTAAAATTCAATAGCTCAAAAGTAAATAAACAACACCCCTAACCTATATTTCTTTTATACAAGAAGAAAATGATAAGGAATTACAAATGCATAGCATTCTTGTGGTGCACCCATATGAGGAAAATAAATAATTACAATTGGCTACCTAAAAATGTCTACCCATGCATACATGATAGCTTTGCCTAGGAACCAACACCTAGCTAAATTTGGAACATCCTATAGCTCATGCACTTTTTATAAAATTGGAAACTGTGCCCTAAATAACATTGAAAAAACACTTTCTAAATAAAAAATAGTGAGCTCCTACCTAAACTAGAAAATAAAATTCTAATTCTGCCACCTCAACCTCGCAACAACCCAAGACTGCACAGAATATGAGGTTGCTACAAATCTGGTGGTCAAAATTTTCTCATCACTGTTGCACGTCTTCTGTGGGAGAAACAATATGGAGAAACATGTAAAACTAACACTTCCAACCTCCCCACTTCTATAGAGAAATATAACCATAATACTGAGAAACAACACCCCCATCTCTGAGTATCCATGACTCATGATAGCCCCTTGTCCTCACTCTAGATTCATTTTGTAATAGTCTATTCTAGACAATCTCTGAATTTCTTGTCTATATTGTAGGGGAAATTTTTTTTTGTGATTGTTAAATATGTTTGAGTAGCTCTTCCCTAAGAAGTGAATGGAAGTTGATAAAGAGACTCGCTACAGTAGGAAAAGGTCCATTATGGGAATTTTTCTTGGCAACAGAAAGCCTAGAGGTGAAGCTATTTGTGAAGATATTCCCTCATTGTATGTTATGTAACCAGCTTCAAAAATATAAGAAAAGAGATATCAACGCCTTAGAAATAAGCCACTTGGAGGGGGCAACCTCCAATACATTACATAAGTGAAAAAATCTTGGATGATACAATTTAAAAAACCTCTTTTCTATATATAGGAGTCCATGTGGCCATAATGTAATCCTAGTGGGCCACAATGTAATCCTAGCCGACCTAACAATAATAATTTAAGGGCACAATAATAACAAAAAGGGGGTTACACTAATAACAATAAGGGACTATACTAGTAATATAGGGACCTAACATGCCTCTCTCCTTTAAGAAAGTATTTTCCTCAATGCTTGAGTAGCTTTGTGTGCTTCTGTATAAACTTCTCATCCTCCCATGTAGAATCTTCAGTGGGTAAGTTCTTCCAGTTGATGAGATACTCTAAAATTGATCAATTCCGTAGCTATCGAGTTCTTGTTTCCGTGACGGCTTCAGGTTCCAATACGATTTTTCCTTCCTCATCAAGTTCTGGCAATATTGTTTGAACTAGAATATTTTCACCTATAACCTTATTTAAGCATGAAACATGGAAAACTAGATGCACTCGCGAAGAAGCAGGAAGCTCTAATTTGTATGCCATAGTACCAATTTTTTGCAACACCTTGTAAGGACCATAGTACTTTGGTGATAATTTATTATCCTTCTTAGCTTGCTTGAGGGTCATTTGTTTGTATGGTTGTAGCTGTAAAAATACCCAATCTCCTACATCAAGACCTGCTATATATTAGTATATCATCAAAAAATACTAGCACAAATTTTCTAAGGAAGGGTTTGAAAATTGAATTCATCAACCCTTGAAATGTAGAAGGTGCATTGGGAAGGCCAAAAGGCATGACTAAAAATTCATAATGACCCTCATGAGTTTGAAATGTTGTTTTTGGAATATATTCAGTCTTCATTCTAATTTGATGATATCCTGAACAAAGATCCAACTTGGTAAAACAAATTGCTCCATGTAATTCATCCAATAATTCATCAATCACAGGAATGGGAAATTTATCTTTAATGGTGAGCTTATTGAACTCCCTATTATCTGGACACATTCACCATGATCCATCCTTCTTGTGTACCAATACTACAGGAGCAGAGAAAGAACTTTGACTAGGTTGAATTATACCCACCTCTAACATTTCTACAATCATACGTTCAATTTCACTCTTTTGGACGTAAGGATATCTATAAGGCCTGATTTTTGGAGGAAAACTTCCTGGAATCAAATGAATAGCATGATCATGATCACGAATAGGTGGGAGTCCTTTAGGAGTTTCAAACACCTTGGAATGATTGTCCAAGAATTGTTGGAGATCTGCAGAAATAGATGATTTTGATGTTGGAACTTCTAGTGAGAATAATTGTGTAATTACGCCTCATTGTTCTTTCTTTAGAAGCTTTGTCATGAAATTAGAGCTTATTATCTTTCCTGGCTTCCTCGCAATACCCCGTAATTCGACTCCCTTTCCTTCTGAAAAAAATTCAAGAAATGTTCTTGAAAATTAAAAGCTACCGTACCCAAAGATTGTAACAATTGTACTCCTAGTACAACTTCAGCACCTCCCATAGGAATGGAAAGCATTGGACTAGTCAATACATATTCCCCCATGGTTAGCTTGATATTATGGAATTTTCCAGAGCAATTTATAGTTCCTCCATTTGCAACCATCACTTGACATTCTGGTGCTGGGTATAGGAAACAATTTAATTCGTTGGCTACCTTACAATGAATAAAATTATCGGTGCTACATGAAACAATCAACACTATTACCTTTTCCTTCATGGTATTTCCTTCTATCTTGAGAGTTTGAGGAGTGGTAATTCCTGCTAGTGCATTACACGATATAGTCATATTCATTTCTTCTTTTTCTAGGGCTGGTTCTTGGTGTATATCCTCTTCTTGTTCATTTTCTTCTTCCTCTTCATAATATATGTAAAATAATTTTTTCTCAGCACACTTATGGCCTTCAGTGTATTTGCTATCACAACTTTAGAAAAGCCCTTTTTCTTTTTTTTCATCCAATTGTTGTGGTGTCAACCTTGTAGGTTGTGGAAATCTAGATGTAGCAACACTTCCTTCTTTATAGAATTGAGTGGTAGGCTTCCTTGTCGCCATTATTTTACATTAAACTTTTCTTTCCAACCTGAATGCCTTCTCCAATGAATCTGGTTCAAAAACGTGAACTTCATGTTGGATGTTATCCTTTAAAGTGCCTATGAAGAGAACAATCCTGTGTTCCTCTAGAATATCAGTTACCCTTATATTCAACTTTTGGAAGTCCTCAATGTGCTGCCCCACTAATAATTTTTGTTTGAGATTTATCAATTGGCTAAAGAATGTGTTGTTATTTGTATCCTCATAATGTGTTATCATTTCCTCCGTAAAAATTGACCAACTGACAATTTTTTTACGGGAGCAAAGCCATCGATACCATACAAATGTATTTTTCTCGAAATGTAAAGTTACAATGCGTAACTTTTGTGTGTTTTTCATGTTATGGAGATCAAAATATTGCTCCATCTGCAGTATCCATGTTACAGGATCATTTCCATCAAATTTCCTCATATCCATTTTTGGAATATGGTGGTTCTTCCCGCCAACATTAGAGTTTACGAAATCACGATTAACATTTATTTTGTTCTCATCATGAGGTTCTCCTTCTATCTTTTCACCATTAGGAAACATTTCTTGTATCAACTTTGTCAAACCTTCGATGTCTGATTTTAGATCATTCTTCATGTTTTCCATGTTGTCTTTTATTTCATCCATCTTAGCTTCCATGCCAGCTTCCATGCCATCCATCTTAGCTTCCACGCCATCCATCTTAGCTTCCATGCCTTTCTTCAAATTGTCCATCTTTGCTTCCATGCCTTTCTTAAAAACTTCCATTTCATTTTTGTTGCTCTTTGCGAGAGTGAAATTTTTTGCACTTGCTCTTGTAATTTTGATAGATCATGTTGCAATTCTTCATCTTCATGAGTCATAGTAGAGCCTTCTAAGGGCTTAATGGGTGTCAAATTATTTTTACGAGGCATATTTTAGAACCCAATATTGATATCTATTCGACAATATGCCCTTGGAATCAATTCAAATTGATTCTTCAAATAAGATTTATGCAATTCAGAAAAAAATACACACCTTATTCTTTCTTTTGAGGAGCTTGATATTGAAATTGGATTATCTCTATGATTGTATCACTTCAATATTTGAATTTTGGTACCAACGTATCCCTCTAAATTATCTTTTGAATGCCACATCTCTAACTTGATTTGGATTCTCCAAGACAAAGTTGTGTCCAATATCCCACACTGACCTAATTATTGATTGGTTCAGTAGAGTGAACTTGTATGACTTGCCACATGTCACTGTTTCTTCCTTCAGCTCTAAAATTGATATCCAAGAAACTACAGTCCGTGTTAATTTTTACAACACTCCAATCCGATGCCCAGAGAGAGAGTTATGAATATTTTCCCACGATCACCTCTTTGCGATCATATTCAGGAGCCTGAAAAAGCACCGCCTTCCACAGATCATATCTCTGAAAATGTTACGAACCAAGATCTGAAATTTTTTGACGATTTTCCTTAGGATTTCTTCTTTGCACCCTAAAACTTTCAGCTTCTGAAACTTCGTAGAAAAATATTTATAGCACAAATTCCACGATGACTTGTTTAGGAGACTAAAAAAATACCTTACGTCCATAGATCATATCTCCAAAAGTATTGTGAACCAAGCTCTGAAATATTTTGATGATGTTCCTCAGGATTTTGGCTTCGTACCGTATAAATTTCAGCTTTTGAAACTTCGTAGAAAAGAAGTTATAGCGAAAATTCCACGATGACATATTTGGAGTAGCGAAACCCTAGAATCCAAAGCTCTAATACCAAATGCTATATAGCCAGCTTCAAAAATAGAAGGAAAGAGATATCAATGCCTTAGAAATAATATACTTCGAGGGGGAAACCTCCAATACATTACATAAATGAAAAATTCTTGGATGATACAATTTACAAAACCTCCTTTCTATATATAGGAGTCCATGTGGCCATAATGTAATGCTAGTGGACCACAATGTAATCCTAGCCGACCTAAAAATAATAATTTAAGGGCACAATAATAAAAAAAAGGGGGTTACACTAATAACAATAAAGGACTATACTAGTAATATAGGGACCTAACATTGTAATCATTACTATGGGATAATACCTTGAGTATGGGGCATCCAAGTCTCTTTAATGGAAATCATTTGTTTTCATGTTAAAATAATGATTATTGGGAGCTCTTTGGGAAAGGGACCTAGAGAAATAAATACTTCAGGAATTTGGTTGGATTGCTATGGAATAAAAGAAATGGATTTTCAACATAGTACGGTTCGTGTCCTTGGATACTGATCAACAACCTACGTTTTCGAAGCCACTGAGCTAGATTTAAGAAAAAAAGTTTGGCATGTAGAGGAAAATTTTATTTCTCTGAGTATTAAGAGTAGATCAGGAATTGTTTACAACCCTACCCTCAGCAACAGGCAGCCATTTCCCCTTCTAATTTTAACATTCAAAATCATCATCTATGGTTGTCCTCTCAAATCTTATATCACTACTAAGTAATTTATATTTGGCATCATCATCATGAAAATCACTGGCTTCAAAAGCATTATCACTATCTTCAGTCAATATCATAGAAATATCTTCCGCTTCATCATCTACATCAGTATCATGTTCTCCTCTTGCCTTAGCACCACACTCAACCTCTTCATCTTCACGTCTATTCCTATACTGCCTACTTGCAACACTATTGTCCCCTATAGGCACAACATATGTACGAGATACTACATTGCTAGCATTGACAACTCACATTATTCTCTTTCAAATTTCAAGCTTCTATGTACAACTCATTCTTCAAGATATCTCAAATCAATGGTCCTACCTTCCATTCTTAAGCCAATATGTCACCTCTCAGTTTCCTGTCGAACATTTCATGACAAATTATAGTAATAAAAGTGCATATACATATACAAGTTTTGACAAGGGTTCACATACAAAACAATTTTCTTAGCTCAAAGGAAACAAAACAAAAAAAGTTAACAAAAAAACAATGACAGTGACTTGCAAGCAAGAATTCTCTTGGTACTGCACCTTTCATCTCTCAATCCAGATCAATTATTGAGAACTACAAAATTGCAAGAAAAAACACGTATGTAATTCACTCCACATCCAACCATAGATATGTTCTGGTATACTACAGAAATATAAATCATAATGAACTCAATTTCCATGTATTGTAAATTTATAACAGTCAAGAGATCATAAATCATTCCCACCACCAATAGACATATGAAATAAACATGGCAAGATAATAGCTCATAAATTATTTTCATTGTGAATCATCATAATTTATATAGCATGTCAAATGAATCAAACATAAGATGGTAGGAGGGAGGTATTTCACCAAAAATCAGTGTGTTTTCAGTTAAAACTTATGCAATACTTATATTTGATTTTTGTTAAGATTCCTAGTAGTGTATTTTAAGCAATAATGTATTTTGTCCTATGTTCTTTATGTATTTATCAATTTTAAAATTACAACATAGACAATTCTAGAACCATACCTCTAATAAAGGCCCCAACCTATCTTTTATGGAAGGTTCAGGCCTAATCTCACAAACTATTTTCCCAGGCCTTGAATGCAGTATACCCATCCCTACCAAGAAGACCACAATAATCTCAAAATGAGAGACATAAATTGCAGAATAGGTAAAAACATACTTAAAATTCCCTGTATTACACTACTTGTTAAAGCCAAATTTTTCTAATAATTTTTAAGTCTGTTGAAGCTGTGAGCATTTCCCATACGTGGGATAAGTATTCTAACCTGACACATGGTACAAAGCCTATCATCATGAACCTCACTCTATTGGATCTACACTCACAACATTAGAGTCATCTAACTTTTGAATGCAACCAACCTGCATGGCTATACCAGTAATCCCATCAGTAGCAAGTTTAGTGGAATGCAATTTTCCACCCTCACTTTTATGCCCATTTTGGTTAGTCTCATGAACACCATCTCCCTTGATGGCACTATCACCATTTTTCATTCTACCCATGGTAGATATTGTTGTTCTCATTATTAAATTTTCTTCACCATTACTACCCAGAGTTTTTTGTTTCACATTAGTGTTTGCAATATTAGCTCTAGCACTACCATCACTCTCCCTTATTATACTTGTTTCACTACCTTTCGCAATAGAGTTATTCACTTTCACTACCCCGCTATGTGCTTTGCACCATGACATTGCGGAGGGGCAACATGAGCCAGATATGGTATCATCATCATGAAAATCACTAGCTTTAGAAGCATTCTCACTATCCTTAGTCGATCTTTTAGGACTCTCTTCCCCCTCATCATCTACATCAACATCATGTTATCCTCTTGCCTAAAAACCACACTCAAACTATTCATCTTCACATATATTCCTATACCTCCTATTTTCACCATTATCCTGCCCTCTAGGCACAACATCTGTACCAGAGACTACATTTATAGCATTGGCATACAATGTGTTTTGTTGACCTTAGTCTTTGGTGTACATGAAAAATCACCTTCTTCTCTTTCAATTATCAAGATGTTATATACAGATTCTTCTTCAAGCTATCTCAAATCCATTGTGCTGCCTTCCATTCTTAGGCCAATATGTCATCTCTCAGTTTCCTATCCAACATTGTGTGAGAAAGTCTAGTTAAAAAATTACATATACATATACAATTTTTAAAAAGGGTTCACATACAGAACAATATTTTTAGCTCATGCGAAACAAAAAAAAAATTAACATAAAAAAAAACAATGAATAGTGAGCAAGAACTCTCTTGGTATTTCACCTTCCATCTCTCAAACAAAATAAATTATAGAGAACCACAAAACTCGAAGAAAAAATAAGTATGTATTTCACTCCACATCGAACCATAAATATGTTGTGTGTTGATCATCGATTGTCATTGATGCCAACCTAAGCAGCACCAGGGGCTAACCTAATATTGAATGGGAATTTTGACCTATAAAATTAATACATTCTAGGTCAATAATGCTTTTTATGGTTTCTACTTGTCGATATGTTTCGGTTGATATATGGCACACCATGTAATTCTTGATGGTTTGAGAGATATTCATGTTTGAAGTTTGTACCCCCAGTTAGTGGGCTAAAACCCCATGGGGTTGGGGCATGGGTCATTGAAAAATCATAACTAATATTTTTTAAGCTCCTAAAATCCCTACCACGTTCACTTATTGAAGCCCCTCGCAACTTAAGCATTGATATACATTGTGATCCTCATTTCCTCCTTATGCAAGGGATTCAGCCATCTGAAACGGGTCATCATGGAATTTTCACTATAACATTGTTTTTATGAAGGCTCAAAAGCTGAAATTTTTATGAGGCGAAGCCGAAATCCTAAGGACGCTGTAGCAAAAATTTCAGATCAAATTGTGAAATATTTTTGGAGATATGATCTGTGAAACTCAGGGTTTTTGCAGGCTCTTGAAATTAATCTCAAAGAAGTGACCTTGGTAAATTAGTCATATCTCTCTCTCTGAGTATCAGATTGGAATTTCATAAAAAATTTTAGATATCACATAGTCTATACTTTGAGCTCTATCAATTTCAGATCCAGAGGAAGAAACAGTGAGCCGTGGCACGCCATACAAGTGCGCTTTGCTGAAAAATTCCATAGTTAGGGCATTGTGAGAGATTTGGTATAACTCTCTCTTGAAGAATCCAAATTGGGTCAGACCTATGGCATTGGAAATATGACTTAGAGTACTACTATAAGACTGAAAATCTGATATTGAGGATTTGAAATAACAGAGATACAATGGATTCAATATCGAGCTCCTAGAAGGAAAGAAAAAGCTAGATCATGTGTTGTCAAGGGTTGCAAAGGACTAGACTTTCTACGGCAGAAAAGCAAAGCAAGGTACAGCAGAGGGTAGCATGACAATAGCAGCAACCAAGGTGCATAAAAATAGCAAGAAGTTCATCATATGAAGTCTTCAAGTGGGCAGCACTGCATACAATCATTGTAAAGATATAATTGTACTTAGTCATTGTAAATACATTATTGTACAAATTGTACTAGTGCCTATCTACCAAGGGTTGAAGAGGCAGTGTTGGGAGGTCTAGGATCATCACTAGGTGGTTGTGTCAAAGTTTGTGGTATGGTCTAGCTTATCTTCTTCTTTTGCATCATTCTATATCATTGTAAAGTGGACCATTTTCCCTGGTATGGGAGTCCATTCTTATTTTATTCTTCTATAGGGTGGTAAGGTGGTGCTAGGGTGAGTTGTAGTTCATTGGGTGTTGGGGCATCCATTCAATTGACTACTGAAGAATCTCAGGTGCTAGAGCATCCATCCAGTGGGAGTTGGAGAAGAATGATTTTCTAGATTCTAGGAAGTTGGAGCTTTATTTTCAATTGGGGTTGAATATTAAAGAATTATTAGAAAAGAATTAGGTGGTTTTTGTCCCGGAGTGGGTCTCCACCTTAAAAACTGTGTGCATTTGTGTTCCTCTTGTTTTTTTCTATCATTATACAAACACTGATAATAATTGAAGTTTAACTAATGCTCTAATTGAAAGGAATACTGATTCACCCCCCCCTCACAGTATTTCCAACAATTGGTATCAAAGCTCCGTTCCTTCAATAGTAGTTTAACAGCTGGAAGGAGGTCATGGATCATACCAAGAATGGTGTACCTCTATTCAATGAAAATAATTATGCACTTTGGAAAGGAAGAATGGAGGTATATCTCTTAGCGCAAGGTTACGAAGTATGGGACACTATTCAAAATGGATTTACATCAACCGTGGATGAACAAGGTAAGAAGAATTTGGTAAATGATGCAAAAGAAAAGAATATTATTATCAGTGGACCTATTGAATCTACTTATCATAAGGTGTTGGGTTGTGAAACCGCCAAAAATGTATGGGACAAGCTTGAGAATATATATGCAGGTGACTCAAACGTCAAAGAAGAAAAGCTTCAAATCTATAGAGAAAAATTTGAGCAACTCAGAATGAAAGAAGGTTGCAACATTGCTACATACTTTCAATACATTGATGAAATAACCAATACTCTAGAAGGATTGGGAGAGCTAGTTGACGAGAAGAATATTATATGGAAGATTCTTAGAACGTTACCAGGGAGATTCAACCCAAAGGCATCGGTCTTATAATATAGTGCAAATATGGACAAACTCAACAAAGAGGAATTACATGGAGTTCTCATAGCATATGAAATGAGACTTGATGAAGAAGAGGGCACTTCGCATCTAGAAACTAGGTTCGTTGCATCTAAGGAAACCAATAAGGATAAAAAACCTTCAATTGAAAAGACATGCACCTACAAGTGTAAAGAAAAGGGAGATGATGAAGAAGGTCTTTCAGATGAAGAATATGCTTACTTCACGAGAAAACTAAAAATTGGTAAGGGACAATTTAAAGGTAAACTTCCATTCATATGTTTCAACTGTAATGAGGTTGGACATTTTGCAGCAAAATGTCCAAACAAAAGTAATGGCAACTCAAAAGGAAAGAAAGGTTTTAAGAAATTCACCAAGCAAGGATCTAAAAGGAACTTTCTCTCTAAAGAAGATAGCTCATCATCCGATGAAGACAATGACAGTGAAGAATAAGCCAATGAGAGAGTATTGTTTATGGCCAAGCACAATAAGCAAGAGGTATCAAACAACGAAGAAGAAGGATGGACCATAAACGAATTTTATGAGGAAGCAATCAAGCTTATAAAAGATCTCAAGGTCGAGAAGATCTGTTCCAAAAAACTTGAAGAACAAGTTCAAGGTCTCAAAATTGAAGTTGAATAACACAAATGCATTGAAGAGTCACTTCAAAAGAATTTGGAAGAAAGCAAGCAAGAAAGGGAAGAATTAGAAGCCGAAGTAGTCTCGCTGCGTGAGGAAGTGAAGAAAGGAAAAACTATCCAAAACTATGCCAACAGCTCAAGGGCATTGGAAGAACTCATCAACAATCAACAATCTTACAATGAAAAAAGTGGCATCGGTTGCAAAGAGGAACAAGAAGGACCTTCTACAAAAAAATACAATGAACCTATGATATATTACATGCATGTAGACTTCATTGGACAAGATTCGCAAGAACAGCATTGGAAAACAATTCGTCAACAAAAATTTCCATCCAGGTACCAACATATTTTTTATGGTTATTGTTATTCATGGGGAAAATTTGGTCATAAAGCTGTAGAATGTCGTATGTACCCTAGGAATGAATATAATTCCAGGAGATCTGTCAAATATGAACCTCCTAGGGCTCAGCGAAACATAAATAGATTTTAACATTTAAGAAATAATATTGAATGTTACAAATGTCGAAACTTTGGACACATATCCAAAGACTGCAGACTTGAAAATCCTCCAAAAGAATCTTCGAAGCCACAGAATGAACGAACATGGAAGAAGAAGAAGAAAATTAATTGTGCTCTCAATCTCAAGGCTCAAAAGAACACAAATGTGTGGTATGTTGATAGCAGTTGCTCAACGCATATGACTAGAGATAGAAATAAATTTGTATCTTAGAAAGAGAAGAAGGATGGAACCATGTCCTTTGGAAATGATGGATCTTCAAATGTTATAGGATCAGGTATTGTTACTCTTGGAAACAAAGATTTTCTAGCCAAGAATGTTCTATTGGTTGAAAAAATGACTGATAATCTACTCAGTGTTGGACAAATGTGTGATCAAGGATGCACAATACCATTCAACTCCACCAAATGTGAAATCAAGAAAGGCGTGTATGGTGAAATTGTGGCTACAACAAGTTGAGCTCCAAATGACATATATGTCCTGGATGAAGAAACTAAACAATGTCTAATAGCTAAAGAGGATGATACAATAATTGGTAGCAATGATGATTGACTAAGTAAGAATTTTTCTACAAAGGTGCAAAGTGATTTCAAGATGTCTTTACTTGGTGAGATGACATACTTATTACGGCTTCAAATATCTCAGCAAGAGAAAGGAATATTTATATTTCAATCCAAGTACATCAAGTAAATTCTCAGGAAATTTAAAATGGAAGATTGTAAACCCATCCTTACTCCAATGGTAACAGGTTGCAAATTGAGCATAGAAGACTCATCTAAGGATGTGGATCAAAGGTTTTACAGATCTATGATTAGTAGTATTCTATATGTAACAGCCTCCCAACTAGACGTTATGCAAGAAGTTGGACAAGTAGCAAGATTCCAAGCAGCACCAAAAAAATCACATATTAAATATTCGCCAGCATTGGAATATCTTCGCCAAAATCTTGGGATTCTCCCAAGATCTCATTATAATTTTCCTTTTTTTTTAGAATATAAAGGGGGAGTGGAAGTAAATTATAGGTCTGCAGGAGGGTTGTGTGTCAGGGGGAGTGGAAGTGTGTACAGGTCCACAGGATGGTTGTGTTTCAGGGGCAGTTACCCTTTGCCATTAATTTCAAAGGGGGAGAGAATGTTGTAGGAAGAGGTGTCATGATCACAAGGGGAGTACTTATGTTGCCATCAATGCCAAAGGGGAAGATTTTTGATCAGTGGTTGTCATTGATGTCAACCCAAGAAACACCAGGGGCTAATCCAATATTGAATGGGAATTTTGACCTACAAAATTAATATATTCTGGGTCAATAACACTTTTGGTGGTTTCTAATTGTTGAGATGTTTCCGTTGATATATGGCATTCCATGTAATTCTTCACGGTTTGAGAGATATTCATGTTTGAAGTTTGTACCCCTAGTTAGTGGGCTAAAACCCCATGGGGTTGGGGCATGGGTCATTGAAAAGTCATAATTAATATTTTTTAAGCTCCTAAAATCCCTCCCACATTCACTTGTTGAAGCCCCTCTCAACTTAAGCATTTATATAAATTGTGATCCTCATTTCCTCCTTATGCAAGGGATTCAGCCATCTGAAACAAGTCATCGTGGAATTTTCTCTCTAATGTTTTTTCTACAAAGGCTCAGAAGCTGAAATTTTTAGGAGGAAAAGCCAAAATCCTGAAGAATCTATAGCAAAAATTTCAGATCAGGGTGTGCAATATTTTTGGAGATATGGGAAGTCAGGGTTTTTGCAGGCTCCTGAAATTCATCTCAAAGAAGTGACCTTGGTAAATCAGTCATAACTCTCTCTATGAGTATCAAATTGAAATTTTGTAAAACGTGGCAGATATTTCATGGTCTGTACTTTATGCTCTATCAATTTTAGATCCAAATGAAGAAACAATGAACTGTGGCATTGCATACAAGTGCACTCTGCCGAAACAGTCCATAATTAGGGCATTGTGAGAGATTTGGTATAACTCTCTCTTGAAGAATCCAAATTGGGTCAGACTTGTGCCATTGGAAAGATGACTCTGAGGACTACTATAGGACCTAAAATCCAATATTGAGGATCTGAAATAACAAAGATACGCCAGATTCAATATCGAGCTCCTAGAAGGCAAGAAAAATCTAGATCATGTGTTGTCCAGGGTTGCAAAGGACCAAAATTTCTATAGTAGAAAAGCAAAGCAAGGTGTAGCAGACGGTAGCATGGCAAGAGCAACAACCAAGGTGCATGACAAGAGTAGCAACCAACGCACATAACAACAACAAGAATTTCATCATATGAAGTCTTCAAGTGGGCAGCACTGCATACAATCATTGTAAAGGTATCATTGTACTTAGTCATTGTAAATACATTATTGTACAAATTGTACTAGTATCTATCTACCAAGGGTTGAAGAGGCAGTGTTGGGAGGTCTAGGATCATCATTAGGTGGTTTTGTCAAATTTTGGGTTACAGTATAGCATATCTTCTTCTTCTGCATCATTCTATATCATTGTAAAATGGACCATTTTTCCAGGTACGAGAGTCCATTCTTCTTTTATTCTTCTATAGGGTGCTACAGTGGTGCTAGGGTGAGTTGCAGCTCATTGGGTGTTGGGAAATCCGTTCAATTGACTACTGAAAAATCTCGAGCATTGGACCATCCATCCAGTGGGAACTGGAGAAGAATGCTTTTCTAGATTCTAGGAAGTTGGAGTTTTATTTTTAGTTGGGGTTGAATATTAAAGAATTATTAGAAAAGCATTAGGTGGTTTTTGTCCTAGAGTGGGTTTCCACCTTAAAAACAGTGTGCATTTGTGTTCCTCTTGTTTGCTGTTATCATTGTACAAGCACTGATAATAATTGAAGATTAACCAATGCTCTAATTGAAAGGAATACTGATTCACCCCTCCACCCCCCAACCCCCCCCCCCCCCCCTAGTATATCCAACATTGTGGAATACTGCAGACATATAGATGGTAATGAATTCAACTAGCATGCATTGCAAATTTATAACAATCAAGAGATAATAAAGCATTCCCACCACTAAGGGACGTATGAAATCAACATGCCAAGAGAATAACACATAAATTATTTTCTCTATGAATCATCATAATTTATATAGCATGTCAAATGAATGAAACATAAGATGGGAGGAGGGAGTTATTTCTCTAGCAATCAATTGTGATTCAATTAAAACTAGTGCAATAATTATATTTTAGTTTTGTTAATCTTCTTATTAGTGTATTTCAATCAATTATGTATTGCATCCTATGTCCTCTATTTATTTATAAATTTTTAAATAACAATGTAGACAATTCTAGAACCATACCTCTACTAAAGGGCCGAACTTGTCTTTTATTGAAGGCTCAGGCCCACTCTCACCGATGATTTTCCCAAGCATTTAATGCAGTTCACCTGCCCCGACCAAGAAGACCAAAATATTTTAAAATGAGACACATAAAAAACATAATAGGTAAAAACAAACTTAAAATTCTCTATATTACACTGCTTGTTAAAGCCTAATTCTTCCAAAAAGTTTTAAGTCTCTTGAAGTTGTGAGTGTGTCGAATACATGGGATAAGTATTCTAACCTGACACAATGCGACAATCCTCATGGCGTAAATTTTCCTAAAACCTGGCCAACCCAAGATCTATGGGCTCATAAGATATGGCAATAGTGGTGGTAAGACCACGCCGAAGTGGGAAGAGTGTCAACCGCTCTTGACATAAATTTATTAGTGTTAGTTTTAAAATGAATTTAAAAAAAAATGTAAATGTTTATCTAATATGAAAGTGAAAAGTTGCAAATGTTAATTACAATAATAATTAATATCAAGTGTGACTATAAATAATTCCAACCACATAAATTACATTATATAAAATATAAAATATTACAATATTAGTTTCGAACCTAATATTGGTTGGAGTACAATTACACATGAAATATTGCTTCATCGTTTCAAAAAATTATTATTGTGTTGCGAAGACATTGCAAGTGAATTCACCAACTCTCAAGACTTCATCATGAGTCTCTATGTGTGTGTCTTATGCAAGATATTGGATCTATAGGTACCTCTATACCAATTCTCTTCTCTCTCTCTCTTCAATTTTCATTTAGTCTCTCTAGTGTTATTGTTCTCCTCTTTCTTCAATTCCCACTTCTTACCATCAATACTGATTTTTTTTTTTCAAAAAAAAAGAAAAGAAAATTTGTTCAGTATAAGACATCAAATTTGATGAACACTATAATATAAAATAAAGTAGACCATAAATTATTTATATGATATATACCTCAACATAAGAAATATTGTTAATGTCATTTTTCCCCATAGAATCAAGAAACTCGAAAATTTTTTCTTCAATTGGGAAATAGTGGCCACTATCTGGTGAAATGACATCTATAAACAAAGAAAATAAAATGTCACCATAGAATAAATTTGGCACCTACTGTGTTCTCAGTGTACAACATTTTTCGATGAAATCTAATCTTCAACTCAAGTAATAAATCCAAATAAAAGCACACATTTCTATCCCAATATTTTGAATTCCCATGCTTATCGTATATTGCAATTTTGATTTTATCCAACATAATCAAATATTGCAAACCTAGAAAATTCTCTTAAGAATGCCTCATGCTCCACCTTTGTACTTGTATCGTTTCCTCTATTTATCTTTAAGAAGCAGTCACACTTCAACAATAAAACTTGTTAGTATAATTCTAATGTGTGGAGAAAAGTATTGATGACACAATATTACGACAAGAAACCTAAAAGAAATAAAACAATACTTTGTAAGTTGTGATACTAACCAAGAATATAGCTTCAATATAACAACCTTCAATTGTGAGCATACTATTCCAAGGGGAAAATAATCTAATTCCAAAAAGCCAAGAAATTATATCCAGTGAAAAACTAAACATGTTGGCTCCACATTCAAACGTAAAGTAACTGGGGACTAGATATATTAGATAATTTTTAGAGTGTATGAGTAGCACTAACACCATTAATAAGAATTTTAAAATATATATACCACATATGACCTCAAATGTGGCAACAAATTTGATATATGCACGACATGTGTACATCTCACAATCCATTGCAATGATATAAGAGTGTCAAAATAAACTGCACATATATACATATTCACTATCCACTTTTATTCCAAAACAACATTCAAATAACTGTTATAACTTACCCCAAAAAATATGTCGAAATTTCCATTCATTGTCATGAATACCCCTCGCTAGCAATTCCTGGGAAGGTGTTTACGAAGTGAAATCCTTCAAATAAAACTTAATAGCAGAAAAATATGACAAATACCCTTACCTTTTTCTCCTTTAAATAATGTAGAGATGTCTTAAAAAATGTCTAAAATTCTAAGAACTTATTTATTAAATCAAAAATAGAACAACAAATATTAGAAAATAAGAAATTCACAAGTGGAGGACAAACTTTTTCTGGAACACAACGTGGCACATAAAACTTATCATTGATGCTAGTGTTGCAGTGCACATTTTACAAAAGTATTTATTCGATTGATTCCTTGGTGTGTCGAGGTTAGAACCAAGATAACAATATTTTTGCTCTTGTTTCACATTATCATCAGTTTTTAGTTCCCTACAAAAATGGGAATAGTACCAAAGCATTTCTCACTCAAATTGGCAATTACGGAAAAGCACAAATAATGAAACTGAAAATGTCTTACAACATTAAGAGGTTGCAATGTCATTTGATCATATACGTCATCGGTTTCGACATATTCCTGGAATTCAATAAGGTGTTTATTAAATTTAAATCTTGTATAATAATGATATGAATAAAAGTTTTCACAAGCAAGGCAAGGATGAAATGAGAAGAACCCACATGCATTGTAATAGTGTGAAGTTGGAAAATTAATTGAGTTGGAAGATTCAGATAATTGGATATATGAGCACCAACCTCCTTATTTGTTGAAGTAGCTACCTGAAATCACATTTATTATGATCAGTTACATTACATAACATTAAAATTTTAAAATAATGAGGTTGCATTTTATAATGAAAAGAAGATAATAATTCATTATTTTCAATCATTTATATCCAAAAGAAGATTGAAAATTAAAAATTAATGAGCAACCACCTCACCTGCTAACTATTACCCTGTGGAAAATACACAACCTTGCTCCCAACATAAGGTAAGGACACAAGCGGCCCAGCGTAGGCATGCCAAAGCTCTTAATTAAGGAATATCCTCTCCCTTTCTTGATGTGACATGAAGAAAATAAAATTCAATTGGATATTCCTTTATAAACCTCTTGACATTATAATAGTAAAAGTGTAAAGTAATATGATATTATGAATTTAAAATTTTCATTATAAAGCACCTTAACTTGAGAAATAGTCCAAATGATAGTATTTTCCATAGACATTTTTACATTAATTATTTTTCTAAGATGTTACATTTTGATATGATGATTTAAATAACATTATTATCTATCTCAACTGCATCTCAATACACAATTCTAGAATCCAAACAAAATTCACTGGATATAAAAATCATTCTAACTAGAGTAATAGGCGCATTAAAAATCTAAGAAGCGTCATTTTCATGTTTAAGCTCTTAAAAGGATTTAAGCGACAATGAATTACATAGATATAATTTATTTAACATCCCATGAGACTTTGCGGCCATATGGGAGAAATAAAATCTTACATCATGCATGAAATTTTAAAAGAAATGAATGTAAAAAATGGCAACAAACAAAGATAGAGGTGAAAAGATGGTAACCAAATCTTGGTCCCAACCTACTCGTCTGACTATTTTACTGTTAACCAATTCACAGTGCTCTGCAAGTTATTCAAGAAATAGCAAGAAAGATAATATATGAAAAAAAGTAAAACCAATTCTGAAATAAAATTTGTTTCCATGAAGCCATTGTACTGTTATAGCTAATTACAACGTAGTAAAGTTCCTTAGAAATGCATATGATAACATATCCAAGTCATTTTCTCCAAATACAGTAAGATGTGAAAATACATTATCCCTAGGAAGTATATAAGAACTCTTCTTTATGCATGTGGCATTCAATGTTTTTCACTCCTCCTACTGGTATGTTATGGTTTAGTCCATCAATAATTTCCCCTAATGGATACAAAATTGTTGAATATGACAAAGAAAGAATTTTATTGCTATACATGAAAAAATTTGATGTCCAAATCTCTCTAAGACATTTTACAGATGGGTGGCCAAAAATTGGGTTTTACATTGTCTTTGACGTCTCAAAAAATGTTAAAAACCAACATTTGATTAATGTTCTTGGTGTGTTGGTTAGTGATGCAACCTTCGTTGCAGCTCAAGACTCCTAATCATTTGTACCATCTTCTGGGAGCATTCCATACCTCTTACCGTAAAGTAATAATTATATAGGGCCATCCAATATGACATAAGTCATTAAAATAAATGTAGCTAATTATAAAGTATCAAGAAAACGATTGAGCATGTACGCCCTCACATTTTCACTTTGATTATTTGACGCACGTGTTGAAATTTTTAATACATAATAATGTTAAGGACATAGAGCATGACTATATCAATGCATTGTAGGAGAGGAATTCCAACATAAAATTCACCACAAGCGATATTGTTGTCCACTACATTTACTATTCACTCTAAGTTACAATTACTGAAGCTCTCAAGGACTAAGATTTGGTAGCCATTATCTCACCTTTAAGTGCTTGTTGAAGATAATATGGGAATTGGCTAATATGATGGCGAGTGATTTATGGGAGAAGTTGAGGATACATAATACAACGAATAGAGATAGTGATTATGTAGTGTGAAATATCATTTTTTATCCTATTAATATGTTTTTCAATTCATCAAATATAGCATGACTCAATTTGTTGATTGATATCAATCAATGACTCGGGGATTGCATGAGAAAAAAGACACCATACTAGGACAAATTAAGGACATTTTTTAGCCTAGAGATGTGAACTTCTATTACTGTATTTGAGTAGAAATAGAAAAACAATCAACAAAGTGAAATACTCCAGTCTATGCTTTAACATACATTGTTACACCAAAATACTATTCTACATCATCGTTGAAAGCATTAGTGCCTAATAGTAGGGTGAAGAGAAAAATTCAAATGGATCCATAGATTCAAAGTGGTCAAATGTAAGCATTAAACAAGCTTGTCACGTATGATTTTGATATCATACAACATCAATTGAGTACCTACATCAATGCCCAGGGATTATTTGTTTATGCCAATCCATTTATATCTAATGGAAGAAGGCGAATTCACTCCAGTGGTGGAACATGTATCATGTTTATGATCCAAAGGTACAAAATTTGGAAAAATGGGGTGCCTCCATGGATGCTTCCACATATTGCTGAAGTTTGATTGTTGCATTGGCCAAGTTTGATTGTATTATTTCAGGTTGTTTTGGGTTGAATTTCACTGTGAGAAGAGGCCAAGTTTACGTGGCTTTGACTGAGCTCCATTTGGAGGTATATTTTTGGCTTGACCAACATTGAATTTTTTGGCTAGGGCATGTTGTTGACTATAGTAAATTGTACTTTCTATCTGTTGATTTTGAAGAATAATAACAAGATTTTATCAAAGGGTTTTCCTCGCATTGGTATTTTTTCCTGCCATCCACCAAATTATTGTCTCTTGTCTTATGTTGATTTATTTATGTTCTATCAACATTTAATATCAATGTTAATGTGATTGCATTACTGGAAATTGAATTGGGCTAATAAGAAATATTGAAGTCAATTGTTGTAAGCATAGAACATACCATGGTTAGCTAAAATTAACACCTTGCTTCTTGAGGAAATCTTACCTTTACCTAAAATTTTGAGCGTGAGGTGTAGAGAGAGAGAGAGAGAGAGAGAGAGAGATTCAAACATATTTGGTATCATCTCCATAAATAACATGTTGAGCTCTTGTTGAGTATATTTTTGTAACGACTTCAAGCCTAGTTTGATTAGACCAAACTATATATATTCCCCCAAAAGAATATAAAGATATTTCAATAAGGAAAACACACACACACACTAACGTAGGCTTCATTCTTTATTTTATTTTTCAAATTTTCTATAAATGAATTTTCACTCGCACATTTTACTCTTACTACTGTATTCTTCAATCTCATTGACCTATTCTTGTGGTCACTTATTAGACATTAATAAAATTATCTAAAGAGAAAGACAAAAATACCCCAACTTGTGTGTATGTAGAGAGACAAGTAATCACTATTTATCACATATCCATTGTCAAGAAAGGAGCTCTAACCTGATAGGAATAGCTCACCCCTCTCTCACATGCTTGAAATTAACCCTTGTTTGTATATTAAATTCCTCTACAACGGTCTTCATTGGAAAGGTGTGATAATGAATCACTGAGTGGGAGAAGATAGCATCATCATATGGATAAAGGTTATTCAACCAATAATTATCCCAGTATGAGTCCCTCTGGCCATCTAGCTAGTATCCTAGAATTTGTTGTTGGTCCTACTAAGAAGGCATGTTCAATGTACATTTCTTTGTTTTGGCCCCCAAAGTCCAAGATTTCATAATGTGTGTTTCCACTATTCCGATTGTTCATTTATTTTCAATGCCTTTCCACTTGTAAATTATTATTTCATACATACCCTTTTGGTTTTCTATGTTTTACTTCTAACTAGTTGTTAACTCTTGGTTTCATGTACTCTCTCCATTGGGGGTATGGTTTTTCACTTCTAATTGGGCACTGACCATTCCGATATTCTCAATTTTAGCTTCAGAAAGATCTATTCTCATGACACCTTAAGTGTTCTATTGTGTGATTTTCAAAGCAGGGAGCTCTGTTTCATGTGCTTGAATCAAGGTTACATCCGAGAAATTTGTGCAACAACTTGAGCTACAAAAACCACCATCAGTAGCTGGTATCAATTTTTTTTATTGAGTGTCACACTAATGGATTATATTGAAGCTCGGGAGTTTAAAAGGGTTCTTCAAAGACATTAAAATTCCATATAATGCAATAGATCTTCTATTTTTCCAGTGACTTCTAAAGTAAATGATAATGAACACCAATGCACTACACAAAATATTATAATTATGAATATTGTGGAATGACTAACAAAAAAAATCAATGTCTTTGAGGCAACATGTGATATCTTGAATCTTGAAAAATATGGTTATCAGTCTTAGTAATGGCTCTCACTTTGCAGCTTCTAACCATAGGATGTCAAAAAATTCAGTGCAAACAGATTCTAAGGATGAAGAAACAATTCACCAAATGATGAAAAACATTTATTTTGGAAAGCCAAACTTGAATTTTCACAGCCTATTTGGATATTTTTGGACATATACTGCAACGAATTGAACATAATAGAAAATATCCAATGCAAGGTTGATTGAAGCATTAAATAACGAAACTATAAAAGGTTTGTCACTAAACCGTAACTACAGAAGAAAAATAGTACTAAAGCACAACAAGAAGTATGAGATTATAGAAGGATGAAGCTCTGAGGTTGTAGGAAAAGAGGTCCAAAGGTACAAAAAGAAATCTGGGATTATAGAATAATAGAGTTTCAAGACTGCAAGAGAATAAAAAATCGAAGCTACAGTGGAGTTGTAGTACTGACATCCAAAATTATATCATCCAAAGTTATAGTGGAGTAATCTTAAGTGTCAGGTTTAGGTCTTTAATCTGAAGTTACAATGATTCCAAATGTGGCAATGAAGGTGATTCAAGCTAGTGAAAATTACAATGATCTGAAGTGTTGAAGTACGAAGTTGCAGTCTAGTGGTTTTGTAGAGGAAGAATTGCAGCAATACTTCAAAATATTGAATAAAGTGGAATATTTGTTGACTTAGAAGACTTGTAAGGTGGTTTGACTTGGTTATTGGATCTTGAGAAGTCTCATTTTGGTAATTGCTTGATGAAATAAAACTAAAATAGTTAAGAAGAAGAAATAAACTTCACAATTAATTATCAAGCTAAGGAAAATCACACTTGACCTACAACTACTTTGATTTTCCAACAATGTCAAATACCATGGGCCAATTTTTGTGACTTTATAAGTTTTATTTCTTGATTAAATCAAAATCACTTAATTAGTCCCTTTTTTAATTTAATACTCAATATCACCTATAGGATGACATTAAATAATTAAATTATGGGACTCCCTTTTTCTTGACTATAGCCTATGGAAATTGGATAGGATAATGACTTACACCCCTTGTGATGATCACGTGAAAAGGGACATGCAACCTTAGTAGCTAGAGAGATAGGTTGGAGGGCATCCCACCCAAGAGAACCGATAAGGGAAAAGCTCCAAAGTGTTAGAAAAGGAGGAAGGAAGAAAGATTTTGTTATGTTGATAATTACTTGTGATATTCTTATGTTCTTATTAACCTTCATATTATTTCATATTTGTTTCATCAATAAACTATTAAAACCAAAACATGAATATGAGGAACACCAGATGTAGGCAGATAGCTAGGGAAAAACCCCTATATAAGGGAAAACCCGGTCAAGAACTATTCCTTCAGTAATTCAAATTTGAGATGGACCAAGACCCTAGATGAACATACTTTCCTCCTCCACCAAGTTAGCCTCCTAATATGATGCAAAAATATTAAATATTCTCTTCTTGTTTAACATCTTTAGCCTAGCAACTACTCAGAAAAATTCGATCCCAGTTACTGCAACTATTACAGAAATTCTGGCCTCCTAGTTTACTGGAGACTTTCAATCCCCATCTTCGGAACTTAAATCCTACAATAGAGATAGAATTTCAGCCCCGGCGTCAGCTAAATATCTTTGAATGTGTGAGAGAAAGTAACCCAAAAAAACAATATTCTTTTGTAGCCCAAAAACTCGATCTTCTTCTTCCCATCTTCTCCTTCTTCTCTTGCAACTTTGCACTCTTTTCTAGGTACTACAACTGCAGATAAAACTTTTTGTGAGTGTATGTCAAATGAGTCCGAGTTGCTCCGATATATAGGCTTCTTGTGTGGTCGAATTGCCCTGTTTGAGGTTGACTTGGTGGAGGATGCCTAATTGACCTAATTTACTTTAAAATAATTTTCTTTCTTGACAAATAATTCCCAAGAAGGGTTCTTTACAATATTACATGGATAAGGTCACTTGACATAAACCTTAGAGGTCCTCAATGGAGACCTGACCTAAAAAAAATTGACGCAAGCATGAAACCTATGCTTTAATAAGTCAATTTATTTAATAATAAATTTATTTTCCTTTCTTTTGATAAATATATTTCATTATGACTCAAATACAATTATGAAGACCGAACCTAGTTACAAAAGCTAGTTATGATCTTCAAAAAAACGCCCCAGCCAAAGTAGAAAGGGAAAAATCCTAGGCACTCACATGAACTAATAAAGAAGTCGCGGATACCACACATTTCGTAGAAGGCTTTTATTATAGACAGAAACAAACCACCATGGAACATTTTTATGATCCTGAAGGCAGAATCCACAAATAAAGGTGCACCACCAATAGTTAGCCAGTGGATAGAGAGATAAAAATGCTAATCCTACACATAGGCATTTCTAGGAGTCGAATTACCCAACATAACAAAAGAGTGGACTTCCACTAGCACACTAGGGAAATGATTTCCAATAGTATGGATCACAATACTGAGTAAGAAAGCTCCTACTAGAGCACATTCTAGATATCCTCCAAATTTTGGATGATAGATATATCTCCATGAAAGAATAGATATGTGGCTTGTACACTAGTAAAGCTTGCTCAATCCATAGACATGGTACATACACATGAATAAACAAGAATAGAGAGATTTATGTTAAAAACACTTATCCAATGTCACATGAATTCTCTTGAGGCTATTGTAGTTTTTAATGAAAAATAGCTGATCATGGTACATCTATGCTTGAGTCTAAAATTCACTACTTTTATGTAGGGAGCATTGGGCGTGCCCATGAAACCAACTCATCAAACATTATGTATCACCAAGAAAGGTGCACCACTAATAGTTAGCCAGTGGATAGAGAGATAAAGAGGATAATCCTACACATAGGAATTTCTAGGAGTCAAATTACTCATTATAAAAAAAGAGTGGACTTGCACTAGCACACTAGGGAAATGATTTCCAATAGTATGGATCACAAGAGTAAGAAAGAAACCTCGTGCTAGAACATATTCTATATATCCTACAAATTTTGGATGATAAATATATCTCCCTGAAAGAACAAATGTGTGGCCTACACACTAGTAATGCTTTCTTAATCTATAGACATGTCACATACACATGCCTAAACAACAATAGAGAGAATGGCGTTAACAACACTTAGCCAAGGTCACATGTATTCTCCTTAGGATATTGCAGTTTTTAATGATAAATAGTTGATCATGGTACATCTAGGTATGAGTTTGAGATTCACTACTTTTATGCAAGGAGGATTGGGCCTGCCCATGCAACCAACTTAGGGAAATTTCTGTATCCTTCTAAACATTGACACTAGTAAACTGATAGCTTGAAAAATTGCTTGGTATATTTATTTGTTTGAATACATGTTAGCTTTATGAATAAGGCCTATTTTGAAAAGATTGAATGGTTCAACTAAATCTATAGAAAACTCTCAACATGTCTATAACCTAATTTTGAATATATAAATAGAATACCCTACTCACAACAAAAGGTTTAAAAAAATATCTACACATAGCAATAAGAATCTTATTGAGTAGTGAGATTCTGAAATCAACTCACAAGCGACAATGGCCTAGTTTTATGTTAGTCATTAGTAATTTACGTTAGTCTTTTAAATTCTAGGTTGTCACAATTTGTGGTGCATTTATTTCCACAACAAAGTCTATGTTACAAAAAGGAAGTGATCTAGAAGCAACAATAATAATCTTAATGGATAGTGAGATTCTAAAATCAACCTACAAGTAGCAATAAGAACCTTCGTAGGTTTCAAAAGGTTAAAAAATCAAAATGCATAAAAATCCATCGATCCCAGATACAAAGAACAAAGGATTAAGAGGGAGAGGAAATTATGAATAGGCCCAAAAGCCTCATGAGAGGAATGTTTAGTTGCAGTTACTCTTTGAAATATTTAACTCTCGAAAATTGCAACGTCCATATCTTCTCAAGAAAATTCATCTTTCTTCGTGTTTTGGAGGATAATTTTATCAATAGAGTTCTTTTTAGTAAAAATTTCGCAATCTTGTATACTGCATTTATTTTCCTAGTTTTAGGAATAGTAGTTTTGGCATTTTAAATTTCTTAGGTAATTTTGGTTGAATAGAAATCAGTTATTTTTCCTACACTTGACTTGCTTATCACCCCGTGACCATGTTAAGATTATAACAGGAAGCACAAAAAAAATTTAAAAACTCATTTCTTACATGATGGGTATAAATGCTTGGAAAATTGACAAGGCCTATCATCATAGCTAACATTCTACAACCGTCATTTTCTTGATAATAAGAGCTAATTTTGGTCAGAATTTTAATAATGTTTATCGAGCTTTTGACTTCCTCATCTTCACCAATGAGAATGAACAGTGAACCTAGTATTTTGATCTAGGATAGAAAATCTCATTAAAGTTCAAAACAATTGGCTATATGTGTGAAGTACATGAAAAGAGCAACGTACATCTTTTTATTAGGCTATTTTACTTAATGTCCATTACTTTCATTCATTTCGGAAATTTCATCCTATCACCAAGATCCACATTCTACAACCTACCATCTGAGCCAACCTGGTTGATTCATCCTCACAAGTACTAACTCATCCCACACATTAAATATTTGTAACTTTTTATATAATAATTTAAACATGACAAACTCATGCAAAGAATTGACTCTTTTTCCAAGCCATTCAAAGCATAAATTTCAATTCCCATTCCAAAAAATCTGAAATTCCCCAATCGAAAGTGTAACAGAAATTGTTGGTGTCCAAATACACAAACAAAAATTTAAGTGACATATGGAAAATAATTCTTCAAATATCATGGAACTACATTTACAAAGAAAAATTGGTGAAACTACGAAAACTTCACTGGAAAAATAATCCTTACAAAAATTAAAGTCTTGCAAAAATGAAAAATAAATGAAGGGCAACCATACCAGTCATGATAAATTCCAATAAGGCCTCTCTCATATATCACACCAAGTGTATTGTCTTTTGGAATGGTTGGGACAACATTCATGTTACACCATTTTTTGGTCATCTAACTTATTATTATTAGATGAACCCAAGTACACCATGTAAGACCAATTCTACCCTAAGTAAAATTGCTTTCACCATATGAAATAGCTTATTTGTTTACATTTCCCGGTCATATTTAACCCAAAACAAGGAAATTAATTAAATAAATCCTTATTTATTTAATTATTTCCTAAGAATAAGTTATTTAAATCATTATTTAAATAATATTCTTAGTTAAATTTGACTAAATCATCCATAAATAATTAAATAAACTATTATTTATTTAATTATATTCCCATCATTTCCCTAAAATGATAAATAAATCATTTATTTATTTATTATTTATAAATAAAGGAATTGACCCAAGTCAAAAATCCTTTTCCCTCCAAAAAATATAATAAAATATTCCTAAAGGGTGGTTCTAGAATTTGATTAATAATATTTTATTCATGCACCAAGTTCTAGATAACCCTAATATTTTGTTATAAATAGAAGGGTTTTCCCCATTCATTAGTCACCTCTATTGCATTAGATCACTCTAGATCTATACTAGGTCACATTCTCCATTTTTTCCTTGTGAGCTCCCATTGAGTTCTATGTTTGTCTGGGTTTTCTACAACAACAAGAGAGAGGAATTTTAGATCTGAAACGTTGAGGACTTTCAAGAACCCATCCCATTGAGGAGAACCGGAAAACACCTTTCTTGTTTTCCTCTCAGGTGCCCCCTTTTTATATAATACAAAAATTCTTTCAAATACACTATTCTTGTCTTGTCTATTGGATGCATGGAGCCATATTTTACTTTATCTTCTTAATGTCTTTTATGCTTAGATCTAGATTTGTGCAACATTATTTGGATCATATAATTGTGGATTTAAAGATGTTTTGCAGCCATAATTGATGTTAGGGCTATTTCTTATGCGTAGCTAAAGTGATCCTTTACGACGAAATATTCATACTAACAATTGGCAATTCCACACGAGTTTTCATTTGCGACTGTTGTCGTTTTATATATTCCTTCATATCCAGCTATTTCCGACCCTAGGGTTTCTCTTCCATTTTATATTTTTCCTATTTTTATGGTGCTTTCACCTCTAAAACCCACAAATAGTAAAATTTTTAACTTCTGTGTGTTTCTGGCCTTATTGCGCAGGTGACAGACATCAGCCGCAGCTGAGACGACAATTTTTTCTGAAATCTGCCGCCGAGAGACCGGGATCTACAGGTCACACTTATCAGCCCAAAAATTGTGACCTGGCCTTGAGGTCCCACTTTTCTTCCCAAAATCTGCGACCTAGACTGAAAACAGGTCAGAACCTGCGACCTGCAGTTTTTTCTGCAATTTTACAACACTTTTTCTCGGTTTGTTTGAAGCTTCTGTCATGGTTTTCCAGCCTCTCTCTCCGCCCGTTTAGACTTGTTTCTGATCTGTTTCACTCAAATAAGTGGGAATATTTCCCCTTATGGCTTTAGTACCCTCCACTTTTTGTGGGAGAGTTTTTGTTGTTTCAGACGTCCGAATTTCCAAAGTTTCAGCCTTATTTCTTTCAGATCTGATACCTCGTTTTCATATCCCTTTAGATCAACTCTTATCCCTTTCAAATCACCTCATATAGTTTGTTTGGGT
The DNA here is from genome assembly GCA_034641835.2 of Pinus albicaulis. NCBI lineage: Eukaryota > Viridiplantae > Streptophyta > Pinopsida > Pinales > Pinaceae > Pinus > Pinus albicaulis. The sequence goes on from CM076576.1 coordinate 809,058,410, forward strand.
TCATTTCTAGGACCACCTCATTGTCCCTTCTATGTTTAGCTAATCTCCTCCTTTTTAGCAGCAACCTTGCCTCTGCCTCTTTGCTGTTCTCTGCACCTCTTTCAGCAGATTTCTCCTTTAGATCCCCATCCCTCCTAACCTTAGATCTATTGGCCTCTTTTTCGTGTGCTTTTCTTAGATTTTCCCTCTTTTAGACTAGTTTTGAGAGACCCGCCTTCTTGGGTTAGATTGATGCATTTTTAGCTGTTAATTTTCTGTTCTTTCACTCTTAATTACTGGAGATTTATTTTCAGTTGCGCAACACACTTTTTCTTTTACTCTCAGAAAATATGGGTTTAAACAATTAAAATTAACACATGCCACACACTGAACCTAAGTGAAGAAGAGCCTGGTTAACACTGCCTGGTAAAGAATTTAAAATAAATTGACACTTCACCTCTTTGCCCTTGTTTCAACATTGACCTCACTTGATTTTGCCTCTCCGTGCCCTTGTCGATTTTTCTTCTTCCCGTCATCATTGTTCCCCCAAGGCATTTTTCCCGGAGACTTCTTGGCCTTCACCTTCAGTTTTCGGTTGGTCGACTTCCTCCTTCCTACTGTCATCGAGGAAGCCCTCCTTTGAGTCCACACTCCGACTCTTCCTCTGATTGTTCAGGTTCTCCCCCTACTCCTGGTTCTCCCCCTATTACTTTCACTATGTCTACTTCAGGGCCTGCTACCAGTAGCAACCCCAGTTCTACTGTTGGGTCTATTTCCAGTGGAACCACTATGGGACCTACCTCAACTGCCCCTTTGCTCCCTTATATGGCTGACCTTAGTCTCCCTGACTTCAATCAGTTGATTAATGATCCTATCCGCCACGATGTCAGTTGGCCTGCTACGCCAACCAAGCTCCCCTCTAACATTCCCAAGTTAGAAGGCCTTTCTAGAGAAGATCCCTCTAACCATATTTGATCTTTCCACATGTGGTGTTCCTCCAATTCCATCACCGATGACTCCATCCATCTTTGGTTGTTCCAACGAACGCTTACCGGTGAAGCTTATAAATGGTATGTTGATCAAGCCACCTCTTCCCATACCACCTTTGCGACCATTGCCCAAGCCTTTTTATCTTATTCCTATCTCCCTCTCCAATACGACACTGGTACTTAACTTTTAACTTATTTTCATCAATCCTTTTCGACCCGCCTTTTCGCTCATGTCGAGGAATGGCGACGAAGACGGAGCTTGTGTCGCACTCCCCCCTTTGAAGATCGGGTTTACATGGACTGGCTCCTTCGCTCTCTCTTAGCTCCCATTGGAAAAGATGTCGCATCCCATTTTCCCCAAACCAAAAAAGCTGCCCTCCAAATAGCCTTGAAATATGACCTTATTTATGCTCAATATGGTTATGTTTATACTGTCCTTCCTGACCTCCCCAAGCCCCGTGGCCCTAATGTGTCGAGGGCATCCCACTCTACTAACAGTATCGTTGGAGCCCTGTCTCATACCTCTACTCAACCTCTTCTGGGCTATGGTTTCCCTCCAGGAGGGGTTAGCCCCTCCGGCACTTTCCCCCCTCCAGGTAGCATGTATCCAAGATACAGCATGCATCCTCATTTTTCCCACACTCCTACTTACCTCAATGTTTCCCATCCTAACCCTTATCCGTACCCACAGCCTGGTGTCCCAGCTCCTCCAACATTTGGACCTCCCACTCCCTTGCCTTCTCCACCCCTGCAACCGCACTTTCTACCCCCTGCAGGGTAAGTATTTGCGCAGCAGGGGCAACTAATCTTCTTCCTTCTCAAAGGAAGAGGAAAGGAAATCAACCCGCTTCTGGTAATCGTGGATCCAATCCTTCAAATCTTGACTCTACCACTACCAACTAGCCATAGGGTTCTCAGCCCAAGCTGGACAGGCTGCTTCGCATCAATAAGCCATGTTCCTATTGCGGTGTTTATGGTCATTACACTCACGACTATCCCTTATTACCAGAAATTCAGAAGATGTGGGAGTCTCAGGCCACCGTGTGGGGACAACACTCCTCCCCTACTGTCCCTCATCATACGGCTACTTCTCAACCCACTGTTTTTACCGATCCTTTCCCTCAACAGGGATTCGTGGCCACTCAACCACCTCATACCACGATAACCACTCAACCTTCCCCTTCTAGTTCCTCTGATTAGTAGATCCTCATGATGGCCTGTGACCAACCTCTCACCGTTGACCTCAACCTTCAGAATCGGTCCTGTCAGTATTCAACGCCTCCTGTTTTGTCTGTCTTCGAGTCCCCATCTTTAGGTCCTACAGAGCCTCTGTCGACACCCAATGGTCCCTTGCAAATCCCTCCACCCAAAGTCGAGGTTCATACCATGACTCCTAAGGGCCCATTATGCCGAAATGATGCCTCTGGTCGGGCTACCCATTCATACAACATAGTAGATGATTTGGCACACTCTCCGACTGCCATTTCAAAACTGTAACTCCTCCAGTCGTTTCCTTCTTGAAAGAAGGCTTTAATATCTGTCGTGGGTGCTGTAGATCCTGCTGATGACCAATTGATTGTTTTCGACGCCCGTCAGTCAGACCATCCCCCTCTTCCTACTTTTTTTGCTTTCCAAATCCCAGTCAAAATCTGAAATGCCAACGTAGCTCGGTGTATTATTGATGAGGGGGAATCTACCTGTGTGATGTCTGCTTCAGTTTGGAAACAACTTGGATATCCTGAGCTGGCCCCTTCCAAAATCACCCTTCCTACATGGGATGGCCATGCCTCCCATCCCATCGGCCTTTTCCATAACTATCCTATTACCCTTGCAAGTAAGACTATCTGTGTCGACATTGAATTTATCGATGCCCCTCTTGACTACAACGTTCTTTTGGGGCATAGTTACACCTATGCCATGTCTGTCGTCCCATCCGCAGTCCACCACAAGATGTTTTTTCCTCATAATGGCAAGATTGTCATGATTGACCATTTGACTTACCATGAACCAAAATCTCAGACCTCCCCTGAGTCCACCATCTCTACTGTCACCAAAAAGCAAACTGTCGATTCTTTGACCAATGTTTCCCCCGGTGTCTATAAAGATTCCTCCTTGCTTGGAACTTTTCTTGGTCCTCCCCCTCCTCCTATCTCTAACCCTAGCTTGGCGAATGTTTTCATGATGCAATCATCTCAGGTTGGCCTTCCACAGCCTACTTCAGCTAGTCAGAAACCTCAATCTCACCCAGTGCAACCTGCTCCTAGCCCTTCGCTTGAGTCGATCAAACCTTTTTCGCCTGGACCTTCCAATCCTCACACTTAGGAAACTCCCTACCCTCCTGAGTCGGTTCCCTCAGGTCTCCACCATATGGGAGTTTTCCCTCCTAGTCATTACCCCGCCAGTCAGATACCTTTCCTTGGTCCCACCCCGGCGTCTATTCGGTTTCGGTCATGGCCACCCTTTCCCTCCCTAATTTAACCTTGGGAATACCCATATGGTATGTTACTCCTCCAGCCGAGACCCCACTGGGCCACCCCAAACCGTACATTTCTGTGACACCAGTGCAACCGATTCCCTTCTCTCCTTCCACTACTACAGTGCCCCTAGCCCCTCCGCAGGACCCTCCTCCTATTGCGATAGCTACAGGCAAGAAAAAAAAAAATCAGAAGGGGGCATCCAAGGACAAGACCACCGCACCCGACCCTACCCCTCCCCCACTCGCCAAGCCTTGTGCCTTGTGTGATGGTATCGTTCATCCCACCCATACTTGTCCTGAGTTGTCCCGTATCCAACCCATGGTTAAAGTCGCGTTCCCTGAATCTACGGTCCCTGAAACCTCTGTTTCTTCCTCATCTGAAGCCAAGAACCCAAAGAATGTTTGCACCAATAAGCCCTCTGCTTTGTGTGGTGTCCATGGCCATTATTCTCACCATTTTCCTCACCTCCTGCATTACCGAGCCTCTTTAGAGGTCATTCACGAATACGAAGTTGAACAAAATCAATCCGCCTCTCCCATCCTTGCTCAATATGCGTCCGGTCTACTCAAGGATGCCCCTGCTACCATTGACATTCCTCCCACTGATGTTGAGATGTCGGAACCTGCTGCCCCCCTCCTATACCTATCATCATCCGCATGACCCTCAGAGTACATTCCCTATGAATCCACTCCATTTGTTTTGCTTGATTCTCCTTCAGCCACATTCTTCAGCTCTTCATGCTTTGACCATCTTTTTACCTATTCTTCTGTCATTCCCCATAATGACCTGTATCTATGCCTCTCTTCCCATACTGATGATTTAGGTAGCTTGGCAGCGTCATGTGGTTTGATTGACGTTTCCATTTCCTCCCATAATCACCATCATACCATCCGTATCTATGATGTTATTCACAGCCCGAGTTCTCGCTCTTCATCCCATAGTTCTCATTCATCTATGAGTCCTAGACTTCCTACCCAGACTGCTCCCTCCCATAGTCATCAGTGGATGTCTACCCTCTACTCACGGTGCCATCATTCTTCTCATCCCTCCCATTTCTTGTCTTGTGACACTATTCCACCGGCCCTCTCATCCATGCATTATTTGGGCTATGCCGATGGGGCAAGTCACTATTCCTAGAATATCGCTTCGGTAGCATGGCCATATTTACCCCCTTGCATACCATAGTTCTTGAAAATGTGGTCTGCATTGGTAATGCCACCAATAATCAGGTCGAATATGATGCAGTACATGGTCTCTTAGCCGATGCCCTCTCTCATCACATCCTCCATCTGCAAGTTCATCTAGATTCCCTGCTTCTTGTCTCACAACTTAATGATGTCTATCGTGTGCATAACCCTATCCTGTTTAGACAATATTTACAAGTGAAACTTTTGATACATGAATTTTGATTCATGACTTTCAACCATATCCCTAGAAGTCAAAATCACTACGTAGATCAAATCGCAAATCATGTTCTAGACTGGCATTTATCACACATAATACAATAACATTTAACTTCATCAACAAAATGTATATAAATCATATATATCATATAACATGTGTTTTTAGAGTCCATCTACTCTGAAACATATGACATGCCCATAGCATGTTACAAAAAACAAAACTACAAAAATGGGGGGCACCACTTGCCCCTACATAGACGTTGGGTGGCACCACCTGCCCTACATCTAATCACTCTCTGGAGGATCCCGAGCCAATGGCTCTACTCCCACAGCTCGTAAATCATGCACAGTTTGACCGGTCATTTCCATGCATCGCATGATACCTCGCCATTCCGAGGGCAACCCAATACATAACTCTATGTACGGGTCGTCTAAATCTGTCCAACCATGCTCTGACACACCGGTCAGCAGTCCCTGACATCTATGATGGATGTCCTCCAACAGAGCGGCCATCTCCTTGTTTTGTGCTATCCTTGATCCACTTGCACCTGTAGCTCCTACTGCTGTAGGTCGTCCCATATATCTGGCCAGCTTTAACGGTGCTATATCTGCATTCCAAAAAATATAAGGATTAGTACCATGAATACTAGTCACAAACTCTAAAATGCACATAACAAATTAGTTTCTTGTCACTTACCATCGGGCCCCCACACTCGACTAGGCGGAAGCGGCAAGTCCGGATCTCCCCAATAACTCATCCCACTATAGGGATAGTCGTCTATGTATAATGGCATCTGATCCCAATGGGCGAAGAACTCTGGTCGGAACACCCATTTGATCGCCCCTCCTCCTCCTCTATACAGTAGTCATCCCCATCGACGCATCCGGGGCTCTCTCATACCTCCATCTGGTAACTGTATACGAGGTTGCAAGGTCGGGATCTTCTCAAAGAAGAAAGGGCACAATACCGTCCCATAGGCACAATCATGATTTACTTGCCTCTTGCATAGCGACAGCTGTTGTTTCAATGATGCCAACATCATCTGGGCCCACCCATAATAGGTCCCACCCAACACACTCTCTACAATCATCATCTACCCTCCAGTGATGTGATGGAACGCCTGGCTGCCCAAAATACACAACACTGCTGCTGCCACTACTCGGGTCTCCAACCTCTCTAGATCACTAATCGATATCCGAGTCCCTTTGAATCGGACACCTGGTCGACAATGTCGCTCAAAAAACTCCATGATGTTATGCCCTTGCGGTAACACTGGCTGTGTATTTCCCACCATCCCTAATGGCGGGAGACCAATCAGGAAATACAGATCCTGGACTGTCATCTCAATCTTGTGCCTCTGCACTATAAACACCTCATGGTCTGGATCCCAATAACTGATAATCCGAGCCAACAAAGGCTCACCAGCCCTCATCAAAGGGTTCTCTAAAAATTTCAGAACCCCAAATCTAGATCCGCTTGGATTTCCATCCATAATGTACCTAGATCTCTCTCTCTCCACTTGATCCATATATCTGCCATATCTGCACAAAACCATCATCTTTGTCAGTCTAAAGATAAAAAAAACTGCATTTACTTACACCAAAACTGAATCTCAACCCATAACAACACTGAAACCACCCCTATCTAATAGGTCACACTTTTTGGCCAAATCCTGGGCCAGGTCCCACTTTTCAAGCCCAAACCTGCGTCCCAGGTTGCAGTTTTTTCCCCAAAAAGTGTGACCTGACCGTAATGATGAAGTATGAGCAGTTACTGAGATTTAAAACCTTAATCTGAACTTTGAATCCATAAAAAACAAAGAGTAGGATTAGGCCACTTACCTGCAACTGACGGATCGTGATTCCAATGGTTGGTTTGTCCACTACAATCATTGCAAGATTTAGGGCCTTCTCTCCTCTCCACATTCACCACAGCTACACAAGCAAATGAATGATTTTGGAGGGAAAATGCCTTATTAGAAGAAAAACCCCTGTTTTTTCTTTTGCCCGCTGCGACCAAACCGTAGCCCCGTTTGACACACTGTCTGCACCGTTGGAAAGCTCTCATCGTGCACTAAAATGGGTATCTATTAGTTTTTCATGTTTTGACACTTAACTAGGACACATTTTGTCCATGAAGGGTCCATTTACCTCTCCTCCAAATCAAATCTCTCCACTTACAACACTTGTACTTGGGGCACCACTTTTCCTCCTTACTTGTCTTTGTTCATGTTGATTTTTGTCATGAGATACCCTATTGTACTCATGTTTTTATGGTTCGCCATTGGACCTTTTCTGTGTGGCAGCACCATTGAGTTGCCCTTGTTTAGAGAATTCGAGTTGATTCATCATCCATGGAGTCTATATCGCGCCTGTTTCATTCCCACTATAGTCTTCCATCCTTCATTGCTTAGTCCCTCTCTCATGTTGCACATTATGGCCTTCCATATCATTGTCACCTATCCTCCCTGATATTGTGTTAGTTTCTGCCAAGCCATTCATGCCCCTTATTCTCTAACAAGGGAAGTTGTCCATCCGCTACTCAGTATCCCTCATTTCATTATCATCATTAGTTTCCATCTGTTAGTCACTCTACTATTTTCTCCTGTGCCTTAGTTGAGATTCCCTTGTTACCTCACCTATGGCAGACCTACTTCTGTCGACATCAACTCATTTACTCTAGAAGCCAGGTCCAGGGGGCAGTGTACCTTGGTTCGAGCTCTTTTCAGCATGATCGTGATCTATACACTTGATAGTCCAGTGATGCAGCAAAAGTTATTGGTGATTCCCTGGTGTGTGTGTGAGATGTATCAACACTCATGAGGGGGTGGCCCTGCAGGTAGCCCCCCACATGCCCGGATGACTTCTTCATTTCATCCCTTGATGCAGCTCCTCCCATTTGATGATATTGGCCTCAGTCGCTTGCAGTGCCTCTTCGATTTGCATGTATCAGTCAGATTTTGTGAGTCCTTCCCCATGTGTAGGGGGCATTTGGGCGTATTTGTATCTCATGTACTAAAATATTATTGTATAAGTCCCAACAGTTATTCCAGGCATAAAATGTATGTGGGATCCACCATTCTATTTTTCTAGCTCTTATTTATTCCAGCATGTTCCTCATGGTTCAGTTCCTTGTTTACTGGACTTCCTATTATTTGTACTTTGTCTCGGCAGGCATAGGTATGCCTCCCCCGCTGCCTCTAGCACAGGTACCACTTCATAAACAAGAGACTTGTTGCACCTGTAAGTCTCGTCTCCTCAGGGTCTAGTCCTTTAGCACATTAGACTACCTTACATTTCTCTCTCTCACTTCCCTCTTGATGTCTAGTGATTGAGTTCTTACAACGTACTTTGGTCATATGATTTGCTCCTAACACTCATATGTTGGGGGGAAATCTGTTACACCATTTTTTGGTCATCTAACCTATTATTATTAGATGAACCCAAGTACACCATGTAAGACCAATTTTACCCTAAGTAAAATTGCTTTCAGTATATGAAATAGCTTATTTGTTTACATTTTCCGGTCATATTTAACCCAAAACAAGGAAATTAATTAAATAAATCCTTATTTATTTAATTATTTCCAAAGAATAAGTTATTTAAATCATTATTTAAATAATATTCTTAGTTAAATTTGACTAAATCATCCATAAATAATTAAATAAACCATTATTTATTTAATTATATTCCAATCATTTCCCTAAAATGATAAATAAATCGTTTATTTATTTATTATTTATAAATAAAGGAGTTGACCCAAGTCAAAAATCATTTTCCCTCCAAAAAATATAATAAAATATTCCTAAAGGGTGGTTCTAGAATTCGATTAATAATATTTTATTCATGCACCAAATTCTAGATCCCCCTAATATTTTGTTATAAATAGAAGGGTTTTCCCCATTCATTAGTCACCTCCATTGCATTAGATCACTCTAGATCTACGCTTGGTCACCATTTTTTATTTTTTCCTTGTGAGCTCCCATTGAGTTCTATGTTTGTTTGGGTTTTCTACCACAATAAGAGAGAGGAATTTTAGATATGAAATGTTGTGTAACAAGTTCCAAAAATATAAGAAAAGAGATATCAATGCCTTATAAATGAGCCACTTCGAGGGAGTAACCTCCAATCCATTACATAAATGAACAATTCTTGGATGATACAATTTACAAAACCTCCTTTCTATATATAGGAGTCCATGTGGCGATAATGTAATCCTAGTAAGCCACAATGTAATCCTAGCCGACCTAACAATAATAATAATAAAAAATGGGGGTTAAAAGGGTACAGTAATAACAATAAAGGGGTTACACTAATAACAATAAGGGACTAAACTGATAATATAGGGACCTAACATGCCCCTCTCCTTCAAAAAAGTGTTGTCCTCGATGCTTGAGTAGCTTTGGGTGCTTCTGTATAAACTTTTCATCCTCCCATGTAGAATCTTCAGTAGGTAAGTTCTTCCACTTGATGAGATACTCTGAAATTGATCGATTCTGTAGTTGTCGAGTTCTTGTTTCCGTGACCGCTTCAGGTTCCAATATGACTTTTCCTTCCTCATCAAGTTCTGGAAATATTGTTTGAACCGGAATATTTTCACCTATAACCTTTTTTAAGCATGAAACATGGAAAATTGGATGCACTTGCGAAGAAGAAGGAAGCTCTAATTTGTATGCCATAGTACCAATATTTTGCAACACCTTGTAAGGACCATAGTACTTTGGTGATAATTTATTATCCTTTTTAGCTTGCTTGAGAGACATTTGTTTGTATGGTTATAGCCGTAAAAATACCCAATCTCCTACATAAGAAATTCTCTCACTGCGATGTTGATCTGCCTATTGTTTCATTCAATTTTGTGCCAAATTTAGGTTATCCTTTAAGAGTTGGAGAACTTCTTGCTTATGCTCGATGTGATCTTCCACTGCTTGAACCTTCGAATTTTCCCTTAAAGATGATGTGATAGATGGTGGATGATATCCATAAACTGCCATAAATGGGGTCATCTTTGCTGTAGTATGGAAGGAAGTGTTATACCACGATTTAGCGAGAGGTAACCACTTGACCCATTGTGCTTGTTTATCAGATACAAAACAACAAATATATCCTTCCAAAAATTTATTTACTATCTCAGTTTTACCATCAGATTGAGGATGATAAGATGAGCTATGAGCTAATTGATTACCCAAACAAGAAAATATCTCCGTCCAAAAATTTCCAGTAAAAATGGGATCTTTGTCACTCACAATAACCCTTGGGCTTCCATGTAGCTTTTTAATTCGATCCATAAATGTAGTATCAACTATACTTGCCTTAAATGGATGAGATAATGCACAAAAGTGTGCATACTTGGTAAGTCTATCAACTACCACCATGATGGCACTCTTTCCTTCAGACTTAGGTAAACCTGTGATAAAATCCATTGAAATCTCCTCCCAATGTTGACTTGGAATGGATAAAGGTTCTAGAAGTCCCGAGGTCTTAATTGTCTCAACTTTATTCTGCTAGCAAACCAAACATTCCGCCACAAACTTTTGAATATCATATTTAAGGCCATCCCAAAGAAATTCTTTCTTCACCCTGTGGTAAGTTTTTAAAAATCTTGAGTGTCCTGCTAAAGGAGAAGTGTGCAATTCCAGAAGAATCTTTTGTTTTAGTTGGGAATTCTTACAAAGATATAAGCGATCTTTGTACCATAAGGAGTCATTTTTCCAACTAAATGTATTAGATGTACTAGGATCTTGCTGCAAATTTTCAATGAGTGGCCATACATCTTTGTCCTTCTTCCATTCATCTATTGCTTTGGTTATCCAATCCGGTTGGATAATAGAAATGGAACAAAGCAATGCTTCCACCTCTTCATTCTTTCTTGAGAGTGCATCTGCAACAACATTAATCTTTCCTTTTTTGTAGATTATTTCAAAGTCAAAACCCAACATATTTGTGACCCATTTTTGTTGCTCCTCTGAAGATAGTATTTGTTCCAAAAAGTGTTTAAGACTATCATGATCAGTTTTTACCTTGAAGTGTCTTCCCATTAGGTAAGTTCTCCAATTTTTTAGTGCATGCAGTATTGCTAAAATTTCCTTCTCATAAATAGGTTTTTGTAAATACTTTCCTTTGATTGGATGACTTTCAAAAGCAATGGGTCTTCCTTCCTGCATTAAAACAACACCAATTCCATTGCCTGAGGCCTCACATTCCATAATAAAGGTTTTTGTGAAGTCTAGCGTAGCTAAGACCAGTGCTAGGCACATTGCCTCTTTAAGATGTTCAAAGGCCTTAGTTGCTTCAAGAGTCCATGAAAATGAATCTTTCTTCAATAATGTTGTTAGAGGTGCTGCTATTCTCCCATAATTCTTAACAAAATTGCGATAATACCCTGTTAACCTGAGAAATCCTCGCAACTGCTTTATGGTTGTGGGGACTTTCTGTTCCTTAATGGCTTTAATTTTGTTAGGGTCTACTTTAACACCCTTGTGAGATACAATATGCCCTAGATATTCCACCTCTTGTACTCCAAAGAAAAATTTGGATATTTTTTCATATAATTGTTTCTCCTACAATAGTTTGAGAACCCTGTCAACATGTTCAACATGATCCTTCCAAGAACTGCTATAGATTAGTATATCATCAAAACATACCAGCAAAAATTTTCTAAGGAAGGGTTTGAAAATGGAATTCATCAACCCTTGAAATGTAGAAGGTGCATTGGTAAGGCCAAAAGGCATGACCAAAAATTCATAATGATCCTGATGAGTTCGAAATGCTGTTTTTGGAATATCTTCAGTCTTCATTCTAATTTGATGATATCCTGAACGAAGATCCAACTTGGTAAAATAAATTGCTCCATGTAATTCATCCAATAATTCATCAATCATGGGAATGGGAAATTTATCTTGAATGGTGAGCTTATTGAGCTCCCTATAATCCGGACGCATTCGCCATGATCCATCCTTCTTGTGTACCAATAATATAGGTGCAGAGAAAGAACTTTGACTAGGTTGAATTATACCCGCCTCTAACATTTCTGCAATCATACGTTCAATTTCACTCTTTTGGACGTAACGATATCTATAAGGCCTGATGTTTGGAGCAACACTTCCTGGAATCAAATGAATATCATGATCATGATCACGAATAGGTGGGAGTCCTTTGGGAGTTTCAAACACCTTGGAATGATTGTCCAAGAATTGTTGGAGATCTGCAGAAATAGATGATTTTGATGTTGGAACTTCTAGTGAGCATAACTGTGCATTTACACATCGTTGTTCTTTATTTAGAAGCTTTTTCATGACATCAGAGATTATTATATTTCTTGGCTTCCCCGCAACACCCCGTAATTCGACTTCCTTTCCTTCTGAAAAAAAATTCAAGAAAAGTTCTTGAAAATTAAAAGCTACCGTCCCCAAAGATTGTAACCATTGTACTCCTAGTACAACATCAGCACCTCCCATAGGAATGGAAAGCATTGGACTAGTCAATACATATTCCCCCATTGTTAGCTTGATATTATGGCATTTTCTAGAGCAATTTATAGTTCCTTCATTTGCCACCATCACTTGACATTCTGGTGCTGGGTATAGGAAACAATTTAAATCCTTGGCTACCTTACAATGAATAAAATTATGGGTGCTACCTGAATCAATCAACACTATTAACTTTTTCTTCTTGATATTTCCTTCTATATTGAGAGTTTGAGCAGTGGTAATTCCTGCCAGTGCATTACACGATATGGTCGAATTCATATCTTCCTCTTCTAGGGCTGGTTCTTGGTGTATATCCTCTTCTTGTTCATTTTCTTCTTGCTCTTCACAATCTATGTAAAATAATTTCTTCTCAGCACACTTATGACCTTTAGTGTATTTGGTATCACAAAATACCAAATAGAAGAAAAGAGATATCAACGCCTTAGAAATGAGCCACTTCGAGGGGGCAACCTCCAATACATTACATAAATGAACAATTCTTGGATGATACAATTTACAAAACCTCCTTTCTATATATAGGACTCCATGGGGCCATAATGTAATCCTAGTGGGGCACAATGTAATCCTAGCCGACCTAACAATACTAATTTAAGGGCACAATAATAACAAAATGGGGGTTACAAGGGTTCAATAATAATAATAAGGGGGTTACACTAACAATAAAAAGGGACTATACTAGTGATATAGGGACCTAACATGCCCCTCTCCTTCAAAAAAGTGTTGTCCTCAATGCTCGAGTAGCTTCGGGTGCTTCTGTATAAAATTCTCATCCTCCCATGTAGAATCTTCAGTGGGTAAGTTCTTCCACTTGATGAGATACTCTGAAATTGATCGATTCCGTAGCTGTCGAGTTCTTGTTTCCATGACCACTTCAGGTTCCAATATTATTTTTCCTTCCTCACCAAGTTCTGGAAATATTGTTTGAACTGGAAGATTTTCACCTATAACCTTCTTTAAGCATGAAACATGGAAAACTGGATGTACTCACGAAGAAGCAGGAAGCTCCAATTTGTATGCCATAGAACCAATCTTTTGCAACACCTTGGAAGGACCATAGTACTTTGGTGATAATTTATTATCCTTCTTAGCTTGCTTGAGGGACATTTGTTTGTATGGTTGTAGCCGTAAAAATACCCAATCTCCTACATCAAAACTTCTCTCGCCGCGATGTTGATCTGCCTGTTGTTTCATTCGATTTTGTGCCAAATTCAGGTTATCCTTTAAGAGTTGGAGAACTTCTTGCTGATGCTCGATGTGATCTTCCACCGCTTGAACCTTAGAATTTTCTCTTAAAGATGATGTGATGGATGGTGGATGATATCCATAAAGTGCCATAAATGGGGTCATTTTTGCTGCAGTATGGAAGGAAGTGTTATACCACCATTCGGTGAGAGGTAACCACTTGACCCATTGTGTTTGTTTATCAGATACAAAACAACGAAGATATCCTTCCAAACATTTATTTACTATCTCAGTTTGACCATCGGATTGAGGATGATAACATGAGCTATGAGCTAATTGAGTACCCAAACAAGAAAATAACTCCGTCCAAAAATTTCCAGTAAAAATGGGATCTCTGTCGCTCACAATAACCCTTGGGGTTCCATGTAGCTTTTGAATTCTGTCCATAAATGTAGTAGCAACTGTACTTGCTTTAAATGGATGAGATAATGCACAAAAGTGTGCATACTTGGTAAGTCTATCAACTACCACCATGATGACACTCTTTCCTTCGGACTTAGGTAAACCTGTGATAAAATCCAGTGAAATCTCCTCCCAACGTTGACTTGGAATGGATAAAGGTTGTAGAAGTCCTGGGGTCTTAATTGTTTCCACTTTATTCTGCTGGCAAACCAAACATTTCGCCACAAAATTTTGAATATCAGATTTAAGGCCATCCCAAAAAAATTCTTTCTTCACCCTGTGGTAAGTTTTTAAAAATCCTGAGTGTCCTCCTAAAGGAGAAGTGTGCAATTCGAGAAGAATCTTTTGTTTTAGTTGGGAATTCTTACAAAGATATAAGCGATCTTTGTACCATAAGGAATCATTTTTCCAACTAAATGTATCAGATGTACTAGGATCTTGCTGCAACTTTTGAATGAGTGTCCATATATCTTTGTCCTTCTTCCATTCATATCTTGCTTCGGTTATCCAATCTGGTTGGATAATAGAAATGGCACAAAGCAATGCTTCCACCTCTTCATTCTTTCTTGAGAGTGCATCTGCAACAACATTAGCTTTCCTTTTTTGTAGATTATTTCAAAGTCATAACCCAACATCTTTGTGACCCATTTTTGCTGCTCTTCTGAAGATAGTCTTTGTTCCAAAAAGTGTTTAAGACTATCATGATCAGTTTTTACCTTGAAGTGTCTTCCCATTAGGTAAGTTCGGCATTTCTTTAGTGCATGCAGTATTGCTAACATTTCCTTCTCATAAATAGGTTTTTGTAAATACTTTCCTTTGATTGGACGACTTTCAAAAGCAATGGGTCTTCCTTCCTGCATTAAAACAGCACCAATTCCATTTCCTGAGGCATCACATTCCACGATAAAGGTTTTTGTGAAGTCTGGCGTAGCTAAGACCGGTGCTAGGCACATTGCCTCTTTAAGATGTTCAAAGGCCTTAGTTGCTTCAGGAGTCCATAAAAATGCATCTTTCTTCAATAATGTTGTTAGAGGTGCTGCTATTCTCCCATAATTCTTAACAAACTTGCGATAATACCCTGTTAACTTGAGAAATCCTCGCAACTGCTTTATGGTTGTGGGGACTTTCCATTCCTTAATGGCTTTAATTTTGTTAGGGTCTACTTTAACACCCTCGTGAGATACAATATGACCCAAATATTCCACCTATTGTACTCCAAAGAAACATTTGGATTTTTTTGCATATAATTGTTTCTCCTGCAATAGTTTGAGCACCCTGTCAACATGTTCAACATGATCCTTCCAAGACCTGTTGTAGATTAGTATATCATCAAAAAATACTAGCACAAATTTTCTAAGGAAGGGTTTGAAAATGGAATTCATCAACCCTTGAAACATAGAAGGTGCATTGGTAAGACCAAAAGGCATGACCAAAAATTCATAATGATCCTCATGAGTTCGAAATGTTGTTTTTGGAATATCTTCAGTCTTCATTCTAATTTGATGATATCCTGAACGAAGATCCAACTTGGTAAAATAAATTGCTCCATGTAATTCATCCAATAATTCATCAATCACGGGAATGGGAAATTTATCTTTAATGGTGAGCTTATTGAGCTCCCTATAATCAGGACACATTCGCCATGATCCATCCTTCTTGTGTACCAATACTACAGGAGCAGAGAAAGAACTTTGACTAGGTTGAATTATACCTGCCTCTAACATTTCTGCAATCATACGTTCAATTTCGCTCTTTTAGAAGTAAGGATATCTATAAGGCCTGATGTTTGGAGGAACACTTCCTGGAATCAAATGAATAGCATGATCATGATCACGAATAGGTGGAAGTCCTTTGGGAGTTTCAAACACCTTGGAATGATTGTCCAAGACTTGTTGGAGATCTGCAGAAATAGATGATTTTGATGTCGGAACTTCTAGTGAGCATAATTGTGCAATTACGCCTCGTTGTTCTTTCTTTAGAAGCTTTGTCATGCCATTAGAGCTTATTATCCTTCCTAGCTTCCCTTCAATACCCCGTAATTCGACTTCCTTTCCTTCTGAAAAAAATTTCAAGAAAAGTTCTTGAAAATTAAAAGCTACCGTCCCCAAAGATTGTAACCATTGTACTCCTAGTACAACATCATCACCTCCCATAGGAATGGAAAG
This sequence comes from Pinus albicaulis, assembly GCA_034641835.2. NCBI lineage: Eukaryota > Viridiplantae > Streptophyta > Pinopsida > Pinales > Pinaceae > Pinus > Pinus albicaulis. The sequence continues at coordinate 809,074,557 of CM076576.1, forward strand.
CATTGGACTAGTCGATACATATTCCCCCATGGTTAGCTTGATATTATGGCATTTTCCAGAGCAATTTATAGTTCCTCCATTTGCAACCATCACTTGACATTCTGGTGCTGGGTATAGGAAACAATTTAATTCCTTAGCTACCTTACAATGAATAAAATTATGGGTGCTACCTGAATCAATCAACACTATTACCTTTATCTTCTTGATTTGTCCTTGTATCTTGAGAGTTTGAGGAGTGGTAATTCCTGCCAATGCATTACATGATATGGTCGGATTCATTTCTTCCTCTTCTAGGGTTGGTTCCTGGTGTATTTCCTCTTCTTGTTCATTTTCTTCTTCCTCTTCACAATCTATGTAAAATAATTTCTTCTCAGCACACTTATGACCTTTAGTGTATTTTCTATCACAACTGTAGCAAAGCCCTTTTGCTCTTTTTTCTTCCAGTTTTTGTGGTGTCAACTTTGTAGGTTGTGGAAATCTAGACGTAGCAACACTTCCTTCTTTATAGAATTGAGTGGTAGGCTTCCTTGTCGCCATTATTTTACATTCAACTTTTCTTGCCAAGATGAATGCCTTCTCCAATGAATCTGGTTCCAAAACACGAACTTCATGTTGGATGTTATCCTTTAAAGTGCCTATGAAGAGATCGATCCTGTGGTCCTCTGGAAGATCAGTTACCCTTATATTCAATTTTTGGAAGTCCTCAATGTGTTGCCCCACTAAACCCTTTTGTTTGAGATTTATCAATTGGCTAAAGAAGGTGTTGCTCTTTGTATCCTCATAATGTGCTAACATTTCCTCCGTAAAAATTGACCAAGTGACAATCTTTTTACGAGACAAAGCCATCGATACCATACAAATGTATTTTGTTCTAAATGTAAAGTTGCAATGTGTACCTTTTGTGTGTTTTGCACATTATGGAGATCAAAATATTGCTCCATCTGTAGTATCCATGTTACAGGATCCTTTCCATCAAACTTCCTCATATCCATTTTTTGAATATGGTGGTTCTTCCCGCCAACATTAGAGGTTATGAAATCACGATTAACATTTATTTTGTTCTCATCATGAGGTTCTTCTACTATATTTCCGCCATTAGGAATCGTTTCTTGTTTTAAGCTTGTCATCAAGCCTTCCATGTATTCTTTTATATCATTCTTTATGTTTTCCATGTTGTCTTTCATGTTTTCATCGATCTTAGCTTCCATGTCATCAATCTTAGCTTCCATGCCCACTTCCATGCCATCCATCTTAGCTTCCAACCCATTCATCTTAGCTTCCACACCTTTCTTCAAACCATCCATCTTAGTTTCCATGCCTTTCTTTAAAACTTCCATTTCATTTTTTGTTGTTCTTTGCGAGAGTGAAATTTGTTGTTGCACTTGCTCTTGTAATTTTGATATGTCATGTTGCCATTCTTCGTCTTCATGAGTCACAGTAGAGCCTGCTAAAGGCTTAATGGGAGTTGAATTATTTTTAGGGGCCATTTTAGAATCCAATACTGATATCTATTCTACAATATTCCCTTGGAATCAATTCAACTTGATTCTTCAAACAAGACTTATGCAATTCGGAAAAAAAATACACACCTTTTACTTGCTTTTTAGGAGCTCTGTATTGAAATTGAATTATCTCTGTAATTGAGAATATTAAATATCTGAAATTAATTTCTTTAGTAGCCTTCTGAACTGTTTTTCAAATGCCACAGGTATGATCTGATTTGGATTCTTCAAGACAAAGTTATTTCCAATCTCCCACAATGACCCAATTTAGGACTGGTTCAGTAGAGCAAACTTGTACGACTTGCCACATGTCACTGTTTCCTCCTTCATTTCTGAAATTGATAGCCACGAAACTGTAGTCCATTTACTTTCAACCACTTTTTACGGCACTCCAATCCGATTCACGTAGAGAGAGTTATTGAAATTTTCCCACGATAACCTCTTTGAGATGAAATTCAGGAGCCTCAAAATGCACTACCTTCCACAGATCATATCTCCAAAACTATTTCGAACCAAGCTATGAAATTTTGTGAAGAATTTCCTCAGGATTTCAGCTTCGTACCATATGAATTTCAGATTCTAAACCTTCGTAGAAATTGTTTTTTAGCACAAATTCCACGATGATCTGTTTAGGAGCCTGAAAAAAGACATAACTTCCACAGATCATATCTCTGTAAATATTGCGAACCAGGCTCTTAAATTTTTAGAAAAAATTCCTCAAGATTTCAGCTTCGCACCCTAAAAATTTCAGCTTCTGAAGCTTCGTAGAAAAAACGTTATAGCGAAAATTCCACAATGACCTGTTTGGAGTAGCGAAACCCTAGAATCCAAAGCTCTGATACCAAATGTTGTGTAACCAGCTCCAAAAATAGAAGAAAAGAGATATCAACGCCTTAGAAATGAGACACTTCGAGGGGAAAACCTCCAATACATTACATAAATGAACAATTCTTGGATGATACAACTTACAAAACCTCCTTTCTATATATAGGAGTCCATGGGGCCATAATGTAATCCTAGTGGGCCACAATGTAATCCTAGCCGACCTAACAATACTAATTTAAGGGCACAATAATAACAAAATGGGGGTTACAAGGGTTTAATAATAACAATAAGGGGGTTACACTAACAATAATAAGGGACTATACTAGTGATATAGGGACCTAACATTCTAGTGCTAGGTATAGGAAACAATTTAATTCCTTGGCTACCTTACAATGAATAAAATTATGGGTGCTACCTGAATCAATCAACACTATTAACTTTTTCTTCTTGATATGTCCTTCTATATTGAGAGTTTGAAGAGTGGTAATTCCTGCCAGTGCATTACACGATATGGTCAAATTCATATCTTCCTCTTCTAGGGCTGGTTCTTGGTGTATATCCTCTTCTTGTTCATTTTCTTCTTCCTCTTCACAATCTATGTAAAATAATTTCTTCTCAGCACACTTATGACCTTTAGTGTATTTGGTATCACAACTGTAGCAAATCCCTATTGCTCTTTTTTCTTCCAATTGTTGTGGAGTCAACCTTGTAGGTTATGGAAATCTAGGCGTAGAAACACTTCCTTCTTTATAGAAGTGAGTGGTAGGCTTCCTTGTCACCATAATTTTACATTAAATTTTTCTTGCCAACCTGAATGCCTTCTCCAATGAATCAGGTTCCAAAACACGAACTTCATGTTGGATTTTCTCCTTTAAAGTGCCTATGAAGAGATCAATCCTATGTTCTTCTAGAATATTAGTTAGCCTTATATTCAATTTTTAGAAGTCCTCAATGTGCTCCCCCACTAAACCCTTTTGTTTGAGATTTATCAATTGGCTAAAGAAGGTGTTGCTCTTTGTATCCTCATAATGTGCTATCATTTCCTCCGTAAAAATTGACCAAGTGAAAACTTTTTTATGGGATAAAAGCCATCGATACCATACAAATGCATTTTGTTTTAAATGTAAAGTTGCAATGCGTACCTTTTGTGTGTTTTGCACATTATGGAGATCAAAATATTGCTCCATCTGTAGTATCCATGTTATAGGATCCTTTCCATCAAAATTTCTCATATCTATTTTTGGAATATGGTGGTTCTTCCTACCAACATTAGAGTTTATGAAATCATGATTAACATTTATTTTGTTCTCATCATGAGTTTCCTCTATTATCTTTTCACCATTAGGAAACATTTCTTGTATCAACTTTTTCAAACCTTCTATGTCTGCTTTTAGATCATTCTTCATGTTTTCCATTTTAGATTCCATGCTAGCTTCCATGTCATCTATCTTAGATTCCACGTCTTTCTTCAAACCATCCAAATTAGTCTTCACACCATCCATCTTTTCTTCAATGCCTTTCTTCAAAACTTCCATTTCATTTTTTGTTTCTCTTTGCGAGAGCGATATTTGGCACACTTGCTCTTGTAATTTTGATAGATCATGTTGCAATTCTTCATCTTCATGAGTCATAGTAGACCCTTCTGAAGGCTTAATGGGTGTTGAATTATTTTTACGGGGCATTTTTTAGAACCCAATATTGATATCTATTCTACAATATGCCCTTGGAATCAATTCAAATTGGTTTTTCAAACAAGACTTATGCAATTCGAAAAACAAATACACACCTTTTTCTTTCTTTTGAGGAGCTCGATAATGAAATTTGATTATATTTTTGATTTCGGCTCTTCAATATCTAAAATTTAGCATTGAAGTAGCTTTATGAATTCTCTTTTGAATGCCACAGGTCTAACCTGATTTGGATTCTCCAAGACGAAGTTATGTCCAATCTCCCACAATGACCTAATTATGGACTGGTTCAGTAGAGTAAACTTGCACGATTTTCCACGTGTCACTGTTTCATCCTTCACCTCTAAAACTGATAGTCAAGAAACTAAATTCCATGTAATTATGACCAATTTTTACTGCACTCCAATATGATGCTCAGAGAGAGAGTTATTGAACTTTTCCCACGATCACCTCTTTGACATGAAATTCAGGAGCCTGAAAAAGCACCACCTTCCAAAGATCATATCTCCAAAAATATTGTGAATCAATCTCTGAATTTTTTTGACACGTTTCCTAAGGATTTCAAATTCACACCCTAAAAATTTCAGATTCTGAACCTTCGTAGAAAAATAGTTATAGCGAAAATTCCATGATGACCTGTTTAGGAGCTTGAACAAAGACCTAACTTCCACAGATCATATCTCCAAAAATATTGCGAACCAAGTTTTGAAATTTCTAGAAGATATTCCTCAGGATTTCAGCTTCGCACCCTAAAAATTTCAACTTCTGAAACTTCATAGAAAAAACTTTATAGTGAAAATGCCACGATGACCTATTTGGAGCAACGAAACCCTAGAATCCAAAGCTCTGATACCAAATGTTGTGTAACCAGCTCCAAAAATATAACAAAAGAGATATCAACGCCTTAGAAATGAGCCACTTCGAGGGGGAAACCTCCAATACATTACATAAATGAACAATTCTTGGATGATACAATTTACAAAACCTCCTTTCTATATATAGGAGTCCATGTGGCGATAATGTAGTCCTAGTGAGCCATAATGTAATCCTAGCCGACCTAACAATAATAATAATAAAAAAATGGGGGTTACAAGGGTACAATAATAACAATAAAGGGGTTACACTAATAATAATAAGGGACTAAATTGGTAATATAGGGACCTGTTGAAGCCCCGAAAATCGGGTCTACAACAAGGGGGATACCCACCCAGTCCGGACCTTTGTTAGCAACTCCTTTTCCGTTTGGTGTTGTGGGTCCGACTGGGGATAATGGGACCAGTTTACCAATATGTGTGTGTGTGTGTGTTGAGAATAGATATTTCCTTTCTAAAAAGGTTCCTAAGTGAAATTCTTTTATTATATTTCTAATCTAATCACATGCAAATTGTATTCTAATTAAAACATAAATATCTAATTCTAAACTAAACCCGAGATATAATCTTGTTTATGCGATCTAAAATGATTTCGAATAACAATTGATAATAAATATCATTCAACTCTTATAAGAAAAGAATTCAATAAAAATAAACCACTTCATAGAAAAGGTTAGATGAAACAGTTGTGAAAAACATATCGCATAGTAAGCTATTCATACATTAAGCATAAATAAATAACTATCACCGTACAAAAGTGCCAAATGATAACTTAAGCATTCAAGCATCAATATATAAATAACTAAACATAAATATCACTTTTAACATAGAAGCATAAATAGTTAAGAGATAAAAGTACCATTTATAACTGGTTCTACTCATGAGCTAGAAGAAATAATGATTTATCTCTTCTTAATCCGACATCTACTAAGAGTACAAAAATGCAACATCAGTAGCAGATATTAGACACAGATATCAATAAATCTCGTTCCACTCATTCCTCAAAACCTCCTCTGAGGGTGCAGAAGTGCATGTTCTGAGGATAAGTTTTTGACAAATTTCAGGACCCTTCTCTAAATGCATGAGAAGGGTTTAAATACTACTAACTAAATCTAAAAATAGTTTATTACAAAAATTTAGGATTCGGTTTAAATGACCGTCCTTTTTCTAGGAAAAAAATAAAGTAAAACTAAAACTTAATCTAAAATTAAAAACTATCAATTAAATATTTATGAAATTGATCTTTGAATTTGCAAGCATCCAGCATTGATTTGAGAAGAGGAGGTTGGCCGACTTCAGATTTTAATTGTCCTGAAAAAACAGAATCGACAAGTGTTGGCGCGATCTTCTTAGCAGAAATAATGATGCAATTAAGAGGATTGCATTGACTGTGTGGTTTTACCAGAGATGTCCAGTAAGAATCCCAATTTAACTTTGTCAATCCTTGAATTGATTTTGCCTTTTCCTCAGTTTTTTGTTTCCACTTTGTTTGCAATTGTTGTGCTTGTGGAAGGTATCCTGGAATAGTTTCTGAAATCAAATTAACCTTGTGCAAATTTTCATTTACACAATCAGTAATGTTGCTCGTTGTTGTAGTTGCTTCCTTTGCTGCTTTTTCTGCCTCTCTGATCTATGCATCCCAATCACTAAAGAGCATTTCTTTATGAATGTCATTGATGATTGGTGCTCCTACTCTTTTTCCTTCCTCTGTCTTTTTCCATGCCAAATAATTAGTAACTCTTTCATTAGTTAAATCATAATCATGTCTTAATTCTACGACATGTTTAGTGATTTTATCACTTTCTTGACAAAAAGAGTTCCATTGTGAGATTTTCTGGCATAATATATCTTGTTGTTGCAATAGTTGATTATTCAAGGAAATGGACTCCGAAATAAAATCTGTAAGCTTGGGGTCATCTTTATGCATCTCTTGCATAATCTGTATTTGTTTCTCTTTTTCAGCCAAGATTTTCTGATATCCGATCTGCATTTGATAAAACTCTTGCTGTAAATTTTCAAGATTTATATGTGCTTCACTGTTAGCATGAGCATGTTGCAAGTGTTGTTGCAGAACTTGTATTTGATCTTCTTTTTCATTTAATAATAGTCGTACCTCAGATGCTTTGTCAATAGTTGCGGAGGCATAAGCTCCTATAATCTGAGATAACTTAGTAAGATTTTCAGTAGGATCCGTAGTAGGATCTTTCCATAAGACATCCAATTGTTTTGCATCAGTAGAGAGCACACTTTCTAATTTCCTCTTTTTTCTTTTCTTCCTTACTACTACTTTATGTTGTGGGCTATAAAATATATCCAGAGGAGGAATTTCCTCTATTTTAAGTACAAGCTCAGAGGAGGGAGTAATAGATATCTGTTCTGTTTCTGTTACATTTCCACTTATTTCTATAACCAAACCTTTTGCTGTCTATACAGGAGTTTGTATGTTATGTCCTTCAACATTAATCAAATCATTAAATGTTTCCCATTCTTTATCTAACTGAGTGCTGATGGGTGGTTGCTGTACATTAAGAGGTGGAAGATTCAACTGTGGAGTAGTTGAAGTCTGTTTTTGTGAAAGCTCTTTTGATTGAGCTGTATCCTTCACTGAGCCTTCACTTTTATCATTATCATATTTTTTAGAACGTTTAGAATTTTGTTTGTCAGACTTTGACTTAGACCTTCCTGTATCTGAGCTACTACTGAGACTGACACTAGGATTTGGTTCCCTTGCGAGTTCAAATCGCAAATTATCCAAAGGGATAGTGGTTAATCTTCTTTCTCTGTACATTTTAAATTCTTGAAATTCTTTTGGGGAAAACCATGTTTGAGCTAAATGCAAAATTTCTTTAAATGAACATTTTTCTTGAAACATATCACCAAAAAGATCTTCTTCTCCAGAAAATACTCTTACTTTGACTGCAGTCGTGAAATTCTTAGCGACGTCATACGAGTCAAATAGCCTTCTTGGAAACTTGAATAATTGTAAACAAGTAATATTGTTTACTTCCTTAAACGCATGACCAACGTAAAATAATGAAAATGCTATGCAGGATATAGGAAATTGTGGCTAGATGGCCTTCTCTTTATCCTTTAATTCTTTTGTCAAACCTCCCTCTCCACAGGTTTGATATGCAATTTATTGAGCTATGAGTTTATCCAGAACATACAAGGGTAAAACATGAGGAGAAGAAAAGCTTCCAAAAACCCTCACATAGGTAAATAATTCTTCTCCAAACCATCTTGCGACAGGGAGAATGTCTACTTCTACTTCAGGGAGAACCTTGGAGTATCCTTATTATACAATACTCTATACAGAGGCAACATTATAACATGGCATATTTTGTAAAAATGAGGAATGAAATTTGATTCCCACAATTCTTTATGATAAACGTGAGTGGGTAGGGGATCTCGAATTGTCCATTGCCAACCCATCATAGGGAACTTAGAAACAAAGCAGATTGAATCCATAACATAGACAGATAGATAAAAAAGAGGATAAATCCTCTGAGAGACAGTCCATTTAGACCGGTAATTGAAAATAGTTGTGGCTAAGTTATCAGACAATATTTTAGCCCAGTCTATAATGGTAGCATTAACAACAACATTCAATAAGGGAAGCCATTCAGGTAGAAACTTATTAATGTCAGGCTTTCGAAAAATCCTACATAGCATAGCAGCAGCAAAACAATATGGAGAAGTGAGTGAACCAGTACTGTACATACCGTGTTTATCTTTCTTCAGTGGTTCATCTCTTCTGGACCATTCCTTAGTACATTCTGCCAAATTTGGATTTTCCTTGGCAAATTTCTCCATAAATTGTTTCTTGTAAGTTGCCTGAGGCTTCAGCAAATGATACATAAGCCTCATATCTTCTAGAGTAAATGACTTGATGAGCTCTTAAATTTGAGTTCTAAACTGTCTGTCTGTAATATCAGTGCTATCCAGCACCCATTTTACCACATCTGTATATGGAAGAATCCCAGGTCTTGCTGCTATCCGGTGCAAAAATGAACAAGCTAGCTCTGTAAGAGACGCTTCAGAAGAATTACTTGAGCCTGCGATAGCCGCAACATCCATTACTCTTTGGTTTTCTTCTTCAAGAAAATTAAACATACTCTCCCAGGTGGTGATGCCAGCATCTTTGTTGCAAGTAGTGTCTGCATACAAGGATGCCATCTCTTTACTTTCAGAACTTGGAGCTTTCTCTTTCTTTCCCATAATACTCCAAATATTTCTTTGTATAGTCTTCTGTTCTTCGCGCCTGCGGTTTTATGAATTAAGTGAGAATAATGATATGAGAAAGGTGACAGGATAGTTTTAAATGCTGAAAGAGTATGAAATATATTATTTAAACGTGAAATAACCTTTCAATCAAAACAAAATCCTTTTCATTAATAATTGACAATCCATTCATTAATTTGACATCAAAGCACATAACAAATATCAATTTATGGAAAGATTTTCTTCGTACAATGAGCTTTTTAAGAATCTGCGATAATGCGATCTGTGATTTTCTTTGCAATATCGCAAATCGCAATATCGCAAAATCCGCATTATCACCATATCACAAATCGAAACTTTCACAAATCGCAATCTAGTAAAATCGTGAAATCGCAATATCGCAAAATATAACATATGAAAAATATTCGTTAATATATTTTTTGCGATATGCGATTTGCGATAAATATTTTAATGCATAGTTTTTTTGGATTGCGCTATCGCAATTTAGAAGATTCTTCTTTACAAAAGATATATTCTATTTTTTTGCGATGGATGCGATATTTTCTTCAAAGAAACGTTTTATTCTAATCTATCATAAACTTAAGTTTATTTAAATATTTTCCAAAGAATTTTCTTAAGTTAATGATAGTAAGTTTTTATTGAAAATGAAAACAAACACCAGTAATTTTTTTTGAATTTTTAAACTAAGGGTCCCCACTTATTTAGTATTATTACTAATACCAAATAAGAAGGGGGGTTGTTGCTGGTCACAACAATTGGCGATTCACTTGGACGAACCAGTTATCTCTGCTTTTCTTTTGAATTTTCTAAACTTTTCAAAATAGAAAATTTTTCAGAAAATCAAACTTTATTATAAAAAGACAAATTACATTATGCTTTAATCTATGAATGATATTTCATTTCTTCTATGATAAACTTTGACTATTCACTTCCTCAAGCTATTCCTTGTATCTACATCAATCATTACATCAATCATTTTTAAATATGCTCATTTGTCGTAGGTAGAGCCACTGCTACCAGCAAGCGTCTATAGCCTCGACAGGGCTACCTGTTACCTAGCAATGATCCTGTGTCCCACTTAGAGAAATATACAATTTTCAAGGAGAAATCCATATTCACACTTATTGCTTTTATTTTCTTTTTTATCCTTAAAGAAAAATGTATTGGTTTGGTAGCTAATTTATGACAGTGTCATTCACTTGATTTATAACTTTGCTGAACAAGCTGGCTCGTGATGAGAGCCCTTGCCTTTTGATTACAATAATCTTATGTCATTGCCCTATTGTGGTATGCAGTATTGGCAAATTCAGCAAGCTATAATATCTATGATCATGATAATTCGTCTCATGATGAGACCTCTTACTCTTTAAGATAAAGTGTATCATTGGATTATTCCCTGAGCATTGTAATTTTCTAGGTGGGGAGGAAGTCATTGTTTCCCTAAGATAGCTCTGGATGAAAAAGATAGAGTTTTTGGAAAGAACTTTTCTACATAGAATCTTCATTTTTCTATAGATACATTTCATTTAACTGATATAAAAAAATCTTTCACTAAAAGTTTCTTTTCATCAAAATTTTCAAAGTTGAAATTGATATCATTTCTAGATTTAAAGCTTTTAACTGTATCTTTGAATAATAATGATCAATATTCTAAAAATAATTCTATTTATATAAGTGAAGAAACAAAATTTAGAAGATAATTTGTATCTTTTTCAAGAACTCCAAATATAACCATTAACAATTGATTTTATTATGAAAAATAAAGAAAACTAATCTACAAAATAGAAGAGTGATCTCCTATGGAAAATATTTTTTAAGGATCTGTCCATTAACAGGTAAAGATTCTCTTTTCCCTGTTAAATCCTATAACATAAAAGTAGATGGACCTATGATCTCTGCAATTTGGAAAGGACCAAGCCACATTTCTTCAAGTTTCGTATGTTTTCCTTTTTCCTCATGAGCCTTGTCCCATTTTAAAACTAGATCTCCTATATGAAAGTCCTTTCTGGTTATCATGTTTGAATCAAAAGAAGATTTAAGTAATGCTTGATGATAAGCATGAGTTACTTTGGTATTTTCTCGTTGTTCTTCTAACTTAATTATTTCCATCTGCCTTAATTGTAAAGAAGAAGTTGGTTCTTCATCAATATATTGGACTAAGGCTAAAGAAGGGATTGTTAGATGAGTTGGAAGAACCACTTCTCTCCCATAAACTAAATTAAAGGGAGAAGTGCCAATAGAAGCCTTCTGCGTTATTGGATTTGCCCATAAAGCATATATTAAAGATTTATGCCAATTTTTATGATTTTTATCAATGGTTCGCTTAATGATTCTGAGTAATTTTTTATTTGTTGATTCAGCTAACCCATTTCCCTATGGATAATAATTGGCAGAATATTTTAGTTTAAAACCTCTCTTGATTGAAAATTCAGTTATAGCATTACCAGAAAAATATGATGCATTATCAAACATTAAAGCCGAAGGTAAACCAAACCTGGTGATTATGAGATGATCTATAAACTCGATGATATGTTCAGCATTAGCAGTCTTAAGAGGGACTACTTCTACCCATTTCGTAAAATAATCAGCTGCTGTAATGATATACTTATGTTGTTTAGAATACTGAGGAACGATCTCACCTATTATGTCCAATCCCCATTGATCAAAAGGCTGCTCAATGTTGACTGGTTGTAATGGCAATGGTGGTTTCTTTTGTCTTCCAGTTGTAGTTTGACAAATTTGACATTTCCTTGCGTAGTTATGTGAATCTTTAAATAGTGTGGGCCAGTAATAGCCTGCACGGAGGATATTCTGTGCAGTAGCATCTCTAGCATAATGTCGACCTGCTGGCCCATCATGAAGTTCCGGCAAGACTTTTTTAGCTTCATATTTCTCCAGACATCTAAGAAGAACAAAAACATAATTCATCTTAAAAAGAACATCATTCACAAGCTGATATTGTTTAGCCTTCAACCTTAGAGCTCTTTTCTTAATGTGATCGAGATTTGGAGGAGCATATCCATTCTTTAGATAAAATATGATATCAGCATATAATGATTCAACATCATTTAGGCTTACCTCATATGTTTGTATCTCTTCAGATGTTTTTTCAGAAAAAAGAGATGCTCCAGCTAGTATTTTGCAAAAGCCTTATCCTCTTACAATATTTTTCAATTTGATTTCTACATCATATTCTTGTAAGGTAGTAACCCAATTGGCTCTTTTCTCACCCAAATCTTTTTGAACTAAAAGATTTCTTACCACTGGAAACAGTACTATGATTTTTGTATGGGTTTTATGTCAAAAGGGTCTGAAATATTTAATTTCTTTGAAAACAGCATAAGCTTGTTTCTCTAAATCTGAATAATTCAATTCAGCTCCCTGTAAATTTGAAATGAAAAAAGAAATTGGAGCTTCTGCTTTTTCTTGATTTGTTTGAGTGAGTATTTCAGCATAATATTTATCAGAGGCAAATGTGTACAAAATAAAAGGATCAGAAAAATTTGGAGTTGCTAAAGATGGAGCATTAATAATTGCTTGTTTGATCAGATTGAATGCCTCATATTCGTCTTTGCCCCATTTGAAGTTTGAATTATTTTTAATCATTGCTTGCAAAGGAGATACAATTCTCGAAAAATCTGGCACAAATCTCTTTACAAAATTAATCTGGCCAAGAAAATATTGCATAGCTTTTTTGTTGTGAGGTAAAGATATTTCAGAAATTTTCTTGATTCTATTAGGATCAATATGAATTCCAAATTTTGATACTATGAATCCAAGAATTTTTCCTTCATTTAATGCAAAAAAGGATTTTTTTGGATTAAGTGAAATTCCATACCTTTGACAACGTTGGAAAATTTGCTTCAAATCTCTAAGATGATTGCTTCGTTTTTTGGAATATATAGTTATATCATCCAAGTAAATTACCACTGATTTGTTAACTAATCCCTTGAAAGCAATGTCCATGGCTCTCTGAAATGTGGCACCATCATTGATCATGCCAAAAGGAATCTTTTGATATGCATAAGTGCCCCATTTGGTTCTAAATGTAGTTTTTAATTGATCATCAGGATGAACCAATACTTGATTGTAGCCAGAAAAACCATCTAAGAAAGACATTAATTCTGATTCTGCAACTGCCTGTAATATTTGCTCCATGGGAGGCAAAGGAAAATTATCTTTTTGGCAGGCTTTATTAAGATTTCGAAAGTCAATACAAATTCTAATGTCTCCGTTCTTCTTTCTAACATGAACCATATTGGAAACCCATTTAGAATGTCGGACGGGAAAAATAATTTTGGCTTTCAATAACCTATTGAGTTCATATTTGATTTGATTTTCTAGATTGGGATGGATCTTTCTCAACTTTTTTTGGACAGGTTTTTCATTATTTATCATTGGGATAGTATGTTGGACGATAGAAGTGTCATAAGTTTTGAGATCATCATAGTTCCAAGAAAAGACACTTTTATATTGTTTCAAAAGACGAACATACGCTAACTTTTCTTCAGGGGCTATACTAAGGCCTAGGTTAATATTCTGTGGTTTAGAATTAGTTCCTAGATTTACTAATTCATAATTCAAAGTTGAACTTTGTAGTTTTGAATTGGTATATCTTTTAAATCGATCTTTCAAATCATAAAGGTCTTCTAACTTGACTACTGACTTTGGCATAGCATTATTGGTGCTATCTTGGAGCAATTTTCTGTCATGTTGGTCTTCATCAATTATCTGATTGATGTAAGATCCTTCAGATGTGAGAAAATTTACAATATCGGGATCATCATTGAAAATCCTCCAATTGGTAATGTTATCAAGAATCAAGGGTCTAAAGATTAATTCAATTGAAAATAAATCAGGACTAAAGTCTACTGCAGGAATGAGCTTGGAATCTACATTAGCTAGGAGGTCTGAACTGGCATTTTGAATTCTGGGAATTGATGAAATATTAAATGCTATGAAATTTTCAGTCAGATGTTGGACTAAAGATTGATAATTCTTTAAATGATGTGATAAACAATGTATAGTATTGCGTACCTGTTTGATTACAATTTCTGAATCTCTGAAAACTTGTAGATATTTAATGTCTAATCCGACTGCTCTGTATAATCCTTGGACTAAATCCTCGTATTTTGCGTTGTTATTAGTGCAATCAAACTCAAGTCTACAAGTCAACATAATTTTGTCTCCCTTTGGACTAACCAAAACGCATCCTGCTCTTGCTCCTTCATTAGACTTAGAACCATCAAAAAATAATTTCCAAAATAAATATTTATTTACAGGAGTATCTACAAAATTGATGCATTTAGAACTATCTGTTTGAGAAAAATTTTCTATTTGAGATAAAACAAAATGTTCTAAATAAGGTGAAGTATGAGCATTGAAATTTCCTAAGAAAGAATCAACTGAATAATTGCCAATGATATTACTGTTGTATGCAACTCGTTCATTCTCTCCTTCAAGTTCTGTTACTATGTATTTCTGATGTTTTTCTCGTTCAACCTTTATCTAATTTGGTTTACCATTGTAAGGAAGCCACATATGCGACCAATCAGTTGCAAAATATCCATGAAGTTTTTCTGACCAATCTCTGCTAAGAATTAAGCCATAAAATTCTGGAATATCTGCAACTAAAATATCAATAACTTGACATACCTTTGGATTAGATGACAGCCTTATGGTAACCTGATTTAATTCACCAATCACTTCAACTTGTGATCGATCTAACTAGAATATTCACACAACGGATTTTTGTGGTTGAATGTTCAACTTTGCACATATTGATTTTGATAGAATATTAGATGAAGCTCTAGAATCCACTAAACAATTATACAAAATTTTATTGAAAACTTCATAAGCAAGAAGAAATGGAGGAGTATGAGATCTTGACCTTCCTCCAATTAAAGCGATATTTTCTAGATCAACTTTACTGATCGCATTAGCTGGAGGTCTTCCCATCTCGTTGGAAGGTTGAGAAATGACATGATCAGGCAAAGGTTTTTCTGGTATAGCATGTAATTCTTTCAAAAGTACCTTTTGTTGGTGTTTTAACTTGCTCAATTCATAAAAAGTGATGTTAGCCCTAGTCTTCTTCATGTCTTCTATGATATTATACTCCATTTCATCTGGAACAATAAGTGTTCTTGCTAGAGTTGATGAATCTGTCTGGACTGGGCTGGTTTGAATTGCTTTAGATGTTGTTTTCTTGGGTGCAACTTTATCCTTAGTCAATGAGCTTGCGCTCTTTGACTTAGGAGTAGGTTGAGGAGGATCAAGTTGATTTCTACTTCGAGTGCTAACTGGGGATGCTTCTTGATCTTCCCCATCTGGGAGGATAAAATCCCACATACCTTGTACTTCTACAACTTCTTATTCATCAGTAGTTTCCTCTGTAGTAGTTTCTTCTTCTTCTTTTTCTGATTCAGCATTAGTAACAGCATTTGCTGGTTTTGGTTCAGTTGAAGGGTTTCTTCTAAAAGGCCTGAAAGACTTTTTAGAAGATGTTTCTGCCACTTGTTTCTTAATGTCAACCATTCATTAGACATGGTTTTCAAACCTTTTTGCAATCCTTCTAAATCAAATGGATCTTTTGATTTTTTTTTCTTGGGGTCTTCCTTAAAAGTGACTTTCTTGGATTTTCGTTCTTCTATCGCATTTTTCTTATCTAAAGCAATAATACGTTTCTCTACCACTATTTCTTCCTTCATGTTTTCTGCTAAAGTTTTTTTTCTATCCCTATCAACAAAGATTGCTATGTTTAATGGTAAAGCAGAAATGTACCACTCACTTCGCACTTCTTCACTAGGCTTGGAAGCAGTAGGGATTTTATTTAACAATTTATTGAAATGCGAATTGAAATCCTTGATAAGTTCTTTTGAGTCAGATCTAAGATTAGATAGATCATTGATCAATGTTGCTGTAGACCTGTCATCACCAAACTTAGTCAAAAATTGATCTTGAAAGATATCCCAACTAGTGATGGATCCAGATGGTAATGAGAAATACCATGATCCAACTGCTCCTTGTAGAGTATAAGGGAAAAGTCAGACAACAACATCTTCATTAATAACTCCATTAAGATTTATGGACAGCATAAAATTGTTTATATGTTCTTTTGCTAGCATGCCTGCTTCAGGATTAAACTTAGGCAGCCATTTTTTAGGATGGGCTGGTAATTGACTCAAGGGCGTAGGCATTAAGACTGCCGCTGGATTATTCCATGGCATTTGGGCCATCGCTGAACTATTAACAGAGGAAAGTGCAGAAGATGATGTTTGTGATTGGGAAGATGAAGATATTATAATTATATATGATTAAGAAGGTGATATGGATGTTCTAGTGGAGTGAGGGACCATAGTTTGAAGTGGAGGGGTGAGTGGTTGACTTCGTGGTGAAGAGGTTGGGATGGATGATGATGATGAAAGAGTCTCGCTATCAGACCCTTTAGGTGATTTCCTTGCTCTTTTTCTTGTAGGTAAAGGTAATTTAGTTGGTTGAATGCCAAAATTCTCACTATGTAATCTGGTAAGAGGATGAGCAGGGTTATATTGCGAAGTTACACTGCCTTGAGATTTATTAGATCTTTGAGGTGATATTGAAAATCATTGAAGTTTTTGAGTCAAAGATTCAACTTCAGGAGGTTCAATAGCAGATTCTTTTGAAAATTCAGGGTTTGTAGCAGTGTCTGTTCTTCTTGCGACTTCTAGCTCTAGATTTAAAATTTTTGAGTGCGATGGAGAAGTCGGGGGAGATGGTGAGGGTGATTTACTCTCATAATCGTATTTAGATTTAGATTTACTTGCCATTCATAGTTTGTGGCCCTCCTTCTAGCGCCAAATATTTTGAAGCCCCGAAAATCGGGTCTAGAAAAAGGGGGATACCCACCGGGTCTGGACCTTGGTTAGCAGCTCCTTTTCCGTTTCGTGTAGTGGGTCCAACTGGGGATAATGGGACCAATTTCCCAATATGTGTGTGTGTGTGTTGAGAATAGATATTTCCTTTCTAGAAAGGTTCCTAAGTGAAATGCTTTTATTCTATTTCTAATCTAATCACATGCAAATTGTATTCTAATTAAAACAGAAATATCTAATTCTAAACTAAACCCAGGATATAATCTTGTTTATGTGATTTAAAATGATTTCGAATAACAATCGATAATAAACATAATTCAAATTTTATAAGAAAAGAATTCAATAAAAACAAACCACTTCATAAAAAAAGTTATATGAAATAGTTGTGAAAAACATATCGCATAATAAGCTATTCATACATTAAGCATAAATAAATAACTATCACTGTACAAAAGTGCCAACTGATAACTTAAGCATTCAAGCATCAATATATAAATAAATGAACATAAATATAACTTTTAACAAAGAAGCAGAAATAGTTAAGAGATAAAAGTACCATTTATAACTGGTTCTACTCATGAGCTAGAAGCAGTAATGATTTATCTCTTCTTAATCCGATATCTACTAAGAGTACAGAAATGCAACATTAGTAGCAGATATTAGACACAGATATCAATAAATCTCATTCCATTCATTCATCAAAACCTCCTCTGAGGGTGCAGAAGTGCATGTTCTGAGGATAAGTTTTTGAAAAATTTCAGGACCCTTCTCTAAATGCATGAGAAGGGTTTAAATACTACTAACTAAATCTAAAAATAGTTTATTACAAAAATTTAGGATTCGGTTTAAATGACCATCCTTTTTCTAGGAAAAAAATAAAGTAAAACTAAAACTAAATCTAAAATTAAAAACTATTAGTTAACTATTTATGAATTTGATCTTTGAATTTGCAAGCATCCAACATTGATTTGAGAAGAGGAGGTTGGCCGACTTTAGATTTTAATTGTCCCAAAAAAAACAGAATCGGCAAGTGTTGGTGTGATCTTCTTAGTAGAATTAATGATGCAATTAAGAGCACTGCATTGACTGTGTGGTTTTACCAGAGATGTCCAGTAAGAATCCCAATTTAACTTTGTCAATCCTTGAATTGATTTTTCCTTTTCCTCAGTTTTCTGTTTCCACTCTGTTTGCAATTGTTGTGCTTGTGGAAGGTATCCTGGAATAGTTTCTGAAATCAAATTAACCTTGTGCAAATTTTCATTTACACAATCAACAATGTTGCTCGCTGCTGTAGCTGCTTCCTCTGTTTCTTTTTCTGCCTCTCTGATCTGTGCATCCCAATTATTAAAGAGTATTTCTTTATGAATGTCATTGATGATTGGTGCTCCTACTCTTTTTCCTTCCTCTGTGTTTTTCCATGCAAAAGAATTAGTAACTCTTTCATTAGTTAAATCATAATCATGTCGTATTTCTACGACATGATTAGTGATTTTATCACTTTCTTGACAAAAAGAGTTCCATTGTGAGATTTTCTGGCATAGTATATCTTGTTGTTGCAGTAGTTGACTATTCAAGGAAATGGACTCCGAGATAAAATATGTAAGCTTGGGGTCATATTTATGCATCTCTTGCATAATCTGTATTCGTTTCTCCTTTTTAGCCAAGCTTTTCTGATATCTGATATGCATTTGCTGAAACTCTTGCTGTAAATTTTCAAGATTTATCTATGATTCACTGTTAGCATGAGCTTGTTGCAATTGTTGTTGTAGAACTTGTATTTGATCTTCTTTTTCATTTAATAATAGTCATACCTCATATGCTTTGTCAATAGTTGCAGAGGCATAAGCTCCTGTAATCTGAGATAACCTAGTAAGATTTTCAGTAGGATCCGTAGTAGGATCTTTCCATAAGACATCCAATTGTTCTACATCAGTAGAGAGCACACTTTCTAATTTCCTCTTTTTTCTTTTCTTCCTTACTACTGCTTTATGTTGTGGGCTATAAAATATATCTAGAGGAGGAATTTCCTCTATTTTAAGTACAAGCTCAGAGGAAGGAGTAATAGGTATATGCTTTTTTCTGTTACATTGCCAGTTATTTCTGTAACCAAAACTTTTTTTGTCTGTACATGAGTTTTTATGTTCTGTCCTTCAACATTAATCAAATCATTAAATGTTTCCAATTCTTTATCTAACTGAGTGCTGATGGGTGGTTGTTGTACATTAAGAGGTGGAAGATTCAACTGTGGAGTAGTTGAAGTCTGTTGTTGTGAAATCTCTTTTGATTGAGTTGTATCCTTCACTGAGCCTTCACTTTTATCATTATCAGATTTTTTAGAACGTTCAGAATTTTATTTGTTAGACTTTGACTTAGACCTTTCTGTATCTGAGCTGCCACTGAGACTGACACTAGGAGTTGGTTCCCTTGCGGGTTCAAATCGCAAATTATCCAAAGGGATAGTGGTTAATCTAATTTCTCTGTACATTTTAAATTCTTGAAATTCTTCCGGGGAAAACCATGTTTGAGCTAAATGCAAAATTTCTTTAAATGAACATTTTTCTTGAAACATATCACCAAAAAGATCTTCTTCTCCAGAAAATACTCTTACTTTGACTGCAGTGGTGAAATTCTTAGTGACGTCATACGGGTCGAATAGCCTTCTTGGAAACTTGAATAATTGTAAACATGTAATATTGTTTACTTCCTTAAACGCATGACCAACATCAAATAATGAAAATGCTCCACAGGATACAGGAAATTGTGGTCATATGGCCTTCTTTTTATCCTTTAATTCTTTTGTCAAACCTCCCTCTCCACAGGTTTGATATGCAATTTCCCGAGCTATGAGTTTATCCAGAACATACAAGGGTAAAACATAAGGAGAAGAAAAGCTTCCAAAAACCCTCACAAAGGTAAATAATTCTTCTCCAAACCATCTTGTGATAGGGAGAATGTCTACTTCTGCTTTAGGGGAGAACCTTGGAGCATCCTTATTATACAATACTCTGTACAGAGGCAACATTATACCATGGCATATTTTTTAAAAATGAAGAATGAACTTTGATTCCCACAATTATTTGTGATAAACATGAATGGGTAGGGGATCCTGAATTGTCCATTGACAATCCATCATAGGGAACTTAGAAACAAAGTAGATTGAATCCATAACATAGGCAGATAGATAAAAAGGAGGATAAATCCTCTGAGAGACAGTCTGTTTAGACCGGTAATTGAAAATAGTTGTGGCTAAGTTATCAGACAATATTTTAGCCCAGTCTACAATGGTAGCGTTAACAGCAGCATTCAATAAGGGAATCCATTCAGGTAAAAAATTATTAGTGTTAGGCTTTCCAAAAAGCCTATATAGCATAGCAGCAACAAAACAATATGGAGAAGTGAGTGAACCAGTACTGTACATACCGTGTTTATCTTTCTTCAGTGGTTCATCTCTTCTGGACCATTCCTTAGTGCATTCTACGAAACTTGAATTTTGCTTGGCAAATTTCTCCATAAATTGTTTGTTGTAAGTTTCCTGAGGCTCCGGCAAATGATACATAAGCCTCAGATCTTCTGGAGTAAATGACCCGATGAGCTCTTGACTTTGAGTTCTAAACTGCCTATCCATAATATCAGTGCTATCCAGCACCCATTTTACCATGTCTGTATATGGAAGAATCCTAGGTCTTGCTGATATCCGGTGCAAAAATGAACAATCCAACTCTGTAAGAGATGCTTCAGAAGAATTACTTGAGCCTATGGTAGCCACAACATCCATTACTCTTGGGTTTTCTTCTTCAAGAAAATTAAACATACTCTCCCAAGTGGTGATGCCAACGTCTTTGTTGCAAGCAGTGTCTGCATACAAGGATTCCATCTCTTTACTCTCAGAACTCGAAGCTTTCTCTTTCTTTCCCATAATACTTTGAATATTGCTTTGTATAGTCTTTTGTTCGTCGCGCCTGCAGTTTTACAAATTAAGTGAGAATAATGATATGAGAAAGGTGACGGGATAGTTTTAAATGTTGAAGGCGTATGAAATATATTATTTAAATGTGAAATAACCTTTCAATCAAAACAAAATCATTTTCATTAATAATTGAAAATCCATTCATTAATTTGACATCAAAGCACATAACGGATATCGATTTATGGAAAGATTTTCTTCGTACAACGAGCTTTTTAAGAATCTGTGATAATGCGATCTGCGATTTGCTTTGCAATATCGCAAAATCGCAATATCACAAAATCTGCATTATCGCCATATCACAAATCACAACTTTCACAAATCGCAATCTAGTAAAATCATGAAATCGCAATATCGCAAAATATAACATATGAAAAATATCCGTTAATATATTTTCTGTGATATGCGATTTGCGATAAATATTTTAATGCATATTTTTTTGGATCGCACTATCGCAATTTAGAAGATTTTTCTTTGCAAAAGATATATTCTAATTTTTTGCGATGGATGCGATATTTTCTTCAAAGAAATGTTTTATTCTAATCTATCATAAACTTAAGTTTATTTAAAGATTTTCCAAAGAATTTTCTTAAGTTAATGATAGTAAGTTTTTATGAAAATGAAAACAGACACCAATAAAATTTTTTGGATTTTTAAACTAAGGGTCCCCACTTATTTAGTATTATTACTAATACCAAATAAGAAGGGGGGTTGTAGCTGGTCACAACAGGACCTAACAGGGTGGTTCTAGAATTCGATTAATAATATTTTATTCATGCACTGAATTCTAGATCGCCCTAATATTTTGTTATAAATAGAAGGGTTTTCCCCATTCATTAGTCACCTCCATTGCATTAGATCACTCTGGATCTACTCTTGGTCACCATTTTTCATTTTTGCCTTGTGAGCTCCCATTGAGTTCTATGTTTGTTTGGGTTTTCTACCACAATAAGAGAGAGGAATTTTAGATCTGAAATGCCAAGGACTTTCAAGAACCCATCCCATTGAGGAGAACCGGAAAACACCTTTCTTGTTTTCCTCTCAGGTGCCCCCTTTTAATATGATATAAAAATTCTTTCAAATACATTGTTCTTGTCTTGTCTATTGGATGCATGTAGCCATATTTTACTTTATCTGTTTAATGTCTTTTATGCTTGGATCTGGATTTGTGCAACATTATTTGGATCATCTAATTGTGGATTTAAAGATGTTTTGCAACCATAATTGATGTTAGGGCTATTTTTTATGCGTAGCTAAAGTGATATTTTACAACAAAAGATTCATACTAACAATTCATAACCTAAGCTGTGTTCGATGTAAGTGCTGCTACAAGGCCACCAAGACCTGCATTAATGTCCGTAACATTGAGATATCTAATCTCTCCAATATATTTTTTGATTATTTTGTAGGCCTCCACGTGCTTCTTCCACAAATGTGTATTGGCATTATATGATTCAGTTGTAACACCTGATAATGGACCACTGAGAACTCTAGGAGGAACAACATTAACACGCTTTTCAAACTTTTCCAAAATCCATCCAGCCACATCACTAGCATCACTTACTTTAGGCATTCATATAGTGCATCTTTACGTTGTCTTATACCTGGACGATGAGAAAATTTTATAGAGTTTTATAAGATAAGCATAAAGTTTCAATCATATGACTAAAAATAGGCGACTGTCAAATAAGTTAAAGAGAAAAACATATTTATTTTTGCACTTCACTACAATCTGAAGCCAACTATGAAAACATGGTTGAAATATTTCTAATAATTTGACAATTGAACCTATCTTCAACACAAGATAATTTATGCATGGTCATTGAAATTTAAAAGAAGACAAGAAAACTCACATGACCTGAAAATGATGAAATCAAAATGTATCTTTGACATGTATTCATGATATAAAATTGCTAATCCCTTCATAATAATATTGTAGGAATTAAATTCACAATTTTGAACAGGCCAATAGCCATTCTATTATTTTGTTACAAAATATTTCTCCCAATATCGACATCTATCACAAAATTATCCTGACAAACAAAAAGATTGTGTACTTTTGCTTGGCAGCAATACAATTTTATATTTTTCATAGTCAGCCACACTGAATTTTTGGTTCAAACATATCGTAAAACCACAATGCACTTTGGAACACATTCACTGCAATACTGATGTCCAAGTTGAAATTTGATGTGGTATTTAGACTTCTAAAGGGGAAAGAAAAAACAATTAGAGGATTAACTACAAGGAAAAAAGTTAGTAACTCATAAATATAATAACAACTTTAACTTGTTGCCTCAAGCCCAATAACATAAAACCTACAAGCACATTCTAGGAAGCACCAAAAATGGCATTACCTATCAAAAGCTAAGTATATATTTAATCCTAGACTTGAACCTAAGAAAACCTATTGAACTGAGGTTATAGCCCTGCCTGACTATAAACAATGTCTCGGTTACGAACATTGCTCATACATATAGTCATTTTTTATTCACCATCAATAAATTTTTTGGAACAGATTTTAGCACACTGTAGATTTGATTATGTTGTGTTATCAAATTAGGCTACATAAACTGTCTTCATGTTTTCAAGTATGAAGTTCAGGTACTTTCCATTGATGATGTCTTAAACTACTGAGGTAGGAAAAGAAACACTTGCAGCAACAAAAAGTGTTTGTCCTATTATATTAATAATGTTCTTTAAAAATCAACTATATAACCATAATTTGCAGTAATGGAAGCGACAATTTCAAAAAAATTGAAGATGGGGTCCAAATAAAAAGGAACCTAATTGGAAATTATCCTTCAATTGAGAACTATTAACAAGTGAGAAGCCCCAATGGTATGAGCTACATTTACAAGCCTCTGTGAGTTTCTCCTTCTTCAAAAATGTATCGAATAACATTGTGTGTTATCTGTGGGATAGGTACTGTAGTTTTGGATTCTTTATAATTCTACAGAATTTGCAATCGCGCAGGAGGGAGAAATTTGTTTCCTTTTGAATAAAATGCAGAATACAAAGTCTTCAAATAGAGATTAACCAAAAAAAAATTTTTGTTACAACATATACATACACGAGAAAACTAACAAAAAATTTAAAATAAAATGTATCATTTAAAACCCAACAAACTTGGTCCAACCTGTTCATAGTTTTAGTTACTCGTTTACACTTCTTGTGAACATCAGTTTAATATTTTCTTTGAAATATTGAAGTGCGGTGTGAAGCATTTGATTGCATTAATGGCTTATAATGAGTGCATAAACTCATTTGGGCTTACATGGGTAGAGTAGTGGGATTATTCATTCAGTGACTAGGAGAGAACATAGCAGAACAAGTCTGTGGTCATGACCAGATTATAAGATTATAACAAGAAGATGAAATATGTTGCATTTGATGGGGCCAAAAAGGTGAAGGAATGGACTTCGGCTCGTATCAGTTGGGCCAAACATTAATACCAAAAAAATCTCTAGAAGTAAAATGGTAGTCAATGTCCAAAATTTTCAGAAGAAATGAGTGTTGGAAGGGCTTATGTGTGAATTATTTTTCGTCCACTCAATTCCAGAGTAAATTTATATTGTATTAATTTTTGGGTCAAAGTTTTGAGTATATTAAATGACTGAACCATGTCAAGATATTGATTGACTTTACAAAAACAAAACCAACATGGGAACGATATAAATTAACTAAATACAGATGTAATCACAAAAGGTTGAATATTAAAACTTAAATGCACCAAGATCATGTGTAGAACAAGTGGCATGAAAATGTGAGATAGAATAAGCAAGATGTTGATTTCATCAACAAATAGAGTTTAACAAAATTACCTCGTAATCAGTTTTGGCCTCGTCGCTGCCAAAAGAATTCGGCCTCATCATTTCTAGAAGCATCCCGATCATCATGTAGACTTGACGCATCTATCAGATGATTGTCTTGATTGTTTTATGCCATCCACCGAGTTACGGCTACAAGTTCTTCCTACTCTTCCTCTTCTCATCGAGGGCTCGATTCTTTATTCTGTGGCCATTCTTCCTAGGAGAAAGCCAGGTCCTTTGATGAACTCCTGCTGCTCTTGCCCATGGCTCGGCTCAGCTGCAGAGGATATATCCAAAAATCTATATGGAAAGCCTGAGTGCAAATTCGAAACCCTTTTCAGTAATAAGAGTAAAAAAATTCAGAACCCTTTTTTATTAATTTATTTTCATTTTTTCAGCCTTCTGTTCGTGGATTGAGAAATTTTCCCTTCTAATGCACTTGTTCCCGCATTTTTACCTTCTGGAAAAATTTGAGAGACTAGGAAGGATTCCCCCAAGGTTTGGAAGTTCCCACCTTTTTTATGCAAGGATTTCCTCGCAATGATGGTCACTAGAGCCTCTTGAGTCCTTGTTGGTCCGCTCTATTAGGGAAAAGGTTCTCAAGGGCCTTAATATATCATTAGTTTTACATATGAAGATATCTCATTTATATAGTATTGTAATTATATTATTGTAGTATTTTAATATTTCTTGAGTTATAGAGTTAATGAATACATGTAAGTGTAGGTAATGATTTTAATGGAGGGTGTTATAATATTAATTTAAGGAAATTGAAAAATGGAGAGGGTCATGAAATAAATACAAAGATCTTCATAGGGTTCAAGGGGTGTCAAGGTGGTAGAATATTGCAACTAAGAGAACTATATAGAAATTTAGGAAATATTGATAGAAATTGCACATATGTATATGTTGTGGTGCAAATGCAATAATGTTTTTGAAATTATTTTGTAAGGTATGGAAATGGTCAAGTTTGCCATGTTTTTTAAAAGTATCCATGTGTACGTAACGGTGGAGTAAATGACTTATGTTAGGAGCGATGAGGTTGAACCCCAACAAATACAAGCAAGGAAATCAATCTAGTAACGTTGGTGTTCTGGGTCGATAAGCATTGGGCTATTTAACTTGCTTTCACATACATTTTTTTTTTGGATTGAAATTGTTTTGATGAACACAAGCAAGTGGCAATTAATTGATTTTAGACATTGTAATGTGGTAGAAGCATCTCAAATTCTATTAAAGCACCACTTTAAATCAACAGTCACAACTAAGTGGTATCTATTATATGAAAGTCACTCTAGACATGGACCTAACCCTATCTTAAATAAAAAACCCCCTTAAGAAGGAAATTCGGCCCATGAGGGGTGAACATGTCACATGGAAATATTGAACACTTGTTGGGGAATAATAACACACTATTTTCACCCACCAAGAAATAAGAAATCCCCCATCAATGTTATGCACTACTTTAGATGGGTTGAGTGTCCTTGGCTGCCTCGAACAATTGTATTGAATGTATGTGATGCTAACTAAGTTAACAAACAAAACGTGTCTTCAATAATGGTAACAATATTTGCACACTAATAATTCATTGAACATTCAAATTAGGCTTTAATACTTGTAACCAACCATACATGTAGTTGATCAAGTTGACCAACCTAACATGCTTCTAGTAGTGATAACCAAAAGGTACAAGTTGGTAATCGGGTGGCCAATTTGGTATGCCTCAACATTCATAATTGAACATAAATGTTGTTGATGGGGTTGACCAGCCTAACATACCTCTCACAATTGTAGTTAAACATGCATGTTGATAGTGTTAATCTCCAATATAGTGTTAATAAAAAATAGATGTTAATAACCAACCTAAAACATAACGAACAATGACAATGGAATGCGCATGTCAATAAATAAAATAATAGACATGACATGTTTTTCATTAACATGATTGACATGACACACAACTCACTATGTTGACCAACTTGAAAAACTATTGGTTTTGTCAATGAACTAAAATGCCTTTAACGAACACAACCAAATGTGCATGATGTTGAACAAGTAAACCAACCTGACATACCTTTAACAATAGTAACAATGTGTGCAATTTGTGGATTGGGAAAGCCAAACTAACATACCTATGATAATCAGAATCAACCATACATGCCTATTCTGATCAACCTTTCACAAGTTCCATTGATTTTGTGCAAAATTAAGCATGTCATGCAACTCTTAGACTAACTTTGATACATATACAAATTAAGTTTGTATTTACTTGTTAGAATTGTGTTAAAGTGTTTCCCCTTTCAATGTCACAAGTTTGAATCCAACGGAAATTAAGGTATGTATACCTCCATGGATTAAATAGTAAAATCATTGCATGAACGTCATCAATTTTCCCACGAACAAGGGGGTCTCACATGCCAATTTAGCATATACCTATATTATAACTTTATATTAAATACTATTATTATTTTCTTGTGTTAATATGAGTGCTTTTAATATTTAATATATAGTTAAGTAAATTACCCCTTCACTAATTAGTGAAGTATTTACTATTGGATGAGAGAGTTGTAAGGTTGAAATTTCTATACCCTGTGTTAATTTGTGTTTTTGTATAATTTCAATGGAAAATTGGATTTCATAAATATCCATGGATCCATTAAAGGCATTTACACATGCCAACCAAAGACATTCAATAGTTGGGTTAAAACCAGCGGTTGAGAGGAGTTCATTATCATAGTCATCCAAGGGTTTCCATACTAGAGAAATTAGGGCATGTGTTTGATTTATGGGCTAATGTTTGAATGATATGAGAAGATGGCTTAGTGCAAGTCCTTCTTATGGTAAGGTCCTGCACCTTTTCCTTTATTTATTAAAGTAAACTTGGAAGAATTTATTACAAATATATGATACATATAATGTGCAAACCATTCACAACATCATGACATTAAACATTTACATGAGATGAAACTTATTTCATGTTCAATATATTTTTCCTTTAAAAAATAAATATATGCTACCATGATATAATATAGTGATTCACCAACATTGACCACCAAACAAATGACCTAAACGACAAATGTTATGTATAGTGAATGTCATCCACCATAAACTATTATTATTAGCCACTTTGACACCCCTAAGTTTATGGCCACTCATTGAACATGACTCCAAGAGTTGTTTCGAGCTTTGTAAACTTATTCTTTCCAAAAATATTGACAAGGATGTCTCATCACTGTAGCATTTTTTTTCTACTTCTTTCATCAAATTCTCTGCAACCACATTTTTATGTTATCCTTAATTAAGATTTCAATTCCACGTGTTTTCTTATTGCATATTTTAAAGAGTTTCCTTCATTCTCATGGTAGACACAGAGTCGCATTCATGGGTCCCTCTGTGTTATGGGGAGAATCTCATTACTTACAATGCTTTCTCTCTAAATCAACACATTGAAAGCACGGTATGATCAAACAAAACATATTAGCACATAAAATGCCATCGATTTCGAGTTAATCCCTAACCTACGGCATGGAATTTTTTTTTTTGAATAACTTTTGTCAATGAATAACATCATTGTGTGTAAAAAGGTAATGCAGTTTGGCTTGGAAATTGCTTGTTGCATTAGGGGGTTTAATGAGTTACGGGTTAAGGGTTTAGGGGTTACGGGTTAATGGTTTAGAGGTTTAGGGTTTACGGGTTAAAAGTATTTGGGGTTTAGAGGTTTAGGGTGTTATGGGATTTAGAAACTAAGCATTTTACGGGCTAGGAGTTAATGGGGTTAGGTTTAGGTGGTTAAATGGATTAGGGTTTTAGGATTTTAGGGGGTTAAATGGGTTAGGGGTGGGGAATTAGGGTTTAAGGGGTGAGGGGTGAGGGGTGAGGGGTTTAGATGTTTAGGGTTTAGGGGGTTAAATGGGTTAGGGGTTTACGAGGTTAAATGGGTTAGGGTTTAAGGGTTTAGTGGTTAGGGGTTAATGGTTTATAGGCTTAGGGTTTTGGGGTTAAATGGGGTAGGGGTTGGGAATTAGTGTTCAAGGGCTTAGGGGTTACGATGGTAGTTTCATTGGTCTCTATTTGTGCACAATAGTTCTTTATTCTTTGTGTCTCAATGTAAAAATTTTGTAGGCACCATTGCTTGTTGCCATGTCTTCTTTATTTATTAATTTCTAGTATTTTTTAGCCATCGCTTTACATTTATTGATAAAAATGTCTATTGCAATTTAAAAAAATGTATGTTCAATCTCCAGTTTCAAACTTAGCCATAGTGTTGTCACACAATTTAAGTCTATAGAATGGAAATTTCATGAATTCTTAGTAACCACACTACACCTCATGACTGCTACAGAAAGCTTAAGTTTGAGTGTCCCACATTCATGAGAAAATTGGTGATTATACTCTTGTGCCTCCACCTGATTGTGTCTTAGAAATGTCCATGTTTTTTGAAAAAACATCCTAATGTTATTGACCTTGTCCCTTAACAGACCAAGGAAACATATGAGACTGAGATGAATGGAAAGAACTAAAAATTTGGAGAGAGTATAAGAGACTAGGATGATTTAAAGGATAAGCTTGAAGAATGTAACAATTATGAAACAATTGAAAGTTGTCCCAAAGAAACATTTGATAATGTGAAACCTTCTTCTGCACCAGTCAAGCTAGAATACATTCATGTGAGAGAAAGAAGAGGTTAGGCAACCGATAGGCATAACTTGGAAGAGAGGGTATCGTTTCCTCATTTTAATGAAAGATTTTATTTACATTTTGTATATAGAAGGTTAACCATTTTAATCTTGCAAACAAGGGGGAATTAACCCAAATGTAGGTCCCAACTAGACCTGCTCTCGTTTGGAATGGATAATCCCAATGAGTTTTAAGGATTGTTGTAAGGGTTAGGTGAATAATGAGTTAGTGGTTTAGGGATTATGGATTATGGGCAAAAGGGTTAGGGGATTTAACATTTAAGGATTTTACGGGTGAGGGGTTAATGGGTTATGGGTTGAGAGTTACTAGCTTCACATTGGAAAGTCGTGTGAAAAATAATTGTGCATTGGAGTTCAAAGGTGGTGAAATGATAAGGCAAGGGAGGATGAGGGAAGCCAACATTAGACTCTTAAATATGGTTTGGTGTTGTTCCTGATGGTGGCCTTTGAAGAGGAAGTGTAAACATCATAGGAAGGTTTACGGAGGAAGTGGCTTGTGTGTGCTTGTCATGTGAATTTGCTGGTTTGGTGTGTTCAATGGGGCCCCGCTACTCAGTTTCCTAGCCATTGGCTATGTATGGGTAGAGGATAGGAAGTTGAAGGGATGTGAGATCATTCGTTTCCATTTTTCTTGGCTTTCAGTGAGCCTATTTTTTTTGTGATAAGACAGGAAGCTAGAATTTGCAGTCCAGGAAACCTCGAGGATGGTGGTAGAAAAATAGTTTATTTTCCAAATTTCATGCCCTCTAGTATGGGTGTGACAGTGTTTGGCGGATTGGTGTGTGGTCTCTATGTGGAGAATTTGGAGGCTGGTCACTACCCTAAGGGGATTTATTCTCAAGCATCGGCTACTTTTTCATCGTTTGTTGTTCAATTTCCTATGTTTATTTGGTGGGTGATGATATTTGGTTTTTCTGGTGGTGGAATTATTTATGTGGTAGTGGGAGGTGTCTCTGCGCTTCCTTCTGCTGGTGGGAGACGACATTTTTCTCCTTCATTGGTGGTCTTTGTTTTCTATAGTGGGGGGTCTAGTCTCTTGACTCTACAGATGGAGGGGTTCCTAAAACTTGGCGAATTATGAAGTCCCTAGTGTGGTGTGGGTGTTCTCCCTCCATTGTCATCTATGGCCCTGTGGTAGTGGAAGACTCAGAAATAGTCATGGTGGCTCCATGCCAGGGTGTAAAGATTGTGGGGCATGCATGACTCACTAGTGTGGGTGCGCATGGGGGTGGTGGAGGAGGTAAGCGAGGGGATAATAGAGGTGGGGGTTTGAGGGTTCAAAAGTAGAGTGCATGGGGGTGGTGGAGGAGGTAAGCGAGGGGATAACAGAGGTGGGGTTTTGAGGGTTCAAAATTAGAGTCTTCATGGCAAAGGAGGTCATGGTAGCAAGGTGAATCACAGGTTTGATTGATTTGAGGTAAATGAGGGGGCAGGTTATCCAACATTGTTTCCTAGAGAATGGTCGTGCACTTATCAACAAACTAATGGAAAGAGTGCACACAACTGAGAAATTTTGTCATGAGGAGCATGCAGAGCAGATGGAAACATTGTGCTAAATGTACTATTTACGGTGCCAAGTCTGGAGGAGACTGGTAGTTGTTTGGCGAGGCCAAAATAAACTCATTGAGAAAGTAGAAAAGTTGGAGACTTGGTTAGCGCAGTTTGAAGGGCATGGTCAGTGTGACTTCTATCCTCCACCACATCTAGGAACAACCCCAAACAACCCTACATCCATCACATTGGACGATTAGTATTCTATTTGGTGTTATTTATGTTTTATATGTGTTTTTGTCCCTCTAGCCCAACCATTTATGGACAATGTCCATATACCCTCTTTTGCATTGTTTTACATCTCGTGCAATTTTTTGTCAACAAACCTAGTCAAGGTGAGACCATTTGCTTTGTAACTAGCTATAGGTAATCCTTCTTTCCTACAAGAATATAACATTGACTTACAAAAAAATAAAGGTTCATACATCATTAAAAAATTAATTAAGTTTCATACTTAAATTAACAAATGTTCATACCTATTTACTAAATAGGTCTATAAATATATATTGCATGTTTATCTATTTAGTATTTATTAAATGTAAATATGAAGATTTAACCTTAGATTTAAAACAACTCACACTTTTAACATAAATCGATGAAGCTTAAAAATTAAAATTTATGGTCAAATATTAAATATAATAAATATAAATATAAATTTGGCTATCTAACTAATATTACCTTTACTAAAATAATAATGAAGGAATTGGTGTAAAATTGATATATGATACATGCAATTATGTTAATTGTAGATGAATCCATTTGCACTATTAAACTTTAGAGACAAAAGGGTATTCATAATTTTAACACTGTAAATCTAGAGACCCCTTTGTCTCTAAATTTTAACACTGCAAATGGATTCAGAGACACCTATAGTGAAATGTAACACTTCGGTACCAAAATTGCAATTTTCCATATATGGAGTGACACAATTAAAAATTACTGACATAAATGACTAATTCATATACTTGTTGTACTTTTTATTTGGCCATATTTTTATTCTTAGACTATAATAGTCATTTACATTAATCATTATTAATTTTTGTCACTTATTATCTAGTCATATATCTTAATCCTAGACTAAATTAGTCATTTAAGTTAGTCACTTATTATCTAGTCATATAGTTTATCCTTGGACTAAATTAGTCGTTTAAGTTAGTCGCTTTTATTTTAGTCACTTATTATCTAGTGGTATATTTTATTCCAAGACTAAATTAGTCATTTAAATTAGTCATTTTTAGTTCGGTCACTTAAAATTGTTCAAATTTAGTAGCAATTCACTTGAAATAATTGCGGTGACTAACATTTTTAGTCACCTAGTCATTAATTTCATCATTTTTTACTAGTGCAGGCATGTAGCTCCCAAATCGCAGGAAATTTAACATTGCTATCCGGAAAATTGTGGGGTGCTAATTCAAAATCTGATGGATCGTGTTGACATAGCATAATGGATTCATCTGGAGGAGCATTGTGAGATGATGTCCACTTTGGAAAGGATGCACTACTTCTAGTGCCAGGTCAGGGAGTGATTGGTGGTTGTAAAGCGAGGCCAAAACCACCTTGCAAAAAAAGTTAAAAAGTTGGATACTTGGTTGGCACACTTAGAAGGGCACGTCCAACGCAACTTCTGTCGACCACCCCATCCAAGAGCAGCCCCAAAGAACCTAGATTGCATAATGTCAGATGACTAGTATTCTCTAAAGTGTTTTTAATGTATTTAATGTGTTTTCGTGTCTTTGTCCCTATCATTTACGGACGTTGTCCTTAGCCTCCTTTTAGTATTTTTGTCACTTGTTTCAAACATTTGTCAAGAAACTCGGTCAGGGTGAGACCACCTAATTCTTTCTCTATTGGTTGTACATATTTTCACCATATGAATAGAATATTGACTTTAAAAATCAATGTTATGTTTATCTATTTCTTAAATGCAAATATGAAGATTTAACCTTAGATTTAAAAAAACTCACACTTTTAACATAAATGAATGAAGTTTAAAGATTAAATTTTATGGACAAAGAAATATAATATAAATATTAATTTAACTATCTAAATATTACCTTTACTAAAATTATAATGAAGGAACTAGTGTAAAGTATATATATGATACATGCAATTATGTTAACTGAAATTTTCCATTTATGGAGTAATACAATTAAAAATTACTAACATAAGTGACCATGTCATGTACTAGTTTTACTTGTTATTTGGTCATATTTTTATTCTTGGAGTATAATAGTCATTTTCATCAATCATTATTAATGTTTTCACTTATTATCTAGTCACATATTTTAATCATAGACTAAATTAGTCATTTAAGTTGGTCACTTTAGGTTTAGTCAATTATTATCTAGTTGTATATTTTATCCCTAGACTAACTAGTCATTTAAGTTAGTCACTTTTAGTTTAGTCACTTATTATCTAGTCGTATATTTTATGCCTAGACTAAATTAGTCATTTAAGTTATTCATTTTTAGTTAGGTCACTAAAAATTTCTGAAATTTAGTAATAATTCACTTGAAATAATTGCGGTGAATAAATTTTTTAGTCACCTAGTCATTAATTTCATAATTTTATACTAGTGTATAAATCAACATCTACACTCGAATCAATGTATATATTGCAAGTAAGAAAACATGATTATAAACCAACGTCTACACTAAATTAAATGCATATAATGCAAGCAATCAAATACGATTAGAGAACACCATCTATACTAAATCAATGCATTTAGTGAAAACGATAAAGTAGGATTAAAAATCATCTCCATTGAAATCAATGCATCTAGTACAAGAAATCAAATATAATTAGAAATAAATATATACATTGAAATTAATGAATCTAGTGCAAGGAATCGAATAGGCTTATAAATCACCATTTACACTGAAATCAATGCATTTACTCCAATAAATCAAATAGCATTAGAAATCATCTACATTGAAATTAGTACATCTAGTCAAAGTAATGAAATATCATTAGAAATCAACATCTACACTAAAATAAATGCATCTATTGCAATAAATTAAATAGGATTATAAATCACCATATAAACTGAAATCAATACATCTATTCCAATAAATATTCTTCCCTCTGCCCCCCTCCATCTATATCTATATCTCCCTCCATCTCTCCTTTGTCTCTGTATCTCACCCTCACAAACACATGATCTCTCTATCCATATCCAACAATAACCTTGTCCCTCCCGCGCTATCACCATCTATCTCTTATTTCTCTTTACCTTCCATCTATATCACTATCTTCCTATGTATTTCTATATCAACCCCAAAACATACGCTCTTTTTCTCGAATATATTGATATATCACTACCTCATCCTCCTCCTCTCTCTCTCTCTCTCTCTCTCTCTCTCTCTCCACCCGTCTCTCTCTTTGTATTTATTCTTACCTCCCTCTCTCTCCCCCTCCATCTTCATATATATTATCCTACCTCTCTCCAATATTTCACATCTTCTCTCTCTCTCTCTCTCTCTCTCTTTTCACCTTCCAAATTTTCTACTATATGCCTCTCCCTCTCCTTATCTACCGCCTTCTCTCCATATCTCTTTTGTCTCTTAATCTCACCCCAAACATACACACTCTCTCTCCATCTATCCTTTGTCACTCCCGCTCTCTCCCCGCTTCTCACTCTATATGTATTTCTTCTTCCCTCCCTCTCTCCCCCTCCAACTCCATCTCCTTATACATCCCTCTCTTCTCCTCCCTCTTGTCCTTAGTCTCTCTCCCTTTTTCTCTTACCTCCCTCTCTCTATATCGCTCTTTTCCTTCCTCTCTCTCCCTTTTTCTCCTGCCTGTATCTCTCTCTCCCTCTCTCTCTCTCTCTTTTCCATTCAATCATCTCTCCCTCTCTTTTCTGTCTAATCCTCTACTATCATCACTCTATCTCTCTCTCTCCATTATGATACTATATCCCTCCCTTTCTCCTTATCTCTCTTTCCCTCCCACCTTGTCTCCATCTCTCATTTTATGTATCTTTACCTCACTCGAAAACATATACACACTATCTCCATCTCTCCCTTGTCACTCCCTTTATCTCCACTTCTCACTCTATATATATTTATTCTACCCTCCCTCTATACTCCTCCAACTACATCTCTGTATCCCTCCCTCTCTCCTTCTCCTCTCATCATTACCCTCTCTCCATTTCTCTCCCACCTCTCTATATCTTCCCCTTTTTATGTATCTCCCTCTCTCCACTCTCCAAGCCACTTCCCTTCTCTCTCCCTTTCTCCTTCTATCTCTCCCACCTGCATCTTTATGTCTCTCTCTCCCTATCTTATCCTTCAATCCCTCTCTCACTCCTCTCCCTCTCTCTCTCTCTTCGTTCCTCCTATCCCTCTCCTTTAGTTTATATTTCTCTCTCCCTTGTCACCCCCCCATTTATCCACCTCTATCATATGTCTTTGTTCTCCCCTCCCATATATATCTCGAGTTAATATATATATCATGATATATTAATATATATTATAATATAAAAAATCTAATATTGTATTAATCCTAAGTAATTAAATTTAATAATTAACATTATAACATATTAATATGAATATTAGATTTAATAATAATAATAATAATAGTTTAACATTAATATTAATATTCTAATATTAATATTAATATTAGGTTTAATAATGTTTTTTTTTCGCATGATATTAATAATAATTTGGTCCATGGTATTTGGTCCATAGGCTTGGTATATAATTAGATATTGATTTCAAATACTATTTTATATAGTTTTATTTATTTACCTTACCTATTTATAACTCTTTTATATTTATTTATTTACCGCACATCTTTGATAAATACGGGATTTGGCCCATGGTATTTGGCACATAGGATTCACATAAATAAAACCTATTTATCGAGTTTTTGTAAATATAAAGAGGTTTATGAAGGAAATATAAAAACAGGTTTTATTTATTTATCATACCTCTAGCTTATTTATATTTTTATTTATTTACCATACTTGAGTAAGTATAAAAATGGGTTTTATTTATTTTCCATCCTTTGGTTTTTTTATATTTATATTTATTCACCATATCTCTTTTTTGAGTGCTTCTAAACCTCTTCATATTTTAAACCTATATTGTTTAATTTATTTTTAATAAATTTTTAATTGTTTATTTATATCGTTATGTAAGTTATTGTTTAAGTGGACATTATTTCATTTTTTATTTATTTTTATCTTTTTATCTTGAAATTTCAGGCTGACAAACAAACTTACACATCTCCCCCATACTAGGTTGTAGAATGCGCCTCTCTATGTAATAAAATCTATGCATATGAATGCATTGCAGGAGGTTATGAGAAGAGTGTAAGAGATAGAAGAATCTATACCATAAAGAAATGTTGATCTAGATTACTCTAGTGTATAGAAAGACATGCATTTTTTGAATATATCATAGATGAAAAGACCATCCATGTGAAATGAACATGACACCACTACTATAAGGGTGATTTTTCATGTAATTTCTCCCAATATACGAAATGTCCCTACATTTGAAGAATCATCCTTTTCAAAAGTTCACACATAAATTGTTAGACTAAATAGAATAGATAAATAATATGTAAAATGAAAAAAAATAACTAAAAAGAGGACGTAAACAAAGGTTGTTATCTTAACATAATTTTGGAGGACCAACATATAATTCTAGAGAAAGGCTTGATCAAGGTTAAAATATCAATGAATTTCATTAAAGGGACAAATACCACCATGATTTCAAAATATAAGCCCCTTAGTGATTGAAGAAGAGGAATTACAAGAAGAAGAATACATAGATTAACATCATTCTCTTACATATGATAATTTATCACTATAGAATCTAAAAAGATGATGCATGTCCAACTATTTTCATTGGTGGGAGATCATATTTAAGAAATTTAAAATCCCAATAAACAAGTGAATATTATTCAAACTACAATATAGTTGAACAAATATGAGGTAATGTTGCAATTCAAAATACCAATATTAAAAACCAAGGAGAAACATGGGAAAATAGAACTATATAGGAAGAGAAAGTTGGATTAGATCAAATGAAGACCAACAATCTAGTCGATGTCATTAAAATATATTATAATAACATGGATGAATAGTGTAAAATCCATACCTCTATACTTTTCTTAAAAGGTGATTGTGATTCCTGAGTAAAAGGAAAACATTCTCAAACATTGTGTAAAGGATAATGTATCTAATAAAAAGGTATAAAAAGTTATTATATTTCACCAATAAAAGAGATATATCGCTCTTATCTCAAACCAAGGTAAAGGAACTCCTCTCTACATCTCCTTGCAAACACCAAAGCTCATATTTCATAGTTATTTAGTGGATAGTGGTGCAAAAATTAACATCATGCCACTTGAAATCATGAAAGAAATATTTCTAGATTGCACTATATAATATGAGGTTGGTGAAAATATTTTTGTTATCAATTAAAAACATGTATTCGCTTATGGTGAAATTAAGGACTTCTATGTTTCTACAATTTTGATCCCAAAAATCACCATTATCTTTAACACAGTAGTGGTGGAGCTACCTATTTCTTATGAACTCCTCTTGGGAAGAGAGTGGAGTTTCCTTTTAGGAAGGCTTATGATGTGTTTTGGGAGGTGTATCATGCTTTTAGATCAAGATCATTCTATGATAAATTGCCTAGAGAAATGAGGAGTCTAGTATTCTTTAGGAAGAAAGAGGTTTATTGAGTAATTAGATGCATTGACAATGGTCATGGAAATTATAATATATTAAATGGTGTATATATTTAAAATAGTGGTGGTGAAGTTTATCTCCCATCCAATGGTAAAATTTCTTTGATGGTGATTCCTCAAACATGGGATCACAAGTTGGAATAATATCAGAGGCCAATGAGGAATGCTTTTCAAATTCCATTTGTTTGCAATTTTCATCTATAAATAATGAAGCTAATTATGACGTACTAGTTCAAGGATCACTTCTATCTCGCGAAAAAGAAATTAAAAATTTTGTTTTTTTAAAGATTTAAAATTTATTTTCAAAAATATCAGTGAGAAGTATAATATGAGGAAGGAAAAATTAAATGATTATGTAGAAAAAATATAGGAGCTAATGAAAAATGTATATTCTTTCAAAATAATTTTTTTCTCATGGGAAAAAAACTGAAATGATGATTCTTTGGCAGTGGAAGCATATGTGTTCAATTATGATTCAACTAAAAATTAATATCAGATTCAACTTTTACTCTCCCCATGTATCCTAGACAACCAAAAAAATTGGCAGGTTTTTTATAAAAAACAACATAACATTGAATTTCTTTCTAGGGAAGATGAAGAAAATTAACAAAATATGGAAAAATAAAAGATATCAATATCTTTGGAATCAATGTTTAATCATAATGATCAAACACATATTTTTGAGTTCCTATAAGAATCATGAAGTAAGGAAATTAAAGGAGTTAGAAACATAAATATTGCAACTTATGAGGAACCCAAATGATTAAATGTTGGGACAACCTATACTTATTATGAGGTTGGCCATTATTGCACCCTGTTTAATTTGTTTTAGAATGTATTCATGTGGACATATCAATATTTGAAGAAATAATATAAGAGGGTCATCCATCATGCCATTCGTTTAGAAGGAGCTAAACTAGACGGGAAAAAATAATAGATAAGTAATACAAGATTAAAACCTTTGATTAAGCTGGAAATCGAGAAAATGGAAAATGTTGGAATTATTTTTCCAATAACGAATATGGAATGGATTGTGATTGGTGTCACTTTCAGGAACAAGAATGGAGAAATAAGGTTATGCATTGGTTTTTTTGATATTAAGAAAGCATATCTTAAAAAATATTATCACATTCGAAATATGAAAATCTTATTGCAACAAGTTACTGAAGTGGTGGAAATGTTGATATTATATGGATTTTCTAGATACAATCAAATAATAGTGGCAAAAAAGGATAGAAAGAAAACAACATTCAACACACCATGGAGAACTTATGCTTATTCTATAATGTATTTTTTATTGAAGAATGATAAGGCTACATTAAAAAGAGCCATGGATTACAAATTTAAAATAATGATAGGAAAATCATGGAGAACTATAAAGAATACTTGACTATGTATTCTACACTCAAGACATTTCAATAGGATCATTTACAACAAAATTTTAGAAGATGTAAAAAATGTGGAGAATTCCCTTATCTTAATAAATTTTTATTTGTAGTATAATAAGGTATAATGTTTGGCTACATAGTAATCCAAAAAGTGATTTATATAGATATAGAATGAGTCAAATTATTTGAATTAAAGTCTCCTAATACAAGAAAAATAGTATTCATTTTTGGGAATGAATTATGTAAGATTTTTTCTCCATATTATGCATATGGTGACAAAACCTTCAACAAATTTCTAAATAAGGGGACTGTGTTTAAATCGATAGAATAAAATCAGAAAGCCTTTAACAATATAAAATTTAGAACAACCTAATATGTTTTTATTTTAATCATCCCTAACTTAACTTTTTCATCGTAGAAGAATATATTTTTAGTGTTAACTCAATGAACGAAACTAAAATAATAGCATCATATTTCCTTCATGAGTAAGTCATTACAAACGTATCAGTTAAAATATTATTCGATCTAAAAAAATGCTTATGCCCTATTCAAATCTATTTCATAGTTCAAAAGATACATTTTGACATAATATGTGATCGCGTATGTAACTTATCGACAGGTCAATCATGTTAAGAAAAAAATGGTGAGAAAGGAAATGGGCTAATGAGTTGCTAAATGTATAATAATATGATATTGGTATCAAGCCCGTAAAAGTTGTGAAGAAAAAATCCCTATTTAAGTCCATTGGAGGGGTTGAAGAAATGGGCATTCAATCTTTTAGTGAAGAAGATCAAGACACACATTCAACATATGAATGGTAAAAATATCTTGTGTTTGAATTAAAATCAAGACAATCTATGTATGAGATTATAGGAAAATGAAGAGGAGTAAGAGCCCTAAATCTGAAATTATATTCTTATGTATTAGTATTTATGATTTCATTTAGAAGAAACATTGCAAAAATATTATTTATAGTCCTTCTTCAGAGAAAAGCCCTTGGAATAATTAGAGAAATGCATAAAGGAATATTCGCAGGGAATTTTTCCCTTGTTGAGATAGCTCATAGAATTATTAGAAGTAGATTTTGTTGGGAACACACTATAGAGAAACTCATGATTATGTAAAAAAATATCTCTCATCTCAATATTTATCAAGAAACCAAAAGAATGTTTCCACATTTCTAAAAAGTATTTCAACATATACTCCCTTCACTCAATGGGAATTGGATGTTACTTGTTGAATTAACCCAAAATAAAATCATGGTTAACCTTATATAATATTTGAAATATATTACATCACCAAGTAGGAATAAGTGGCATCCTTAAATAGATATTAGACTGATCTGAATGGATTGTATTAGTTATGTTGTGCTAAGTATCCAAATAGTAATAATAATGTGTGCATAAGGTTCTCCATAATTTGCAGGTTAAAAAAATAGTTTTGGCTTTGTTAAAAAAAATTATGTGTGAGGATTGATTAAGTATTTTAACTATTTATCATTGTACAGTAGTAAATAATAGAGAAATAAACTTCACAAAGCACATTACTTAGCAAATTGTTGAAGCAATTCACCCCTCCTTAGCTACATCAGTTGGTCCAGCTCCCAATGGCATGTCCCTCATGTATTAATTTTCTCAAAATGTAAGTGCAAGTGAAAATGAGCCTCAATAGGCAAAACTGTCTATAAAATTAGCTTCAGAAGGTATGAATTAGCCATAGATGACTATTCATTTACATAAAACAGATAAAGAAAGCCCATTACACTCCCTTCTCCATTATGGCCCTAATGGCTCCTTGATCTTCCTCAAAGTTAATACTATTGAATATGACCTCTTTTTGACCTGAAACCTATGCCAAACTTCTCAAAATTTCGAAAATACAAAAAAATGACTATTTTTGCACCCAATTTCATTCAATAATAAGGGAGTTATGGAGAATTTTTTTTTTTTCCCAATATCCCTTAAAAAACTTCACTAAATGTGGAGCAACTCCTGATAAAAGCGCCAATTTAGCTGTTTCACTGCATTTGAGGGGTTCGCTAGTAGAACCGCTGGAGGTACTAGTGGTTAAGTTAAATGTTTAGGGCATGTGGTCACATGTGCTGTCCACTGAAACCGTCAACCTTATTCGTTTGTTAACCGTCATCAACCTCTGCAATAAATTTTAAGGAGTGTTGGCCACACATTATGGTTTTCCTAACCGTTGAATCCACAGTTTAGGGCCTTAAGACCTTGGTTCCCAGTGCCTAGGTCACATGGTCATGGCTAGACCTAATCCTTTTTAATCTGATCAAAGTTTTAAAAATAAATATGTCACAGTTCACCATAGAGTTAAGAACAACCTGCGAGCCCGACTCGTAGGGTCTTCGCGCTGGCAAGGGCTAGACCCTGGTTTGAATCATGTGACTTGTAACTAATTTTTACAGTTCCAACACTCTCTGGCCTTGGGCCATGTGGAGGCCTCCGGTCTTGCCACGTGGCAGCCTGTGATTGGCCAAAAAATATAAATTCAAACCTTCACCATATGAAAATCTTCCACGTGTCAGAATATGATACGTCGTCCTAGAATATTTTGGGGAATATTCCAAGGAATATTCCTTGGAATATTCTTTTTAAAAAAATTTCCAAATTTGAAAATCCAACCTTGGTCAACACATTTTTGGAGTTTACCAGGCTTTTCAAACCTTCGTAACTTCTACATACGACCTCTTTTTTTTTAACCATTCACAATGCTATAATTGCAGCGAAGATACCTTCTCGGTCATTCATATTGCAACCACTTCTGAGCACTTTCATTTTTGAGCATTTTTTAACTTGGAGATGATCTCCTCATCACACCTCCCCACTAGGAATCTTTTGGACCCAAAAATCTCTCTCGACTACTAAACCTTAAGATGATGAGACTGAATCTCCACTCTTCCAATCTTGATCCTCTGAAATTTCCCTGATATCATTAACTGGAGCTTCTCATAAAACGACAAATTTTTCCTTGAATTTGTTGACCGAATGTTGCTAACTTTGAATTTTTCATGCTGCAAATTATAGTAACTTGTAGAAAAACAGCTGAAATTTGCAGTAAAAATATTGTTCCTACATAGGTCTACCTTCAAAGGAAACTGAAAATTACATTCAGCTTGCATTCTATCCTTATGGCCATTTTTTGTTGAATTAACCTTATACTTGTGTCAATTCTTGACTAGGTTTTCTCGCCATAGTACCCTACCATTCGGAAACTAGCAATGATTATTGCTGAAATTTGTGTCGTCTCTGCTTGGATGCTTTACCCTCTCTTGGATTTTTTCACCACTTTGCATTGACACTTTGTTTTCTGCACCGATAGACACTAAAGACGATTGCTGCAACTTCTTGTCATATTATTTCAAAGACAACCTACTTTCAAATTGGAACATCTCATTATTTACATCAGCATATACATGAAAGGGATTATGTACAAATTATCTTTGTTTAATCATCAATAAAGTCAAAATTTGACTTTCATTGACAAGGCTTTTCATCTGCCCTACATTCACTAAAGAAGTGTCTAGCTTTTTGCGATGTGCTCTCACAATAAACTCCTTTCCATCCTTGAATAAATGGTACTTGTTCTCATGGCGATGGAAGATAGCTTTCCTATCATATAAGTAAGGACTGCCCAACACCACACCTGTAATATCAAGTGGAACAACATCTAATTCAACCCTGTCATTAAAATGTGCTGTTATGGTGAAGCACAACATGTACTTTTTTGAAACTTGTATATTTGCATCCTTACAGATCCAACCAAGAGGATATGGTTTAGGATGTGGAATGGTTTCAAGATTTAGTTTCTTGACTAAGTCTTTAGAAATAAGGTTTGCTTGAGACCCACTTTCAAATACTATGTCAATCTTGGTATGTTC
This sequence comes from Pinus albicaulis, assembly GCA_034641835.2. Lineage (NCBI taxonomy): Eukaryota > Viridiplantae > Streptophyta > Pinopsida > Pinales > Pinaceae > Pinus > Pinus albicaulis. The sequence continues at coordinate 809,117,554 of CM076576.1, forward strand.
AGAAACGACCCTCACATGAAACAGTTCAATTCTCTTCTCTTCACTTGGAGCTTCTATGTGAAAATTAGAAATACAAGAACTAGGTTTAGTTTCATTCTCTTTCCCTTTCAATTTCTTTAGTGCCATAGCTATGATTTTAGTTTCATCTCCTGATTTTTATCCTGTTCTTGTTCAACTATTGCGACTGACTTGCCTTTCTCTTTGGCTTTATCTTTGGCTTTAAAACATTCCTGTTTCAACTCCGAATGAAGTTACCAACAATGGTCCTCTTCATGGTTTGTTTTAGAATAGTGTTTGTAGAAAAAATTTCCCTTCTCTTTCCTAGAATTTTCATTTCTCTTTTTCTCCCCTTGCCTTTAAACTCACTTTCCTCATTCCCATCAAAATATTCTTTACCCCTTGCCTCTAAATGTGTGGCTTGAACACAAACCTCATCTAAGCTTCTAGGGTTAAACATGAGAATGGTATGTCTTAGGTAAGTATGCAAACTTTCTATATACTTGAGTAAATTTTCTTGGCTATGCAAATCAATTCCTAGTAAAAGAGCTCTTCTTCCAAATTCTTAGGTATAAACTTGAAAAAATTTTCCTTTCAACTATTTGAAATTTTTCTAATCCATTATGGATTTCTACATGTGAGCTAATGGATAAAATTGTTGTTTAATTGCATAAATGAAATCATACCATGATAAGATAATCTTACCATATTTTTTGATCCCCTCCTTTCTTCTGGCTTCCCACCAAATAAGAGCTGCACCTTCCATTCTCAATGAAGCTAGCTAAATTTTGGTTTCGTCATCATGACAATTTTTAATTCTCAAGTAGAGATCTAATTTCTTAATTCAATTATCTATCTTTTCTACATTTACTTCGCCATCAAACTTTGGAAATTCAAACTTAACATCAAGTTTAAGAAAAGGACTTTTACCCATGTTCTTGACTTTGTGAGAATGATGTACTGAAGATGATGTTGAGATAGATGATGATGAAGATGAAGATGAGGGTGATGATGGTGACTTTACACTGTCTCCATTTCCTCCATTACCCTTCTCCGATTTATCCTCATCATTCTGGCCTCCTGACGATCCATCTCCTTCCTTGTGAATTTTGGATCCTTCTCCTTCAAGCCTTTCATTCCTTTCTTGATAAAGGACTCTCACCATTTCTGTCAAATCAAGGAATTCTTTTCTAAACACCCTTTATTCCTCTTTGGGATCAACTTCTTCATGGATTTCTCCTTCCCTTGAAGACATTCTTACGGCTTCTTCTGCTTCTCTTTGAGGTGAAATTGAAGGTGTAGATACTAGCACTCTTGCACTCCTTGGCTGAGGATTACTGTAAGTCCTTTCCAATTGACCTTCTCCTCTCTTAAGCTTCAACCTAGTAAGCATCAAAAACCTTTCAAACAGTTAAACAAACTTTGCACAAGAGCAATATAGTGAGTAAAAATCTAGCTCTGATACCAACCTGATCTAAATGGATTTTATTAGTTATGTTTTTCTAAGTATCCAAATAGTAATAATAATGTGTACATAAGGTTCTCCTTAATTTGCCGGTTAAACAAATAGTTCTGGCTTTGTTAAACAAATTTCTGTGTGAGGATTGATTAATTATTTTAGCTAGTTATCATTGTACAGTAGTAAAGAATAGAGTAATAAACTTCACAAAGCACATTACTCAGCAAATTGTTGATGTAGTTCACCCCTCTTGGGCTACATCTGTTGGTCCAGCTCCCAATGGCACGTCCCTTATGTATTAATTTTCTCAAAATGTAAGTACAAGTAAAAATAAGCCTCAATAGCGAAAAATATCTATAAAATCAGCTTCGAAAGGTATGACTTAGCCAGAGATGAATATTCATTTACATTAAATAGATAAAAAAAGCCCAATACACTTCCTTCTCCATGATGGCCCTAATCGATCCTTGATCTTCCTTGAAGCTAAATATGCTAAATATTACTTCTGTTCGACCTGACACCTATGCCAAACTACTCAGAATGTCTAAAATACCCAAAAATGACTATTTTTACACCCAATTTCATTCAATAATGAGGGATTTATGGCAAAACCAAGTTTTTGCCCAATATCCCTTAAAAAACTCCACTAAATGTGAGGAACTCCAGATAAAAGTGCCAATTTATCAATTTCGCCACATTTGAGGGGTCTGCTAAAGGAACCACCAGAGGCACTAGGGGTTAAGCTAAATTTTTGGGGCGCATGGTCACATGTGTTGCCCGCCAAAACCGTCGGCCTTATGCGTTTGTTAATCGTTGTCAACCTCCGCAATAAATTTTAAAGAGTGTTGACCACATGTTACAGCTTTCCTAACCATTGAATCCATGTTTAGGGTCCTTAAGGCCTTAGTTCCCAGTGCCTAGGTCACATGGTCAGGGCTAGCCCTAATCCTTTTTCTGCCGAATAAAAGTTTGAAAAAGAAGTATGTCACGGTTCACCATAGGGTTAAGAACCACCTGTGAGCCCGACTGGTAGGGTATTTGGGCTGGCAGGGGCTAGACCCTAGTTCGAATCCTATGACTTGTAACAAATTTTTATAGTTCCAACCTTCTCCGGCCTGGGCCCACGTTGCAGCCTCTAGGCCTGCCACGTGGCAGCCCGTCATTGGACAAAAAATATAAAGTCAAACCTTAACCATATGAAAATCTTCCACGTGTCAGAATATGATATGCCCTCCTGGAATATTCCAGGTAATATTTTGAGGAGTATTCCTTGGAATATTATTTTTTTAAAAGTATCCAAATTTGAAAAGTCAAACTTGGTCAACACATTTTTGGAGTTTACTCGGCTTTTAAAACCTTCATAACTTCTCCATACGACGTCTATTTTGCAAACTGTTCACGATGCTAGAATCGTAGTGTCGAGACCTTTCTTGTTGTTTAGATTGCAACCACTTCTAAGAACTTTCATTTTTGAGCATTTTTGAACTTGGACATGATCTCTTGATCACAGACTAAGAACCCGATATACAAATTTTAAAATAAAACATCCTTGCAAGTTTTGGTGTTCTAGATAAATTTGTCATTGATAATTCATCTATATTTATTGGATCTAATTTTACAAAATCCGATACACAATATGGGATAATCATAGGATAATCATCTAATTATTATGTATAATTTAATGGTTTAACTAAATCTACAAACAAAATTTTGATAGATATTCTGAAACAACTTTAGCAATCAATTAGAAGAATTTGCAGAAAAGGTTATTAGGCACTTTATGTGCTTCACAAATTCAGTCCAAAAGTACACATCAAGAAGAAACCATTTCATTTAGTATATGGAAATTATGCTAGGTTTCCTTAACATGTCCAAACTAATGCACTCGCCATCATGGAATAGGTGTAATATGGATATGGAATCACACCTTTTCAAGTTGGAATTCAATAACTAACTCAATTAGAAGGAAAAGGGAAGAAATACTTCACGAATATATAGAATAGAGAAGGGGATATAACCAAAAATTTCAATAATAGTGTGATAGGAAATTCTTTTCCAATGGGCCAACAAGTTCTATTATGGAATAAACGTGAGGAGAATTATGTGAAAATTCCTAGATGTAAATAGATCTAATGTAGTCTACTAGAACCATCTTAATGACTTCATCTATTATGCAATTTACTTTACACAATTAATTCAGAATACATTCATGAAATACTGAATACATCACTGAAGAAACCTACACTACAATAACTATGATTCTGAAACAAGGAGACTAAAAAATGAAATGATTCACACATATGACACCCTTTTTTTGGACTAAGTCCATGAAAAAAAATGCAGGAAAATCGGTGTAGCAGATCTGAGGGTTTTATTATTATGTAGTAGAAATTTTTGAATACCCCTAGGGTAATTCAGTTAGAGAGAGAAATACTGGTAAAATAATTTGTGATGATTTAACTCAGTCAATTACTGAATTTCTAAATGAAGAAAACACTACCTCGAAGAATATCTATGCATATCCACCACTGGAACTTTTAGAAACTACGTCACCCCCTTATAGGCTCATAATTTTCCCTCGACCAAGTCATTTTTCCTGTTGAACCCTGAGGAACAACATCACGGTGCCACTTTCCTGATCCCAACCTCTGAAACTGATCTACCAGAAAAATTCTAAAAACCCTTCCTTTGCCTCTACGTTTCTTCTGCGTGGACCTACAAAGTCATTATGTCAGCTCTCCTCCTTTGTGTTGGATTTTCTTATATATATTCTGCATCTCTCTAAATGATGTTCCATCGGCTGAGAAAATATCTTCCTCTCCGGATGCTATCTGTGCCCCTCAGTGGTTAGGTCTCTAGCTCGAATTTCTCATTAAACCATGCCCCAGAAATGTTGATCTTAGAACAATTCAACGTTTCAGTTTGTTTTCCAAACAACCCTGAAGCCTTCCTTTATATTCTTCTTGTTTTCATATCAATGAACCTGATTAGAAGTCTAATCAATGGATGAGATTTTAACATGACTTGATCCATGTCCTCTAGAAGATTCACACTCTGTTTTATTTAACACCCTTTAATTACTTAATTTCGCTAAGTTTAGACTTTGGGTACCCATTAAAGTAATTAATTTTTTCAAATAAATCAAAATCCTAGTGTAATTTCCACAAACTCTTTCTAGGTTCCATGGAATAATATTTTCTAAGCCTCTACAACAAATTTGAGACTTAGAGAACTTTATGATGCTACAAAAATAAACATTCACTTTTAGCAAGAAATTTTCTCTAACAATAATTCTTGTTGCATACTGTTCTGACCCTAAAGAATCCTCCACGTTGCCGAATTCCATCAACCACTATGCTGCTGCTACCACTATAATACTACCCATGACACTACCACTGCCACTCTTTCATCTGTACTACAACTCCCTCTCAAGTGTTGCATCTGATACGCTGCTAGTACTGTCGCTGCTAACACTACAACTCAGTTGTTCAAAGAAACATAAGAAACTCACCCAAAACTGAATAAGTGTTTAGGGGATGCACCTCAGTCTAGAAAAATATTATTTTTTATAGCTACTTCGATGTCCCTCAGATGATCTGTGTTGCTTCTTCCCTACACTGTGTAAGGACTTCTCTGCATTTTTCCACACCCATGGGCACTGCGCTGCTACTATGCCTCTTCTCTGTGCTGCTAAAGAAACGAATGCTACTATCTAATGCATTATAGTATTCATCACTCTTCGAATCAATATGAATACTCTTCCATGCCTTTAGGGCTAATAATGTTCTCCTATAGAAAGGTTTGATCCATGAGTTGGTCTCCTGAATGATTCTGCCCAAATGAAGTTAAAAGAACTACAACTCAATATCACCCCACTTCTCACTAGGAGAATTGTGGACACTCATGGCCACCTCATCCTCCTATATTCTCATGGCTGCAACCTTTAGTTCACGCTTCTCATATTTTTCCTTCTTCTTTAGAGTACATTGAGATGCATAGTGGCCCATCTCACCAAATATGAAGAACCTAACATTTTAAGCATCAAGCTTTAGTTTTCGTTGTGCCTGTTTTCCCTTTGATGCAAGGGCTACTTTCTCCTCTTCCTCCATGGAATTTGATTTGCATCTACTGCATCCATCAAGTTTTCACTTGATTAGGGGTCTCCTCAACTCTTCTTCTTGAAAATATGACCACAACTGCTCCCAAAGAGATAATGATGCTTGACCTAGTATGCTTTATAAAAATACTTTCCACTCCTCTATGACACTGTTAAGGTCCATCTATACCATGGTTTTAGTAGTAGGTGTAGCAGCTGCTGCTGACAATTGATCTAAAATGCCATGAAATTGCATGAGTTATGAAGCCATGCACTTTCCTTTTCGCATATGGATCATACGCATATTATGCTCAAATTACAACTTCTGTTGCTTGGAATATTCCTGATATAGGTCATGCAAAGCTACCCACATCTCTCTAGATTTATTATTTCCAGCCAAATGTAGGATGATGTGATCCTTGACACCATCAAGGAGAAAGCTCTTCTCCTTCGCCATATCAGCCTTGTACTTAATTTTTTGATATAGATATTTAGGTAAAGATACTACATTCTCCAAGAACGCCTTCAGATCATATTCATCTAGAAGGAGTGTAGCCCAGTCCTTCCAGATAATATGATTGGAGGAGCCTTGTTTGGTCAATTTAATGTCCTAAATTTCTTACATAAATTACCAATCGAGGTTTGTAAACTGATGAAATATGGTGCACTATATTTTCTTATTTAACCTTCTTCTTACTTCGTTGTATGTATTTTTAAGTTGTTTTGGGGTTTTTTTCTTTATATCTAAGATTTTTAACGAAAAAACTATGAGAGAAATCAAATGAATCCTAATGAATTTCAAGAAGAAAGAAAAGGAAGTGTTCCTAAGTTAAAATAATTTGCATAAAAAAATGAATCAAAGACTATTTGTTGGTTAGAATATGATATGAAAAAAAGATAAGTATCTATTCTAATGAATTCTAATTTAACATTAGTCCTATCTTATGGATATATATTTTATAACTGAAATTGAAATTGCAATTCTACTCTAAGTGAAAGTAGATTCAAAAGAAAACAACTAATGTATGTTTAGTTACTCCAACATTCAATATGAAGTGTCACCCTCTTGAGCTAATGTATATGCAACCAATTACACCTTAGTTTCTAATGTTCTAGAAAAGAAATTAAAAGTGTGTAGAGGAAAAGTCAATAATTGCATGAATAAAATATTGAATCATTTAGTTTATAACTATAATAAAATCATCTTCTTGAAATGACTTTTCATAACATCCAACAATGCAATTAAACGAGGATATAAAAGCAAATGTAAAAGTATGCAAAGTTAAAGCCCTACTGATTGTAAAAAAATAATATATGTTTGATTACTCCAACATTCAATATAAAGTATTATCCTCTTGAAATGATGTGTAAGCGATCAATTATACCTTAGTTTCTAATGTCCTAAAAAAAAAGTAAAGTGTGTAGAGGAAGGCTCAATAATTTCATAAATTAGATATTCAATCATTCAATTAGAAATGTGATAAAATCATCTTCTTGGAATGACTTTTAAGAACATCCAATGATAAAATTAAAGGAAACAGTAAAGGAAACTAGATAACTATGAGCTCTATCACTTCAAACTTAGTTTAATTTGAAAATAGATAGATATATTCTCACGAAATGTTTTTAGAAGATCAATGATTACACAGTTATTCTATTGATGCTAGGAAGACATTCATGATCTAATTTTATGCTACTGATAAAAACTGTAATGTATTGTTAATCTATTCATAAAACATAATTGACAAAAACATAGTAAAGAATTTAAACTAAAACAATGAACGAAAAACCTCCTCCTGTGTAGGGGCCCTCTGCAACAGATTCATTTGAGATCCTAGTTCGTTATATACTCACTAAGCAATCATTCATACCATGAAAATCATCATTGTATTATGATAGAATTAAGTTTTAAAATAATACACAGTGTCTCAGCAAAAACTTTCTTATTCTCCGTTATGTACAACTAGTATTTAAATAAATAAATAAAACATAATTGTTATGCGCTAATTTTTCCTACAAGTGGCTAAAATTTAACTGACTTATAGAATTGGAGTTTGACTGTTTAACTCTTGATTTTCTATGATAGAGAAAATCAAGAGTCCTTATGTTCACGGCTTACGTCCTTTGACCGGACTTTGACCTCGATCTTACGCATCCTTTTCTATTGATCTCAAGAAAGTAGATATGAGGAAATACATGTGTAGATTATTCTGGAAATGCCCATGTGGCTCATTTCTCCATTTGATCTTGGTAACTTGTCAAACCATGAAAGTAGTTGTGGAACCAATGAGTAGTTGTAGAATAGGCTGCATTTTGTAGCCAAATTACAAAATTCCATTCGAATAGCGAGAACTTCAGAATATAACATGGAAATCATTAAAATACATTCCTTGAGACAAAACATGAAATTTACCATTGATCGGAGTATATGAACTTATGAGAAATTAAGGGAAAAATGTGAGAAAGGATGTGAGAGAGAGGACAATTCTCAGGTTCAACATACCCCCACCGAGAATCCATTGCATGTCCTCATGCAATTTACCAATGTTAGGTCCTTATATTACTAGTATAGTCCCTTATTGTCATTAGTGTAACCCCCTTTTTGTTATTTTTGTACCCCTGTAACCCCCATATTGTTATTTTTGTACCATTGTAACCCCCATATTGTTATTATTGTGCCCTTAAACTATTATTTTTAGGTCGGCTAGGATTACATTGTGGCCCCATGGACTCCTATATATACAAAGGAGGTTTTTCAATTTGTATCATCCAAGAATTGTTCATTCGTGTAATGTATTGGAGGTTGCCCCCTATAAGTGGCTTATTTCTAATGCATTGATATCGCTTTTCTTCTCTTTTTGGAGTTGTTTCACAACATTTGGTATCAGAGCTTTGGATTCTAGAGTTTCACTACACCAAACAGGTCATCGTGGAATTTTCACTATATTATTTTTTCTAAGAAGTTCCAGAAGCTACAATTTTTAGAGCACGAAGCTGAAATCCTGAGGAACATCATCAAAAAATTTTAGATCTTGGTTCACAACATTTTAGTAGATATGATCTATTGAAGTTAGGTCTTTTTCAGGCTCCCGAATTTCATCTCAAAGAGGTGAACGTGTGGAAAATATCATAACTCTCTCTCTGAGAGTCGGATTGGGAATATGTAAGAAGTGGTTGCAATTAAACAGAATGTATTTTTTGGTATATCAATTTCAGAGCCGAAGGAGGAAACAATGAGATGAGGCAAGCCATACAAGTTTGCTCTACTGAACCAGTCCATAATTAGGTCATTGTGGGAGATTGGGCATAAATTATCCTTGAAGAATCCAAATCAAGTCAGACCTATGTGATTCGAAAGAAGATTCAGAGGGCTAATTCTAGACTTAATTTCAAATACTGAAGATCCAAAATCACAGAAATAATTCAATTTCAATATCGAGCTCCTCAAAAGCAAGAAAAATGTGTGTATTTTTTTCGAATTACGTAAGTCTCGTTCGAAAAAAAAATTAGTTTTAATTTATTCCAAGGGCTTATTGAAGAATAGATATCACTATTGGGTTCTAAAATGCCCCCTAACAATAGTTCAACACCCATTAAGCCTTCAGAAGGCTCTACTATGACTCATGAAGATGAAGAAACACAACATGACATATCAAAATTACAAGAGCAAGTGCGCCAAATTTCGCTATCGCAAAGAGCAACAAAAGAATGTAATGGAAGTTTTGAAGAAAGGCGTGGAAACTAAGATGGATGTTTTGAAGAAAGGCGTGGCAGCTAAGATGAATGGTTTGGAAGCTAATATGGATGGCATTGAAGTGGGCATGGAAGCTAAGATGGATGGCATGGAAGCTAAGATGGATGACATGGAATATAAGGTCGATGAAAAAATGAAAGACAACATGGAAAACATGAAGAATGATATAAAAGTAGACATCGAAGGTTTGGAAAATTTGATACAAAAAATGTTTCCTTTTGGTGAAAATATAGTAGAGGAAACTCATGATTAGAACAAAATAAATTTTAATCATGATTTTATAAACTCTAATGTTCGATGAAAGAACAATCATATTCCAAATATAGATATGAGGAAGTTTGATGGCAAGGATCATGTAACATGGATACCATAGATGGAGAAATATTTTGATCTCAATAATGTGCAGAGCACACAAAATATACACATTACAACTTTACATTTAGAAAAAAATACATTTGTATGGTAACATACACATTTGCAAGTAGAGGATATACACCAGGAATAAACCCTAGAAGAAGAAGAAATGAGTTCAACCATATCATGTAATGCATTGGCAGGAATTCCCCAGATGCGAGTGATTAATTACAATGGTACGTGGTTGAGGTTTTAGGTAGGCGCATGGATTCACCACCTCCCCACCCAAACTCACGCGATGTTCCAAATTAATAAGCCCACCATCATTTGCATTGTGGAATTAATTCTGCACAGAAGCCCAGACCAGCTTGTGTCCATAACGAGCATGGCTTTCTCTGAAAGCTTCATTCCTGCTCTACGTCCCTTGCATTCTAGCTATTCCCCTATTGCTGTAGAGCCTAGCTCTTGAACCAACATAGGTAGACGCTACTCCATCATTTTTTGCATTGATTTAGCACCTGGCCTTCACATTTCACAGAGCTCCCTCCCAATCTGTGGCTCAGTTTGCCCAATGTGAATTCCCCTGCACTGCAAGAAAGACCTCCCCTGATCTCTGTTCCCTCCACCGTTAACGCCCTCTCTGTCCCCTATCATTCTGTTTGTCGAACCCGTCACTTTTCTCAGAGAATCATGTCGTGCCTTTGATAGCGTATGCGATTCTGGAGAGGCAGCAATCATGGTCATCTCACTCGCCAGCCTTCCACTTCCAGTACTGACTCTTCGTCTCCCTCTCTTGAAAATTTCCCCAGTCATTATCCTAACACCAGAAGTGGTCGTGGTCATGGGCGTAGGCATAGGCTATCTGAATTTGAAATGAGATCGTCCCATATTTCTATCTCTTTAATTATCATTCATACGCATCTCCACACTTCCCATCTTCGTTTCCCCTACTCTCTGAACCAGCCTACAATCTTAGCCACCATTAGCATCGAGCTCAAGGAGGAGCCTCCCAGTTCGGAAGCTGAGAAAACTGGTGCTGGGTTGGAGAAAAGCACTGGCGACAAGCATTGCACTCCACAAAGTGTCGGCTTGAAGAGAAAAGCTCCTAGCTGCAGTGATACTCAGGACATAGGCCAAGAATACAACCCGGGCGACATCAAGCGAGGCTGCTCCATCGTCAAAGAAAACAAGCAAGTGGAGGAAGATGACCTGTATGCCTATGGTTGTCGTGTTTTTCAGGAACCCCCCTCAATCTCTCATGACACCTAATCTGGTCAGAACTCGCAGTTTTTTTCTTCACAGTCTTTTGGCTGGGTACACTTCTAAGCTCTTCATGATTACTTGTTCATCATTTCATATTTTTGATAATATGTTAATGTTCCAAGGTCAGTTTTCCCTCCGTGGGCAGCATGTTTCAGTTTTTTTACATTAGGTGAGCAGGATAGTTTTTGTATGTCTAGGATGTCTGATAAACTTTTTAAAGCCATTTTTGCAATGTAAGAAAGCCGCTACTATGGGCAAGCTTCACTGAGGCCGGTACCTCTTTGTAAAATTTTTTTTTATTATAAATAGAATAGTTAAATTCAAAAAAAAAAAAAAAAATGCATTAGCAGGAATTACCACTCCTCAAACTCTCAAGATAGAAGGACATATCAAGAATAAAAAGGTAATAGTGTTGATTGATTCGGGTAGTACCCATATTTTTATTCATTATAAGGTAGCCAACTAATTGAATTGTTTCATATACCCAGCACCAGAATGTCAAGTGATTGTTGCAAATGGAGGAACTATAAATTTCTCTAGAAAATGCCATAATATCAAGCTAGCCATGGGGGAATATGTATTGAATAATGAAATTCTTTTCATCCCAATGGGAGGTGTTGATGTTGTACTAGGAGTACAATGGTTACAATCTTTGGGGATGGTAGCTTTAAATTTTCAATAACTTTTCTTGATTTTTTTTTCAGAAGGAAAGGAAGTCAAATTACGGGGTATTACAAGGAAGCTAGGAAATATAATAAGCTCTAATGTCATGAAAAAGCTTCTGAAGAAATAACAACGGGGCTTAATTGCACAATTATGCTCACTAGAAGTTCCAACATCAAAATCATATATTTCTCCATATCTTCAAAAAGTGTTGGACGATCATTCCAAGGTGTTTGATACTCCCTAAGGAGTTCCACCTAATTATTATCATGATAATGCTATTCATTTGATACGAGGATGTGTTCCTCCGAACATCAGGCCTTACAGATATCCTTATGTCAAAAAGATGTAAATTGAACGTATCGTTGTAGAAATGTTAGAGGCGAGTATAATTCAACCTAGTCAAAGTTCTTTTTGTGCTCTAGTAGTATTGGTGCACCAAAAAGATGGATCATGGTGCATGTGTCCGGATTATAGAGAGCTCAATAAGCTCACTATTAAATATAAATTTCCCATTCTTGTGATTGATGAATTATTGGATGAATTACATGGAGCAATTTATTTTACCAAGTTGGATCTTCGTTCAGGATATCATCAAATTAGAATGAAGACTGAAGATATTCTGAAAACAGGATTTCAAACTCATGAGGGTCATTATGAGTTTTTTGTCATTACTTTTGGCCTTACTAATTCACCTTCTACATTTCAAGGGTTGATGAATTCCATTTTCAAACCATTCCTTAGAAAATTTGTGTTATTATTTTTTGATGATATGCTAATCTACAGTAGGTCTTGGAAGGTTCATGTTCTACATGTTGACAGGGTGCTCAAAGTATTGGAGAAGAAACAATTATATGCAAAAACATCCAAATTTTTCTTTGGAGTACAACATGTGGATTTTCTAGGTCATATTGTGTCTCAGGAGGGTGTTAAGGTATACCCTAACAAAATTAAAGCCATTAAGTAATGGTAAGTCCCCACAACAATAAACCAGTTGCGCGGATTTCTCGAGTTAAGAAGGTATTATCGCAAGTTTGTTAAGAATTGTGGGAGAATACAAGCACCTCTAACAACATTATTGAAGAAAAATGCATTTCAATGGACTCCTAAAGCAACTAAGGCCTTCAAACATCTTAAAGAGGAAATGTGCCTAGCACCAGTATTAGCTATTCCAGACTTCACAAAAACCTTTATTGTGGAATGTGATGCCTCAGGAAATGGAATTGGTGCTATTTTAATGCAAGAAGGAAGACCCATTGCTTTTGAAAGTTGTTCAATCAAAGGAAAGTATTTACAAAAGGCTATTTATGAGAAGGAAATTTTGGCAATACTACATGCACTAAAGAAATGGAGACCTTACCTAATGGGAAGACACTTCAAGGTAAAAACTAATCATGATAGTCTTAAACACTTTTTGGAACAAAGAATATCTTCAAAAGAGCATAAAAAATGGGTGACAAAGATGCTTGGTTATGACTTTGAAATCGTCTACAAAAAAGGGAAGCTAAATGTTGTTGCAGATGCACTCTCAAGAAATGATGAAGAGGTGGAAGCATTGCTTTGTGTTGTTTTAGTTATCCAACCATATTGGATAATCAAAGCAAGGGATGAATGGAAGAAGGATGAATAAGTGTGGACTCTCATTCAAAAGTTGCAACAAGATCCTAGTACATCTAATACATTTAGTTGGAAAAATTATTCCTTATGGTACAAATATTTCTCATATCTCTGTAAGAATTCCAAACTAAAACAAAATATTCTTTTGGAATTGCACACTTCTCCTTTAAGAGGACACTCAGGATTTTTAAAAACTTACCAGAGGGTGAAGAAATATTTTTTTTTGGGATGGCCTTAAACATATATTCAAAATTTTTTGGCGGAATGTTTGGTTTGCCATGAAAATAAAGTGGAGACAATTAAGACCCCAAGTCTTCTACAACCTTTATCCATTCCAAGTCAATGTTGGGAGGAGATTTCAATGGATTTTATCACAAGTTTACTTAAGTCCAAATGAAGGAGTGTCATCATGGCGGTTGTTGATAGAATTACCAAGTATGCACACTTTTGTGCATTATCTCATCCATTTAAAGTAAGTACAGTTGCTACTGCATTTATGGAAACAATTCAAAAGCTACATGGAAACCCGAAGATTATTGTAAGTGACAGAGATCCCATTTTTACAGGAAATTTTTGGACGAAATTATTTTCTTGTTTGGGTACTCAAATACCTCATAGCTCATATTATCATCCTCAATCCGATGGTCAAATAGAGATAGTGAATAAATGTTTGGAAGGATATATTCCTTGTTTTGTATCTGATAAGAAAGCACAATGGGTCAAGTGGTTACCTCTGGCTGAATGGTGGTATAACACTTCCTTCCATACTGCAGCAAAAATGACCCCATTTATGGCACTTTATGGATATCATCCACCATCCATCACATCTTCTTTAAGGGAAAATGTTAGGGTTAAAGCAGTGGAGGATCACATCGAGAATCAACAATAATTTCTCCAACTCTTAAAGGATAACCTAAATTTGGCACAAAATCGAATGAAACAACAGGGAGATCAACATCATAGTGAGAGAATTTTTGATGTGGGAGATTGGGTGTCTTCATGGCTACAACCATACAAGAAAATTTCCCTCAAGCAAGCTAAAAAGGATAATAAATTATCACCAAAATACTATGGTCCTTACAATGTTTTACAAAATATTTGTACTATGGAATACAAATTGGAGCTTCCTGCTTTTTTGCAAGTGCATGCAATTTTCCAAGTTTTTTGCTTAAAAAAGGTTATGGGGACAAGCTTCCAGTTCAACAATATTGCCAGAATTTGATGAGGAAGAAAAAACCATATTGGAACCTGAAGTAGTCACAAAAACAAGAAGTTGACAACTACGAGATCAATCAATTTCAGAGTATCTCATCAAATGGAAGAACTTACCCACGGAAGATTCTACATGGGAGGATGAGGATTTTATACAAAGCACCTGGAGCTACTCAAGTGTTGAGGACAACACCTTTTTGAGGGAGAGGAGCATGTTAGGTCCATATATTACTAGTATAGTCCATTATTTTTGTTATTGTAACCCCCTTATTGTTATTATTATACCCTTGTAACCCCCATATTGTTACTATTGTGCCCTTAAATTATTATTTTTAGGTCAGCTAGGATTACATTGTGGCCCCATAGACTCCTATATATAGAAAGGAGGTTTTTTCATTTATATCATCCAAGAATTTTTCATTCATGTAATGTATTGGAGGTTTCCCCCTCGAAGTGGGTTATTTCTAAGGTGTTGATATCTCTTTTCTTCTCTTTTTGGAGCTGGTTTCACAACAACCAAAGATGTGAATTTCCTCTCTTACTGCATTTGTTTAGACACTTTTGCTAACACATTGAATTTTCTTATTTTTCTTTTCTTTTAAGTGATTTCCATCCTGCGCTTTCTCATAATGAGCCTGTATTTGAGATTAATGACTGTCGTGTTTAATGACTTGTTCTTTCTTTCCAACTTCCTGTTCTTTTTTTCACCACATTCCTAAATGTAGAATGGTATTGTCATTAATTACCTTTTCCAACTTGTTCTGCTGCTTCAAGGCTTCATTCTACTTTTTAATATACCTATTCAATATCTCTAGTTCATAAATTTCCTATTTGAGAGTATCAACTAGAGGCTCTTGTGGATTTATATGAGGTTTTGGTTTCACTGTCGCATTTGTCTTCTCCAGTGACTCTATGTAATCATATATTTTCTGTTGTATTAGGTCTATGCCTGGAGATTTATTGTTGGGACTACCGTCAAAATTATGAATAGCATAATTCTGAGGACTATGTGGAGGATAAATATCGACAAGAGATGGTATTGGAGTTTCTTCATCTAAACTTATAAACTCTATCTCTTTTGGTAGTGTTTTATTGATCAAAACTCGGATTCTAGAGCTCCTTCTTAACTATGGAGGATTTACATTCTCCTCACTTGTAATCTTGCTCCTCTTCCCTATCTTACGTCTTGTCTTGAATTTACTTTTCTTTTTGTTCTTTGTCAGCTCTACAGAGACGAACTTTTCATAATTTTTCTAAAATGAAGATAAATGTATCTCTTCAATGTTTGTATCAATCCTTTTCCTTCTGCTCTTTCTAATATTGTCTTATTTAGGTTTCTTTGGTACTTCTTGGAAATGGTTTCTAATAAGAAAATTCTCCCAGGAATCTCCTATACTTTTTAAATGAAACTCAACAAGTATTTTTAACAACCCATGATGGTGCACAATGTTATCTATAAACTATATTCTCTTCTGCACGTTTGTAGACATTATTTTTAAGCTATTCAGTAAAAATAAGGGAATATTTATTTCACCATTCTCTAAGAAATTCATCAACAATCGAATATTATATACATACATGCAACCAAACCTTCCTTCACAGGTGATAAATTTCTGTAAAATCAAGAGCATGTTCCTCCATTTATTTTTAAGAGCTAAGTTGGGGATACCTTTTTTGAAAACAGAAAAATCCATACCTGGGGTTTTGAGGATAACTTTCCATGATTCATTGTAAAATTCCTTGTCTTTGAACCACCTTTCACCAACCCTTGGGAGTTATGTCGCTTTGGCTATGAATGTCACAGTAACTATGAACTTGATGTCTCCAATTTCCACTTTTGTGTCATCAAAATACCTAGAAAAATACTTTGTGATGTCTTTGTGAAAACCATCAAATTTCGCTATGAATTTGATCCATCTCGAATTCTGCAACATTTCCTTGATCTGAGGATATCGTTCTATATATTTTTCTCCCACCGGTTCTAGTCTGACTATCCGTCCCATGCCTTCTATTATGAACAGTTCTAACCTTCAAAATTATCCTTCTCTGTTATGAAATGAACTGGATTACGGATTTGATGAAAGGCATCAAGGGTTTGTAGGAATAAATAAGTGGTATGGATTGGGGTTTTGAAGAAACGTAAATGGATATGTCACGTCAATAGGTCATAACTGTTAATCATAAATGGTGGAGTCTTTTTTGGGCTGTTATGAAACATAATGCAGATGATGTGGCCAATCTATGATATGATGGAAATCTCAGTGAAATCAAATGATGATATGTCAAGGGAGAATATGATCATCCATATTATACATGTAATGTTTTTACCTTGCTATTAAAATAATTTTTTGTAAATTTACCTTTAGAACTAACCTTTCATTGTCATTTATTTGGTATTGATTCTTCAGGTACCTTTTAGCATGTTGGTCTTCAAATGTAGTCCTTGAATTTCCTGTATTCATCATTTTTAGTAGGTTGTACAAATGTGTGAGAGATGCAGAATGAAATGGAATGTGACTGCAGATTATGAAATCAGCTACAAAGTGTGGAATCAGCTTGCAGAATCAGCTGCAGAATGTAATCAACTGCAGAATGTGATCTGTAAAAAAAAATGAAGTATAGATGTGGAATGGAATGTAACCATGAAATGGAATACGACTGTCGAATGGAATGAAACTATGAAATGGAATATGAATGTTGTATTACTACTTATTGGAGACAAGAAATGGAAAATATAGGATGTTAGAAATCTTTGATTTTCACCCTGTATTTTATGTAAAAGGATGCCAATCATTGATTGGTTTTCATAGTTATAATTTTTTATTATTATTATTATTATTATATATATATATATATATATATATATATATATATATATATATATATATATATATATATATATGTATATGTATATGTTAGGAAAAATAAAATCTAAGTTAGTGAAGAAGAAGAATTCTTCTTCACTAACTTCATATCAGTATTATTTTGGAAAATATTGATAAAATCTTCTCTTCAAATTGGCTTATGATATAATTTCAACCGATGACCTTTGACAAGAAGAGGTAACTTTTCTTCATCAATTGTCTTTATCTCGACTGTTCCATTGTCAAAGAATTTTTCAATCTAATATGGCCTAAACCAATGAGTCTGAAATTTTCCTTGAAAATCTTTGAATTTTGAATCAAACAAATGTGCCCAATCCTTGGCTTGAAACTTCTTCTCAATAATATATCTATCGTGCCATTTATCCCTTTGCTGCTAGACTATACTAGTTATTTTAACTCCATTTTCCATGATTTCATCAAGTTCATTGAGTTGCTCCAATCTATGTTTTTGTGCTTCTGATAAATCAAGTCCCAATTGGATTGCCATCCTGAGGGTTCGAATCTGAAATTCTATAGGGAACATGACTTGATTTCCATAAATAATTTCATAAGGAGTATGTCCTGTTGTATTCCTCCATGTAGTTCTATAGGCCCATAATGCTTCAAGAAGCCTTTCTACCTAATCTCTTATGTGTATCTGTTTAGTCTTAGTGAGAATTCCTTCAATCACTATAATGGTAGACTCTACCTGACCATTTTCTTGTGGATGGTGAGTATAATTTATGTGCTTTATCTTGTAATATTCCACGAGCCTTTTCACCGAATTGGATGTAAAATGGGATCCCTGATCTGTCACAATTTCTCTTGGAACACCAAAACGAGCGAGGATATCCTCAAAAAGAAAATTAACTATAGAAGGTTCATTATAAAAAGGTAGTGCTTTATCCTCTACCCATTTAGTGACATAATTAGTACATACCAAAATATATTTCTTTTATTTAGATGGTGGATTGATTGGTCAAATGAAATCCAAAGCCCATTTTTCACAAGGTTTAATAAGTACCTGAGGTTGTAATGGAATTTCATCTGAAGGAGCAGGCTTCCCTATCCATTGGCAGTTATCACACCTTTTGACATATTCTTTGGTATCCCTAAATATGGGTGGCCAATAATATCCCAAATTAAGGATTATATAGGTTGTGATCTTGTCAGCAAAGTGTCCACCACAAGGTTCATCATGAAATGCCTTAGGAATTTCAGACATTTCATCTTCTCGAACATATTTTTTGATAATGACATCTAGACCTGTTTTATACAGTTCATCAGTAATCCATGAGTACCTTGCACTTATTTGAATAATTTTTCTTTTCTCCCTAGGAAACAAATGTGAAGGTAATTTTCCTGTGACTAAGTAATTAACAAAATCTGCAAACCAAGGAGTTTTAGAAGTTATTGAAAAAATATAATCATCAGGAAATTTATCCTCAACTAAAGTTTCATCTTTGATATTTTTGAATTCTAGACAATAAATCAGCAACTTTGTTTTTTTTTCCAAGTCGAACTAGAATGGCGATATTGAGTTCTTGCAGGAGTAATAACCATCTTGTAACTCTGCTATTAGTAATAGATTTATTCATTAATTATCTAATTGCAGATTGATATGTATGATAAAAGGTTTCATAGCCTATAATATAATGTCTAAATTTGTTGATAGCATGAATAACAACAAAGAATTCCTTTTTAGTTACAGTGTAATTTAACACAATGCGAGTCAAATTCTTGCTTGTGTAATATATGGCATGGGGGATAATTTTTTTTTGTCCTAATACAGCTCCTAGAGCTGTATCTGAAGCATCTATTGAAATGTGAAAAGGTAATTTCCAATTTGGACCTCTTAAGATGGGTGCTTCAGAAATTTGTGTTTCTAAAGTTTCAAATGCCAATTGGAAATCAAGATTCCAACTAAATTCACAATATTTTGTAAGTAACTTGAAGGTTGGGGATGCTATTTGATACGTATTTATGCAGCAACACAAAATAATAAACATTTAACCATAAATACTAAGATACAATGGAAATAACACTTCATTTCATTAATATCAAAGAACTAAAATTTGCTTATAAACAGAATGTAAATAAACTAGCTAGGGCGCTGGTAGCTATCTCTGAGAAGAGATGTGGCATCTATAGGCCTCTGAAATGAGTTACAATAAGGCCCGAGGTCCTATTTATTATTTATAAACAATGGAAAACCCTAAACATCCAAAACCCTAACCATAGGACATGAAGCGCCAAAACTATGGGTCCCGTTTGGGTAAATTGGTGTTTCAACTTCCCAGGAACGTAGCTTTAGCATCTGATCTCTGTTTGACATGCTCAATAACTCATTAGAAAGATCTATCTGAGGAATACAAATTTTGAGTGAGAAAAATTGGTCCACAACACATGTTGCTCCCCATTTTCCCAAAAAACGTCGTTTAGGGCCTCAAAACCACTCCGAAAGTTTAGGACCTGAAAAACTGCTAAAAATAGTAAGTTGTGCTAAAACTGAAAAACTGGAAGGGAGAATGGTGGGGCCGAAAGTGGAATAGGAGGGTGACCACCAATATTCACATGGATCACCATTTTAGTGAAATTTTCTATAAATCTCCTATAATATCATGTGAATCCTATAAAACTTCTAACATTCTTTTGACAGCTTGGAATTGATAGTTTGGAGACAACTTCAACATTATATGTATCAAATTTAATTCCATATCCTGAAATGTGATGTCCTAAAACAATCCTTTATGTAAACATCATAAAACATTTTTCATGACTTAGTGAAAGGTTTTCTTCCTTAGAACTTTTAAGAACCTTTTCCAAATTTTCTAAAGCTTCTTCAAATGAATTCCCATAAATTGTAAATTCATCCATGTACACCTCTTCAAAATCATGTATTAGATCAGAAAAAATTCCTAGTACTTCCCTTTGGAATGTTGCAAGTGCATTGCACAATCCAAAAGGAAGTACTTGATAGGCATAAGTCCCCCATGGACAGGTGAATGTGGTATTATCTAGATCTTCAAGTGCTACCTGAATTTGATTATAACCATTAAAACCATCTAGGAATGAAAAATACTTCTTACCTGCTAATGTAACCAAAACTTGATCTATAAAGGGTAAAGAAAAATTATATTTTAGCGTAGCTTTATTCAATTCGTAATAATCAATGCATACCCTCCATTTACCATTTTTTTTATTACAATCATTAAAGGGGAAACCCACTGACTATCTGAAATTGGGTAAATGATGTTTGCATTTAGCAATTTTTACAACTCTTCTTTCACAATTTCCATAAGATTTGGATTCATCCTTTTTTGAGGTTTTCTAATAGGTTTAAAATTTTCCTCAATATAGATGTGATGTATACATTTCTTAGGACTAATTCCTTTCATGTTACTGTATTCCCATGCATATGCAGAAGAATGTTGTTGTAATGTTTTAATTAACTCTTCCTATTGTAATCTCTCCAAGTTTTTATTTATGTACAAAGTTTTTCCTGGAAAGATTTCAGTAGTAGAGCTACCAAATTCTTCCATAGAATGAAGAGACATCTGCCTAGATGAAAAATATTCAATATTTCATTTTTCTTGAAATCAATCATGTTCATATTCTGAGGATGATTCAAAGTTTTCTATTGAATTTAAAATTTGACTATCTTCACTAATGGTTGAAATAGTAAAGAGAGGTTGTATATCATTGTCATTATCAATCCATTCATTTTCATCTAACTCTAGGATTGTTTTTGCTGGAGGATATAGAGTTAATTTATTTTTTGATTTACCCTTAGAGAGATACATGTCACAAGATCTACAGCTAATGAAAGCATCAGTTGTAGACAACCAAGGTCTTCCCAATATAAGTGGATGTCTTCCTAGATTGTTCTTAGGAGTTAAGATCATAAAATCAACAGGATACTCCCAAGAGTCTAGGATTATTGAAATATCTTCTAACACACCATCTCGCTTGCCTACAGATCTTTTTTCTAATTGCAGTAATGCAGGTGTACACATAAGATTAGGAAGTTTGAGTTGTTCCATGGTTTGTTTACTCGTGGTGTTTATTGCTGCTCTTAAATCAGTCAATGTATTTGGAATTTCAACACCATTGATATTTGTTTTTACAACTGGACTAACGGATCTAAATATTTTGTATGGAAATTTTTCCCATCATTATGTCTAAATTTTTTCCTACTAGCTGAATTATTTTTATTTCTTTCGTTTTTCTTCCTAGTTTCTTCATGCTCAACTCTGTCATTGTTTTGGCTAGACTTGGAATCTCTTTAATGACTTGTAACAAAGGGATTTTTATGTAAAAAAATTTCAATTCATCTAGAAAATCATAATTGGGAAACATAATATTCTTTTCTACCCCTTTATCAACTTGTAATATTTTCGGAAAAGGAGATTTATAAGTAAATACTAGTGATTTCTCGATGATAGGAGTTGAGTTTACTGGTTCTTTTTTTTTTTTTCATTTTCAAAATTTTGGTTTTGAAGAGATGTTCCTTCCTCAAAAATTTTATTTGGCTGTAGAGAATCTTCCTCAACATTATCTTATTCTTGAATAACTAAAAAAGGCTTTTTATTTTCTAGTATCCTACTAGATATAAGTTGGACATCATTGAGATCTAGAGGAGTAATCATGTAGGTTGGACATTGTTGTCCTTCTATGATATAAGTATTTTGAGGATTTCTATTATTGGTGTTACACCAATTTTTTTGTCATCTAACCTATTATCACTAGATGGACCCAAGTACACCATGTAAGACCAATTTTACCCTAAGTAAAATTTCCTTCACTATGTTAAATAACTTAATAAACCACATTTATTAGGTTGTTTATGGTCAAAACAGGAAACCCCAAAAGGAAATATTAAACAAACCTATATTTGTTTGATTTTCCTCATGGAATAATTAATTAAACCATAATTTAATTATTATTCCCAGTCATGTTTAACCAAAAACAAAGAAATTAATTAGATAAACCTTTATTTATCTTATTATTTTCTAGGAATAATTATTTAAATCTTATTTAGATAATATTCCTTGTTAAATATGACCAAATCACCCACAAATAATTAAATAAATTATTATTTATTTAATTATCTTTCAACCACTTCCTTAAATAATTAAATAAATCATTATTTATTTGATTATCTTCTAACCGCTTCCTTAAAAAGATAAATAAATCATTTATTTATTTATTTTTGACAAATTAAGGGATTTGACCCAAGTCAAATACCTTTTCCTCCAACAAATATAATAAAATATTCCATAAAAAGTGGATCTAGATCTGGTTAACCCATGCACCAAGATCTAGAATGACCCAATATTTTGTTATAAATAGGAGGGTTTTTCCTACCATTCTTCACCTTTTGTTGCCTATTAGATCACTTTGGATCTATACACTTGGTCACCATTTTCTGCCATTTGCTGTGAGAGCTCCCTTTGAGTTCCATTCTTTGTGTGGGTTTTCTACACCAACAAGAGAGAGAGATTTTAGATCTGAAGTGCTGAGGACTTCCAATAACCCATCCCACTGAGGAGAATTGGATACGCCTTCTTGTTTTCCTCCCAGGTGCCCGATTAATACAAAAATTCTTTCAAAAATTGTTCTTGTCTTGTCTATTGGTATATGGAGCAAACCCTTATTTTTTCTGCTTAATGTCTTTCCATGCATAGATATGGTTTTTGCAGCTCTTTTATGTTCAACTAACCACAGATCTGAAGATATTGGCAGCCACTTTTGTTGTTAGGGCTATTAGTTATGCGTAGCTAAAGTGGTCCTTTTTCGTACACTTCGACAAAGGATTCATACTAACAATTGGGTTTTGGCAATAGTTGGGTAGGTAATTGATTTGGTATTTTTGGAAATGGTAATGAAAGTTGTGGATTTTGGTTTTGGAGCTCAGGTTGTTGATTTTGTTGAGGAATTTGTTGGCGAGGATAGTTTGGATATGATGGAGGATATTGATAGTATTGAGTGAATATTCCATAGGGAATTTGCATTCCTTGTGCCCAAGATTGAGATTGTGATTGAGATTGAGGCCAAGGTTGCTGCGAAGAATTCTAATTATTTGGTGGGGGCTGAGTATACATTTGATTGTTAAAGCCTTGAGTTTTTGGCCATTGCCATGTTCTTCTAGAGACAAAGAAAATAGATTATGTTGGATTTGAAGTTGTTTCTTCTTGAAAAACAACCTCAAGACCTGGAATTGAAGGGAAACTCTTATTTTCATGACTTTCAGAACAAATCATACATGCCTCTATAACTTTTTCGTCAAGAGAACATTCTCTTAAAGAAATCTTCTTTCTGCCTTTAGGACATAAAATAGCTAAAGAATCAGTCTTGACTTTCTTCTTGTTTTGTAATTTAAGGGTGTCTATCTATTCACTAAGACTCCCTAAAATATCTGTTTTAAATTCATCAAGCATGGTTCGAAAAGCTACCCTACTTATTATTCCGGTTGCAGATTTATTTACTATAGCAGGAGGAGAATCTCTTGGACTTTGCCTAGTTTTTTCTTTTCCCTTCAGAGATGAATACATAATTCAACAATGTTGGATAATGGGAGTTAAGAGATATCCCTCTTCCCCATAATTTTGAGTATGTGTATCCACTCATCTCTAATGATTTTTAATAAAAGAGCTTTTACAGTATCTTCATCTAAATTATCCATTTTTTCTCTTTTTATGTTATAATTGAACCCTTCAATTAAATCATCCAAATTCTCATCCTCTTTTTGCATCATTTTAAATACTTCATCCTTGTGATTGATGGGTATGCAATAATACAACTACCTTTCTAAAAATGTTTGCTTCATGTCATTCCATGTTCTGATAGACTGAGTGATTAAACCCATGAACCATTTTAAAGCTTCTCATTTCAATGTTGAAGGAAACAACATACCTTTTTGAGAGTCTTGTAAATAATCATAAGTTCTGCATAAGACTTCAAATTCAAACAAAAAGGTTTCAAGATCTTCATTTTTTAATCCATGAAACTTTTGGAGGACAGAAGGTGAGATATTTTTCATTGTGGCATTTGTCTCTCCATGAACTATAGGGAATGCAAAAGAACTATAAATTTCCCTATTTATTGTGACTCCTCCTGAATTTCCTCTTCCTCTTCCTCCTCCAAATATTACATTTTCTCCATTTAGAATTTCTCCTTCTCCTTCTCCTCCTTCTCCTCTTCCTGCCATTATAGATTCTTCAGAGCTAATATAAGATTCAACCTACAAGGTTAAATACTCTTCCTCTAGTTCTTATATCAATGGTATGTTGAAGAAAGGTTCTTCCTCTTCCTCTCCACTAGGAATTTCTATCTCTTCAGCTAAAATATGTTCCCCTATATAGGTGAAAAAGGTTACTCCTTATGTTGGAGATCTAGGATCTTATTCCTCTTAACACTGTATCAGTGGATGAAGTAGGAGATCCTCTTAATTGGATTTCTGACCTTAGGAATTTAGGAATTCTATGTCTAGTGAAGTATCGAATATGAGTCTTATATAGAGGTGTATCACTTTATGGTCTTTGCGGAGTGAGTGGTATTGTAGGAATTAAAATCCTACCTCTAGCTATGAATCTACCCTTAGAATCTCTTTCTCTACGTATATCATTTTTTTTATATGTAAGAAATGAGGCTATCTAATTACATTTCCCCGAAAACAATGCCAAAATTTTTAGTTAATTTAATTTCTTAAATAGCATACATAAATTATCAACTGAGGTTTGTAAACTGATGAAGTATAGTGCACTATATGTGTTTATTTAACCTTCTTCTTACTTCATTGTATGCAATTTTATGTTGTTTTACGGGTTTTTTTCTTTATATCTAAGAGTGTCAATATAAAAACTATGAGAGAAATCAAAATAATCCTAATGAATTTTAAGAAGGAATAAAAGGAAGTGTTCCTAACTTAACCTAATTTTCATAAAAAAATGAGTCAACGACTATTCGTTGGTTAGAATCTAATCAGAAAAAAAAAAAAATAGACTATATATTCTAATGACTTCTAATTTAACATTAGTCATATCCCATGGATATAAATCTTATAACTGAAATTGAAATTGAAATTCTACTCTAAGTGAAATAAGATTCAAAAGGAAGCAACTAATGTATTTTTAGTTACTCCAGCATTCAATATGAAGTGTCACCCTCCTAAGATAATGTGTAAGCAACCAATTACACATTAATTTCTAACGTTCTATAAAAGCAAGTAAAAGTGTGCAGAGGAAAACTCAATAATTTCATGAGTAAAATATTCAATAATTTAGTTTAGAAATACGATAAAATCATCTTCTTGAAATGACTTTTCATAACATCCAACAATGCAATTAAAGGAGGATCTAAAAGCAAATGTGAAAGCATGCAAAGTTAAAAATCAACTGATTGTAAACAAATAATGTATGTTTGATTACTCCAGCATTCAATATGAAGTATTGTCCTCTTGAAATGATGTGTAAGCAACCAACTATACCTTAGTTTCTAATGTCTTAGAAAAAAAAGTAAAGTGTGTAGAGGAAAGTTCGATAATTTCATGAATTAGATATTCAATCATTCATTTTAGAAATGTGATATAATCATCTTCTTGGGATGAATTTTATGAACATCCAATGATATAGTTAATTTAAATGTTTAATATAAGAAATTAAATAACAAAACAGTAAAGGAAACTAAATAACTGTGAGCTCTATCACTTCAAACTTAATCCAATTTGAAAATACATAGATCTATTCTGACGAAATTTTTTTAGAAAATCAATGGTTACACAATTATTCTATTGATGCTAGGAGGAAATTCATGATCTAATTCTATTCTACTCTTCAAAATGGTAATGTAATATTAATCTATTCAGAAAACACAATTGACAAAAAAAGAGTAAGGAATTTAAACTAAAATAATGAATGAAAAACCTCCTCCTATGTAGGGGCCCTTTTCAACTAATTTTGTTGAGATCCTATATGGTTATATACGCACTAACAGATCAATGGTACCATGAACATGATCCTTGTATTATAATAGAATGGATTTTTAAAACAATACACAACGTCACAACACAAACATTCATATTATGGGTTTTGTACAACCGGTATTTAAGTAAAACAAACATAACTATTATGAGGTAATTTTTCCTATAGGTGGCTAATATTCACTAACTTATAGAATTGGAGTTTAACTATTTAACTCTTCATTTGCTACAATAGAGCAAATCAAGAGTCCTTTTGTTCTGAGCTTACGTCCTTTGACAAAAATTTGACCATGATCTCAGGCATCATTTTCTATTGATCTTGATCAAGTAGGCAGGACGAAATCCATGTGTAGATTATTCTAGAAATGCCCATGTGGCTCATTTCTCCATTTGATCCTAGGAACCTTTCAGACCATGAAAGTAGCTACAAAACCAATGATTAGTTGTAGAATAGGCTGCTTTCTGTAGCTAGATTACAAAAATCCATTTAAATAGCAATAACAACAGAATATAACATGGAAATCATTTAAATTCATTCCTTCAGATAAAACATGACATTTATCATTGATTGGAGTATATGAAATTATGAGAAAGTAAGGGAAAAATGTGAGAAAAGATGTCAGAGAGATGATAATTTTGAGCTTCAATAAGCCCTCCAACCTATTAGCATTCTATAATTTTCTAGAGATTGTGAGAACTAATCACATAGGACAACATCAAAAAAAAATTGGAATCTCGGACCTAGCATTACTAGATTAAAAGAGGGCACTCTCTATAAGATATAGCTTTGTTTAAATAAGTTTTAAGGTAGTTATGATAGTACTTGGGTTTGGGGTTTGTTTTCGATTTTGGAAGATTGATTGTATTCAATTTATTAATATCTATTAGGCAATGGAGTCAAAATATAACTAGAAGGTTGCATCAACTTTTCACATAGTAAACACAAGGCAAGCTAGGAATATTTACTGGATCTCTTGGATTTATAAATGGATTTATGGTAGAAATATGAGAAGATTTAGCGAAACTAAAGAGAAATTAAGAAATGTTTGGTTTTCCTTTTAGTGGAAAACATAATGATCGTAAAGGAAACCAGAATAAGGTACTCAAAAGTAAATCCTATTCATCATGCTTTCTTCTTTACAATTAGAATTTAGATGTTTACAATGAAAAAGGATGATGCAACAATACTAACCAAAGAAAAACATCACCAACATTTTAGCCACAAGAATCCTGTAAATGATCTAATTATTATTAATGCTTGAGTGCTTTGGGAAAATCTTACAGTACTCCAAAAGACAGTAATGATTCTGAACTCAATCAATCGAACTTTGATACTTCCAAAACTGAAGTATTTATACAAAAATTACAATAATACAATCTGTAATAGAATTGAAATTAAAACTCTAACTTATTACAAAATTATAGTCTCGGTAGAATGTGTTGTGTAAAGAAGGTGCTGATGTAGTGGGAAAGTTAGGATGTGGATGGAATTTTGCTGTTGTGCTGGCACAATGAGTGTTGTGCTGGCTGAACTGAATGATGTGATGGAGAATGAATTGTTATATGAATGCCCTATGTTGAACACCTTTAGTTGCCTGACCTGAACTTTCTGTTTTTTTTTCACCCAAATCCCTTTTGTCGTGATTAACCATTTTTCTAAACAAAACATTGAAAAAATCATAATACTGGATGTGAAATAATTTTTATGTCAGTTCCAAACTTTATTGCATCCATAGCATTATCACATATCACATATTGAACAATTTACAATATAAAAAGGAATCAGTGGTGCGATGTGAAAAGGGAAGTGACGTGGAGGGCAATATATGAATGTATTGCAATGACTGTAAAGTGGGGGGCGGAGCTACAGATGTGGGGCCAACTTACCGCATAGAAAATTAAAATTGATAAACTACGGGCACTCACAAAGGTAAGTCAAATGTGATGCGATATCGTGGAATTGGAAATCACATTATTTAGAGTTTAGGTTCAATGTGAAACACATAAAAAGTGTGAAATGTGATGAGGGGCCCTACTTCAATTGCGATCGAGAAATGGGAAGCGGAGCAAGGGAAAAGTGATGAAAAGTTAAATTTTGATGTCTTTCATAGGAAAATGAAATAAAAAATAAAGTGTGGTGGGGATTGGGTCCCACTTCACATCTCATCAGCGATTTATAAGTTCGGCATTGGATTGTTGTAACAAAACTTTGCGATGGTGATATGCGATGAGGCACAAGGGGTCCCACCAATGTTTTGAGTGACTCTTGTTACATATATAATATGTGATATATATATATGATAAGGTATATGGTTTATATAACACAGTTTTCGGTGCTGGCTGGGCTTATTTTATATCTGCAAAATTTGGAATTTTAGATAAGTGGGCTTTGGTTTATGGGAAAAGTGGAATGTGGGGTTTTTAACAAAATGTGTGGAAATATGAAAGGGGAAGGAATAAAAAGGGAAATGAATGAAATGAGAGTGAGGGGGTAAATATGCTATGGTTTAAAACTTTAAGATAAAAATTAATAATGAAAATTTAAATGATACAAATAATTTTACCATAGGCACATTTAGACTAGCAACCAATCCAACGCTTTAAAACAAAATGAAGATTTTATATTTCTTTATTGCTCCCTAAATTTTTTCTTTGCCTTATTTATTTAGAGCATCTACCACCTGACAGTTTATTTCATTTTCCTCCTTTATTTAGAGCATCTACAACCTAACATTTTATTGACCTCGATGCCTACAAAAATAATAATATTCCTAACATTTTTAGATTTTTCACTCTTCTGCATCCACATCTTACCTTATCATTTTGAAATAATTTCAACTACTTATGTTAACTTATCAAAATAAATGATGTTGTGACACTTTCCTTGGTTTAGATTAAACTATTGAAGCAATTTTATTTTCTATGTAACTAATCAATCTATCAAGATTAAACAATTGGACAAAATATTTTTCACTACCTATTGAAAAGAAATTTAAACATAATTGAATCATGATTAAACTCTATGATTGAATCTTATTGAACTTTTGCGGCATTTTCAACAAGCTGCACACAATGTATTTTCAAAAATAAGCTAAACTTAAGTGTAGTGGCATTTGAATGTGCAACACCTTCATAATTTATTGTTTTTTCCTCGTTTTGATTGGGTTCACATCTTATATTTTATATTTATAATATATACCCTCGTTTGATTTTTTATGTTATCTCCTTTGTTTTTTTTTTTTTTGAAAATTATTTGTAGAGTTGGAAATCATTTTACAAAGTAAATTTGACTGAAAGAATAAAATCAGTCACCTTAAGATCCTATGAAATATAGGACACTAACAATGGCTCCAATTGGGGATGGCACTTCCATGCATTGATGTGTCAAGAGCATGTGATCAAGTGCCTTATTTATTGGGCATTTGAGCAATCTATTATTCGATTCCTTTTTTTCTTTCAAATATTATGATGGTCTGTTCACAATGGCTTAGGGCCTTCTCTGCGAGCTTGAATCTTAATAAAAAAATTATCCAATCCAATATATGTTGACTATGATATTTACAATGATGTAAAATAACCTTTAGACTAAGAGAAATAATGCTTCAACATCCTGCCATTTGCAAGACCACCAGGTAACTTTGTTTCATATATATCTATGATAAAAATGCATTGTCACCTCTAAAATAATTTATAATATATGGTCCCATCCATAGATTATCAAACTTGTTATGTTTTCCTTTGTCTTATCTCATTGCATATCATTTTAAAACCTTTTCACCAATAGTAAAATCAGCTGCCTTGGTCCTTTTATCAAATTTTTTCTTGATATTTTCTTGGATGAGCCATGTACTGTTATATACCTCTTCTCTTGTTTGCAGCAACTGAATGGTTTCATGAATCCTTCTAAGTGCATCATTTGGTTCCACTTGTATTTCTTGCATCATGTTCATCACTGGATAAGCTAGAGAATATGGAAAAAAATCATCCATTCCATAGACAAGTTGGTATGGTGACATACCAATGTACTTCTTTGTAGTAAGCCTGTCAGGCCAAAGTGCATTGACTAACTTATTATGCCATGATTTTCTATTCTGTTCTAATAATTTCTTGATGATTTTTACCAGAATCTTATTGGATGATTCATCCATTCTATTATCTTCTAGGGTAATAGGTCGTTGAATGTCCTAAATAAATATCATATTTATCACAGAATTCAGCCATGTTTTTGGACATAAAGGCTATTTCATTTTCAATGATGATTTTCCTTGGGAAACCAAATCTGGAGAGGATATTTCTCTCAAGGAACTTGGTGATAATGACATTAGTGGAATTTCTGGAAGGAATGGCCTCTATCCAATTAGTGAAGTAATCTGTGGTTGTTACTATCCACTTGTGTTGGGAAGAGGAAGGAGGATGGATTTCACCTCTGAAATCCAAACCCCATTGTTGGAATGGGCTTTCAACAAAAATGGGTTTGAGAGACAAGGGTAGGATTTTCTTTATACCTTCAAAAATTTGGAACTTGTGACAAGTTATGACTTTCTTGTGGACATCCGAAAAAATTGTGGGCTAGTAAAAACCAGCTCTAAGAATATTATTAGGAATCGCATTCCAGTAAAGATGGCCACCACAATATCCTTGATGAAAATCATACATAATATTGTTTGCATCATCCTTCAGCAATTATTTAAGTAATATCCCACCAGAATATTTCCAGTAAAGGACATTTTCAATTATGCAAAATTTTATTGCCTTTAATTTCATAGATCTATCTTTAGTTTTTGTAAGACGAGGAGGAGCATTTAAATTAAACAATATCTAAAACATTTTTTCATACCGGGGAGAATTTAAAAAGTATTCATTTATTTGTGGAGTCACCTGATCCTCTTGATAATCCAAAGTTGCTACAAAATCTATGTCCAAATCTTGAAAATTGAACTCAGCCATAAGTTGTGCAAGTCCTTGCCCTTTAATTAGTTTGGTAGGTTTTATTTCTAGATCATACTGTAAAATTACTGCAATCCATTTTCCTCTTTTACCATGTGGTCTATTTTGCGTTAGAATATCTTTTACCACAACATTAGGTACATAAGAAATTATATGTGAATGCATAATATAAAATCTAAAATCTTTAATTGCTTTGACTAGTGAAAAGGCCTGTTTTTCCATGATGTTATACTTGAGAGAAGCATATCTTAAAGCTTTGCTGAAGAAAGCTATTGGCTTCTCCATTCCAACTATTTTTCTGTAGTAAAACATCTACAATAGTGTGCTTAGAGGAAAAAGAAAATATTGTAAAATATTTAGTAAAATCTGGACTGATCAACATTGGTGCTTTAGTTAATGCCTGTTTTACCATGTCAATATATTGCATAGCTTCTATACTCCATTTGATTTCAAAATCTTTCTTAAGCATACTGGTTATGTTTCTAATAAGTTCAGCAATATTGGGAATAAATCTTCTTAGAAAATTAATTCTACCTATGAAAGATTGATGTTATTTAATGTTTCTTGGGGGACTGATTTGTAGGATTGATTCAATTCTCTTAGGGTCAATTCGAACTCTGTATTTTATATGATATGTCCTAAAATTTTTCCTTCTTCTAGGCCAAATAGTGTTTTCTTAGGATTTAATGATATGCCAAATTTCCTGCATTTCTCAAAGACTCGTGTCAAATGTCTTAAGTGTTCTTCATGAGACTTTGAATACACAGTTACATTGTCCAGATATATTACAATAAAGAGGCCAATCTCTTCTGAAAATGAATTGTCCATTTGTCTTTGGAATGTGGCCCCAACATTCATCAGTCTAAATTTCCCCATGGAGTGATCAAAGTTGTTTTATCTTGATCTTTTAGATCAACCAAGACTTTGTTATAGCTAGAGAAACCATCTAGTAATGATATCCTAGTTGATCCTATCACCTTTTGTAAGATATGGTCCATTTTGGATAAGGGATAGTTATCTTTCAGGGAAACCTTATTCAGGTTTCTAAAGCCAATGCACAACTTGATTTCTCCAGTTTTCTTTCTAGTTAGTACTATGTTTGACACCCATTTTGAATATTTAAGAGGAACAATTATTTTAGCATCATATATTCATTTAAATTCTTTCTCAACTAAAGGTAACAAAACTTGATTTATCCTCCGGAGCTTCTATTTGAAAGGCCTTTGTTCTTCTTTAATTATAATTTTTTATTGAATGATGCTGGAATCATAAAATTTTAGATCCTTCTAACTCCAATTGAACACATCATTGTATTCTTTGAAAAGGGATATATTTCCATTTGGTAATAAGAGGTAATGTTTTTCACAGCTTAATCATATAATGGCTTTGTTCAGTACCTACATTACATTCCTCAACTTCTGCTCCAATGGGCTTAATTTTAGGCTTCTTTGCTACATCGTTGAATTCAAAAATGTCTTCTAACGGAGCTAATCCCTAGGAAAAAATGTTATCTTTTAGTTGAAGCATTTCAAAATCTTCCTTTTCAGGATCTATTTCATGAATTTGTAATTTATGCACACTTTCATCTAAATTATTATTTCATCTAATCTATCAGACTAGTTTTTCAAAGGATTATATACAACTATTAGATTTTTCACATAATCTTCTAGTTTATGTTCATGAATATCCAAATCTATTTGTGTTTCCTCGAAGTCATATTTTCACAACAAGAAGTTTTCAGCCTATTTGTCATTCTCAAAAACCTTCCAGTACCACATGTTATCTCATATTTCAGGATGATGTTTAATTTAAATTGTGTATAGTTTATTCGGGTGAAGTAATTTGCAAGTGCTTGCAGAAACAACAAGACTATCAGCTATGAAATTTTGACTTCTTGGAATTACTGCTAGATTATATTCCACAAAATTATGTAATTAATCATGTAACATCTCCATTTCGACAAAAAAAAAATCTATTTATAGTATTAGCACTAAATTCACCTTAGAGACAAATTATTTCTTGTCATGTTCTCTTATCCATTTTCCATTAAAATTTGGCCTTACTGTAAATTTATCTCTAAGAATTTATTTACCTATTAATTTGAACTGACATTAAAATTACAAATAATTATTATATGAAGATTAGGAGTTCATTCCTAATTTAATTTCATCTGAAGGCTAGTACATTAATAGTTAACATTTCCCCTCTTAACTATTAACAACAATTTCCTTGTTTAGGTCAATAGTTTAAACTCCTTTTAAACCTTACTCCCCTCAACCCTATTTTTATTCTCCAACTTGACCTTATGAGCGAACATATATATGTATACTTTCTAATACATACCTATATCTAATTTTTTCAACCATACCACTTTAATTATGAGGGATAAATTACCACTAAGGATTAACCTTATTTCTGAACTATATATATATATATATATATATATATATATATATATATATAATATATATATATATATATATATATATATATATATATATATATATATATATATATATATATATCTATATCTATATCTATATCTATATCTATATCTATATATATATATATGATCCCCTTGCTAGGATTTCTTTAGTATGGTTCTATATTTTCCCATATAGGATTAATCACTAAGTAATACACATTGAACACCCTTTACTTGTTCTACTTTTCAACGTGAGGGATATGTTTATCATGTCATCCAAGAAAACCCTAGGTGCATATTTACTTACCCTTCCATGCACGTAGATTCAATTTGGATTTTAGTCACAGTTGTATAACACTTATGTCATACTGGATATGGTAATTTTTTTAGTTCTATTCTTGACATGTTATGTTTTCACATGTACTGTGGCATTAATAGAATTCCTCCTCCATATTAATTCCAACAAAACCATGCGTTCGTGATTTTCCATGGGATTTCCCTTCATTTACGATATGGTACTACATCACATGGCTCTTCCAGACTTGGATTCAACTCGTCGATCTGCAGGAATTTTCTCATACACCAGATCTCCTACATGTGAAGGGTGTCGATCAGATCTCCATTAGGTTTTTGAACAGCTCCTTTGTTTCGGTTGTTAATTCATTTTCGTTTGAAGGGGACTATTTTAATTTTAAGCATTTGATGAACAAAGCTAACTCTATCCCAACTCTATAAATAAACTACTGAGCTTGTTCTCGGCTCTTAATTTTTCACCTGAGCATGATACACAATTTCGCAAATCCAAGAGGAAGTAGTATAGTTTCTCGTCGAGGATTTGTCTTATATACTCTCGAGGGAATTTATTTGTGCCAAAATTTTATTTTCATTGTATAACTTATGAGTTGAAATTGGAATCACCATTTTCGTCACTATATTCCTTATTCAATCTAGTTTCTATGTTTTTTTCTAGGACTATGACGAGGAAATGTCATTCCTCATTGTTGATTTATGGTTAGGGTTTTTGTTGTCATGGGTATAACCTCTAGGTAAATCTCAATCATATTTTCAATTACGTTCTAGTTATTTTTCCGGTTCATAATTGCCTCCATTAATTTTACACACCCTTGATTTATTGTGCTATTAGATTTATAATTCAGACGTGTGATTGTATTCTTTTTTTCAAGTCCCAATACTATAAATTTGAAGATTTTGTTTTAATTATTGGGGTTATTATTTTCTTCGTTTATCCAAAACTCCTAGTAATGGTTCCTTAAATTCTGATGTTTACCACTTTTTATTTGAGTTTCATTGAGACGTATCATTTATTATTATCCATGTTGTCCCTTGAAGGTTTTCCCTGTATTTTTAACATTATTGTATTGTTTGATTCATGAATTTTTTTGTTTTTAGTTACTCATTCCTGAAACACCACCTTATTTACATACCCTGACAGCGTGCATTCAAAACACAGGTGGATGTGCATGAGGACTCTCTCTCGTCCTGGGTTTGACGTTGGAGAGCCCGAAGCAACCTACAATTATTTTACATTCCACAGTCTATCTTTTAAATTCATGGCTTTTCTTCAAAACTTACCCACATTGCCTGTTGGTTGATTTATATATATATATATATATTACTATGTCTAGTTCTAAAATTTATCCTTGGGTTTGTAACAAACACATATTTATTTCTATTTTCAAAGAATTCTTATATATCTCTTTTTGGGTCCCAACTAGATTTGAATAATTCTCATTAAGTGTTAAATTCACTCTAGTTTGATTTTTATGATAGATTCCCCTCATAGTTTTATCTTCGGGTCCATGTATTTATTAATTTAGACTTCGTTCAACTTCGGTCAAGAACTTTACATCTTCCTGTCCTTCCTACAGGAACTATGCCATAACTCTTTTGTTAGGTCCCTAGATTACTAGTTTAGTCCCTTATTGTTATTAGTGTAACCCCCTTATTGTTTTTGTTGTAGCCCTGTAACCCCAATATTGTTATTATTGTGCCCTTACAATTTTATTTTTAGGTCAACTAGGATTACATTATGGGCCCATGGACTCCTATATATAGAAGGAGGTTTTGGTCATTTGTATCATCCAAGAATTGTTCATTTAGGTAATGTATTGGGGGTTTCCCCCTCGAATTGGTTGATTTATAAGGTGTTGATCTCTCCTTTCTTCTATTTTTGGAGTTGGTTACATAAAATTTGGTATCTGAGCTTTGGATTCTAGGGTTTCGATGCTCCGAACAGGTCAGCATGGAACTTTTGCAAAAACATTTTTTCTACGAAGGCTCAAAAGCTGAAATTTGTACAGCGCCAAGCCAAAATCCTTAGGAACCTCCTAAAAAAATTCCATATCTTGGCTTGAAATATTTTCAGCGATATGATCTGGGGAATTTAGGGTTTTTTTAGGCTCACGAATTTCAACTAAAATAGGTCATCATGGAATTTTTGCTATAAATTTTCAAATACACAGTTTTAGAAGCTGAAAGTTTTATAGTGCGAAGACAAAATCCCGAAGAACCTTTTGTAAATATTTTAGATCTTGCTTCGCAATATTTTTGGAGATATGATCTATGGAAGCTAGGATTGTTTCAGGCTCTCGAATTTCATCTCAAAGAGGTGATCGTGGGGAAAATATCATAACTCTCTCTCTGAGAGTCGGATTGGGATTAAGTAAAAAGTGGCCACAAGTAAATAGACTATAGTTTTTGGTATATCAATTTCAAAGGTGAAGGAGGAAAAAATGAGACGAGGCAAGTCGTACAAGTTCTCTCTACTGAATAAGTCCATAATTAGGAACAATGTTACCGATGAAATAGGTAACCGCAATGTTAGCTACTTTTTTTTGGTAGCATAAAAAGCACCCGATTTTGAAAAGTGGTGATGCAGAATCAGCATTTTTTTATTTGGTGCACATTTTTTACACTCTAAATTTTTTATTTATGAAGTATGAAAATTTGTTTTAAAATGTTAGTGATTTTCATGCTAATTTTGAAATGTATTGATGCAGCATCAATTTTTTTTTTTTTTTTTTTTTTAGAGCGGTGATTTTCATGGTAATTTTGAAACGTATTGATGCTGCATGAACCTTTTTTTTTTAGAGCAGTGATTTTCATGCTAATTTTGAAACTTATTGATGCTGCATCAACCTTTTTTTTTTAGAGCAGTGATTTTCATGCTAATTTTGAAACGTATTGATGCTGCATCAACTTTTTTTTTTTAGAGTGGTGATTTTCATGTTGGTAATAAAACACAAAACTTAGATTAAAAAATATATATAAAAACAATAAAAAAACCAATAAAAATGTAAAAAAAAACAAAAATAGCTCATAAAAATAAAAAATTTAAACAAAAATAAATAAATAAAACAAAAATATTTGAAAATTATATCAAAGGAAATGACAAAATTTGAAGAAAAAAAACACATAATTTAAAGAAAAAAAACAAAAATTCACCAAAAAAAAAAAAAATCAAAAAAAAATCAAAAACATTTTTTTTCGAACTTATTAAAAAAAACAATATATTTAAAAATATATATATATTTAAAAAAAATTTAAAATAATTAAAATTACAAAATTAAAATTTAGGAAAAAAAAATTAAAAAAAAAAATTTAAATTTAAAAATATAAATTAAAAAATAATAATAATAATAAGGAAAAAAATACAACTTTTAAAATTTACAAAAAAAACAAATTAAAAAAAACAATTAAAATTGAAAAAAAAAAAAACCTATCATTAAAAAACAAAAAAAATGAAAAAAACCACGTGCAAATAATTAAAAAACAAATATACATAAATTTAGTGTTTTTTTTTTTTTTTAGTGAAACCATTTATAGATTTTAAAAATGAAAAACTAAATAAACGAAAAAATTAAGAAAAACAATTAAATTAAATTAAAATTTAAAAATTTTAATAAATAAATTTAAAATTTAAAATTTAAAAAAATAATTATTCTATAATATTAAATATAAAAAAAATTAAACAAATTGAATTTAAAATAAAAAAATTGAATTAAAAAAATAATTTTAAATTTTTTGAAATTCAAATTTATTTTTTTTTAAATCAAATTAAAATAAAAATATTAAAAATTAAAAAAAAATAAAAAAATAAAAATAAAATCAAATAAAAAATAGATGTAAGTATATATTTAAAATAAAAAAAAAAAAAAAGAATTTTACTTCAAATAAAAATATTAAATTAAAAAAAAAAAATATTTTTTGAAAAAAAAAATTTATTTTTTCAAATTTAAAAAAAAAAAAAAAAATTTAAAAAGAAACAATTAAAAAAAAAATTTAAAAAAAAAAACAATTAAAAAAAAATTTTTAAAAAAATCAATTAAAAAAAAAAAATTTTAAAAAAAAAAAACAATTAAAAAAAAAATTTAAAAAAAAAAATCAATTAAAAAAAAAAATCGGCCCTCCGCCCGCGGGGGCCCGGGAGGCCGGCTGGGCCGCCCCCGGGGCGCCGCCCAGCGGGTGGGCCGCCCCAATAGATAACTTTTTTTTATTGATTTTTTTTTTAAATGTTTTTTTTTTAATTTTTTTTTTAAATTGATTTTTTTTTTAAATTTTTTTTTTAATTGTTTTTTTTTTTTAATTTTTTTTTAATTGATATTTTTTTTTAATTTTTTTTTTTTAAATTTTTTTTTTTTTAAATTTTTTTTTTAATTGTTTTTTTTTTTTAATTTTTTTATTTTTTGTTTTAAATTTATTATTATTATTATTATTTTTAATAATTTTTATTAAATTTCGCCCATTTTTTTTATTTAATTGATTTTTTTTTTTTTTTTAATTTCATAATTTTTCATTGTTATTAACTTTTACTTTTAGTTTTTTAATATAATTTTATAAAATTCAATAAATTTTTTATATTTTTTTTTAATTTATTTCGATTTAATATGTTTTTTAAATGTTTTACTCTTTTTTTTTTTTTTTTGTTAATTATGTAGATTTTTTATATTTTTTATTTCAATTAAAATTGTGTATTTAAAATTAGATTTTTTTAAAAATGAAACTTAATTTTTTTAAATTTTTTTTATTTTATTTTTTTTTCTTTTTT
The DNA here is from genome assembly GCA_034641835.2 of Pinus albicaulis. Taxonomy (NCBI): domain Eukaryota; kingdom Viridiplantae; phylum Streptophyta; class Pinopsida; order Pinales; family Pinaceae; genus Pinus; species Pinus albicaulis. The sequence continues at coordinate 809,156,253 of CM076576.1, forward strand.
TTTTTCAATTTTCCACTTTTAATTGATTTTTAAAGTTTTTAAAGTTTTCATTTAACAATATATATATTTTTTTCTTTTATATTTAAAATTTATTTTTTCTTTCAAAATTTATTTGTTTATTCATTTATTTATTAAAATTTAATATTTCCCCGGATGCGGGTGATCAAAATTGACATAGGGATGTGCGGAGGCTTGGTTGATGCGTGGCAAGGCCACAAGGCAGCCGGCCGACTGCATTCACTCCGCCCTAGACGCATTAACTCTATGGCGCATCACTCAACTCGGCATTCAAGCCGGTGGGGAGGACGAGGCCATTGCCATAACGTGAAGCCGTCCTCCATTTGCATCTGCACTCCCGCCTTCTCGATGCTTCTTCGCCGCGCTCTGTATATCACCTGGATCGTCAACATGCCTCAGCTCATTGTTCCTCTCGGCTCTGTGTGCCCTCCGGAAGCCAAGGTCGCCAGCTCTCGAACGGCTCTTGGTCGGAGGTGCACCCTTTACTGTTGTGTGGAATTCGACCCCGGCTCTCACCACTGTCAAAGCTCATTGCGCCCCTGGCTTCTTGCTGATCCGCCCCAGAATTTCTCATCTGGTCTGTCGCTTCCTTCTCCGCCGGCTTCGCTTCTCCTCTTCCCACCCCGCCTGCACCCTCCTTGCAAGATTATGCCTCGGCTTCGGCACAGGCTCAGATGCCGCAGAGGCAGCACCCGAGCCAGGCCTGCCTCCAGGCGTCGCTCCTCCTCCAGCCCTTCGAGTTCTCCGGATTCTGCTTTCCAGCGTCGCCCTTCCACTCGAGCCTCGCATAGGCGCAGTGCTCCGCCGGTCCACCACCCTCCCTCTTCTCCGCGCGGCGCCTCTTTCCCTCCGCCTCCTTCTGCACCTCGCAATCCCGAGTCAGCTCTTTTGGCCAACCCGTCTACAGCTCTGTTCCGCTTTCCATGTGTCACTGACCAGCCCATGGTAGTGGCGACCATTTCTGTTCAATTCAAGGAGCTCCCTCAATTCAGTTCGGGGCCCCCTCCTCCTGTGCCTCCAGGGACTCATCTCCACGCGCCCGGGTCTGTTCAGGACCTCCACTCAGTTCGGCTGAACTGCTCACGCAACATGGAAGGAGGTGCGCACGGAGGTGGCAGCACCATCTTCACCGGCACACCCCTGAAGCAGAACGACGCAAGCGAGGCAGCAATTCCCATGCAGAATGATGAAGATTACGGCTATGGATGCCGAATCGTGGAAGAACTCCCCTCCGATGATTATGGTCTTTAAATTTTCCAGTTTCACTGCATCTTTCAGGTCAGAGTTCTTGTCTGGTTGGAGTCTTCAGAATTTTTGGCCTGCGGGCTTAAACAATCTCTGTTACAGTTTTAGGCCTAAGTCTTATGATAGTTCATACTGCTACAGTTTTAAGATTTTCTATGTAATGCTGGTTTCCTCCTTAGAGGCAGCAACTAAACTCTTCTCGCGCTGGTTTCCCTCTATGGGCAGCGCTTTTCCTGTTATTTTGCTGAAACTGGTCCTACTGCTGAAAATGCACCTCTGTATGTATCATATTTTATTACAGTAATAGAATTTAGTCTTATTTAGAAAAAAAAAAAAAAATTAATATTTTTGTTTTTAAATTTAATTTGTTATTTTAATATTAACCTCTTTTTTTTAATTTAATAAAATTTGATGTATATACCTATTTTAATTTAAGTTCATATATATATTTTATTTTTTATAATTTAAATTTAATTTATTTTTTATAGTGTATTTGTTTTTTTAATATATATTGTTTTAAATTTGATATTTTCATTGTATTTTATTTTTATTTTTTATTTTTAATTAATTTTTCTTTTTTTTTCCTTTTAATTTGAGTAGTGTTTTTTTTTTAATTTTGAATTTTTAAATTTATTAAAATTTAATATATTTCCTTAAATTTAATTATTTGTTTAAAATTTTTTTTTCTTTTTTTAAATTTAATAAGCATTTTCTTTTTCTTTTTTAAATTTAATTTCTATATTTTATTTTTTATAATTTCCTTCTTTTTTTAACTTGTTTTTTTTTTTAAATTTAATATTTTTATTTTGTTTTTATTTTTATTTTTTAATTTCTATATTTTTTTAAATTTTAATCTTAATTTTTTTTTGGTTTATTTTTTAATTTTTTTTTCCTTAAATTTTAGGTTTTTTTTAATGATTGAATTAAAATTTTTACTTTGTTTTTATTTTTATTTTTTTTATCTTCATATATTTTTAAATTTTAAGCTTTTAAATGTTTTTATTTTTAAAATTTTTTTTTTCTTAAATTTTAGGTTTTTTTTTAATGTTTGAATTTTAAAAATTTAAAAATGTTACTTCTATTTTTAAAAATGCCAAAAGTATGACACAATTTTTTTTTTTTGTTATTCCAGCATCAACTGGTTTTGTTTTGAGGGTGTTTTTTCAATCCTTTTTTCAAGAAACAATTTTGTTTTTACCATAATTTTATAAAATGTTGAAATTTGACCTTCGAAAAAAACGAAGTGCCTTCTGGAAGACACACTTTTTTTGGGGGGGTGTTTTTTCAATCCTTTTTTCAACAAACAATTTTGTTTTTAGCATAATTTTAGAAAATGTTTAAATTTGACCTTCAAAAAAAAAACAAGTGCGTTCTGGAAGACACATTTTTTTTTTGGGGGTGTTTTTTCATGTTTTTTGAGAGTTTTTGGGCTAGAGTTCCCGTTTTGAGGTCAGGTTACCTATTTCATCGGTAACAGTGTTTAGGTTATCGTGGGAGATTGGGCATAACTTTATCTTCAAGAATCCAAATCAGGTCAGACCTAAGGGATTCGAAAGAAGATTCAAAGGGCTAATTCAAGACCTAATTTCAAATACCAAAGATCCGAAATCACAGAGATAATTTAGTTTCAATATCAAACTCCTCAAAAGAAAGAAAAATGTGTGTATTTTTTTCGAATTACATAAGTCTCGTTTGAAAAAAAAAATAGATTGAATTTATTCCAAGGGTGTATTGAAGGATAGATATCAGTATTGGGTTCTAAAATTCCCCCTAAACATAATTCAACACCCATTAAGCCTTTAGAAGGCTCTACTATGACTCATGAAAATGAAGAAACACAACATGACATATCAAAATTACAAGAGCAAGTGCACCAAATTTCGCTATCGCAAAGAGCAAGAAAAAAATTAATGGAATTTTTGAAGAAATGCATGGAAAATAAGATGAATGGTTTGAAGAAATGTGTGGCAGCTAAGATGAATGGTTTGGAAGCTAATATGGATGGCATGGAAGTGGCCATGGAAGCTAAAATGGATGGCATGGAAGCTAATATGGATGACATGGAATCTAAGATCGATGAAAAAATGAAAGACAACATGAAAAACATGAAGAATGATCTAAAATTAGACGTCGAAGGTTTGGAAAAGTTGATACAAGAAATGTTTCCTAATGGCGAAAATATAGTAGAGGAAACTCATGATGAGAACAAAATAAATGTTAATCATGATTTCATAAACTCTAATGTTGGATGGACGAACAATCATATTCCAAAGATGGATATGAGGAATTTTTATGGAAAAGATCCCGTAACATGGATACTACAAATGGAGCAATATTTTGATCTCAATAATATGAAAAACACACAAAACATACGCATTGCGACATTACATTTAGAAAAAAATACATTTGTATGGTATCGATGGCTTTTCTCTCGTAAAAAAATTCTCACTTGGTCAATATTTACGGAGGAAATGATAGCACATTATGAGGATACAAAAATCAACACCTTATTTAGCCAATTGATAAGTCTCAAGCAAAAGGGTTAAGTGGTGGAGCACATTGAGGACTTCCAAAAATTGATTATAAGGGTAACTGATATCCCAAAGGAACACAGGATTGATGTTTTCATAGGGAATTTAAAGGATAACATCCAACATGAAGTTCACATTTTGGAACCTGATTCATTAGAAAAGGCATTCAGTTTGGCAAGAAAAATTGAATGTAAAATTATGGCAACAACAAAGCCTACCACTGACATATATAAATATGCAATTGTTGCTACTCCTAGACTTCCACAACCGACAAGGTTGACACTACAAAAATTGGAAGAAAAAAGACCAGAAGGGCTTTGCTACAATTGTGATAGAAAATACACTAAAAGTCATAAGTATGCTAAGAAGAAATTATTTTACATAGATTGTGAAGAGGAAGAAGAAAATGAACAAGAATCTTCAAAAGAAGAGGATATACACTAGGAACCAACCCTAGAAGAGGAAGAAATGAGTCTGAACATATCATTTATTTCATTGGCATGAATTACTACTCCTCAAAATATCAAGATAGAAGGACATATCAAGAATAAAAAGGTAATAGTGTTGATTGATTCGGGTAGTACACGTAATTTATTTGTTGTAAGGTAGCCAAGGAATTGAATTGCTTCCTATACCTAGCACCAGAATGTCAAGTGATCATTGCAAATGGAGGAAATATAAATTTCTCTAGAAAATTCCATAATATAAAGCTAACCATGGGGGAATATGTATTGAATATTCCAACTCTTTCCACTCCTATGGTAGGTGTTGATGTTGTACTAGGAGTACAATGGTTACAATATTTGGGGACGACAACTTTTAATTTTCAAGAACTTTTCTTCAATTTTTTTTGAAAAGGAAATGAAGTCAAATTACAGGGTATCGTATAGAAGACGGGAAAGATAATAAGCTCTAATGTCATGAAAAATTTTCTAAAGAAAGAAAAATGAGGCATAATTGCACAATTATGGTCACTAGAAGTTCTAACATCAAAATCATCTATTTCTGCAAATCTCCAAAAAGTCTTGGACAATCATTCCAATGTTTTTGAAACTACCAAAAGACTCCCACCTGTTCGTTATCATGATGATGTTATTCATTTTATTCCAGGAAGTATTACTCCAAACATCAGGGTTGATAGATATCCTTAGCGAAATTAAACGTATGATTTCCGAATTGTTAGAGGCTGGTATAATTCAACCTAGTCAAAGCTCTTTCTCTACTCCAATAGTATTGGTGCACAAGAAGGATGGACTATGGCGCATGTGTCAGGATTATAGGGAGCTCAATAAGCTCACCATTAAAGATAAATTTCCCATTCCTATGATTGATGAATTATTAGACGAATTACATGGAGCAATTTATTTTACAAAGTTGGATCCTCGTTCAAGATGTCATAAAATTAGAATGAAGATTAAAGATCTTCCGAGAACAACATTTCAAACTCATGGGGGTTATTATGAATTTTTAGTAATGCCTTTTGGCCTTACCAATGCACCTTCTACATTTCAAGGGTTCATGAATTCCATTTTCAAACCCTTCCTTAGAAAAATTGTGCTAGTATTTTTTGGTGATATACTAATCTACATCAGTCCTTGGAAGGATCATGTTCAACATGTTGATAGGGTGCTCAAATTATTGTATGAGATACAATTATATGAAAAAAACATCTAATTGTTTCTTTGGAGTACAAGATGTGGAATATCTAGGTCATATTGCATCTCACGAGGGTGTTAAGGTAGACCCTAACAAAATTAAAGCCATTAAGGAATGGAAATTCCCCACAACCATCAACTAGTTGCTAGGATTTCTCGAGTTAACATGGTATTATCGCAACTTTGTTAATAATTATGGGAGAATAGCAGCACCTCTAACAACATTGTTTAAGAAAGATGCATTTTCATGGACTCCTAAAGCAACTAAGGCCTTTGAACATATTAAAGACGCAATGTGCCTAGCACCAGTCTTAGCTAAACCAGACTTCAAAAAAACCTTTTTTGTGTAATGTGATGCCTCCATAAATGGAATTGGTGTTGTTTTAATGCAAGAAGTAAGACCCATTTCTTTTGAAATTCTTACAATCATAGGAAAGTATTTACAAAAAGCTATTTATGAGAAGGAAATTTTAGCAACACTACATGCACTAAAGAAATGGAGACCTTACCTAACGAGAAGACATTTCAAGGTAAAATCTGATCATGATAGTCTTAAAAAAAAATTGGAACAAAGACTATCTTTGGAAGAGCGGCAAAAATTGGTCACAAAGATGTTGGGTTATGAATTTGAAATAATATACAAAAATGGGAAGCTAAATGTTTTTGCAGATGCGCTCTCAAGAAAGAATGAAGAGGTGGAAGACTTAATTTGTGCCATTTATATTATCCAACCAGATTGGATAACCGAAGAAAGGGATGAGTGGAAGAAGGATGAAAAAGAGTGGCCACTCATTCAAAATATGCAATAATATCCCCGTACATTGATACATTTAGTTGGAAAAATGATTCATTATGGTACAAAGATTGCTTATATCTTTGTAATAATTCCCAACTAAAACAAAAGATTCTTTTGGAATTTCACACTTCTCTTTTAGGAGGATGCTCAGAATTTTTAAAAACTTACCATAGCGTGAAGAAAGAATTTTTCTGGGATGGCCTTAAATATGATATTCAAAAGTTTGTGAAGAAATGTTTGGTCTGACAGAAAAATAAAGTTGAGACAATTAAGACCACGGGTCTTCTACAACCTTTATCCATTCCACATCAACCTTCAGAGGATATTTCAATGGATTTTATCACAGGTTTACCTAAGTCAGAAGGAAAGAGTGTCATCATGCAATAGTTGATAGACTTACCAATTATGCACACTTTTTTGCCTTATCTCATCCATTTAAATCAACTACAGTTGCTACTACATTTATCAAAAGAATTCGAAAACTACATGGAAACCCAAAGGTTATTGTGAGTGACAGAGATCCCATTTTTACTGGATATTTTTGGACAGAGTCATTTTCTTGTTTAGGTACTCAATTAGCTCATAGTTCATCTTATGATCCTCAATCTGATGGTCAAACTGAGATAGTGAATAAATGTCTAGAAGGATATTTTTGTTGTTTTGTATTTGGTAAACAAACACAATGGGTCAAGTGATTACCTCTCACTAGATGGTGGTATAACACTTCCTTCCATACTGCAGCAAAAATGACCCCATTTATGGCACTTTATGGATATCATCCACCGTCCATCACATCATCTTTAGGAGAAAATTCTAAGTTTCAAGCAGTGGAATATCACATCTAGAATCAACAATAAGTTCTCCAACTCTTAAAGGATAACCTAAATTTGACACAAAATCAAATGAAACAGCAGGCAGATCAACATCGTAGAGATAGAACTTTTAATGTAAGAGACTGGGTATTTTTACGGCTACAACCATACAAACAAATGTCCCTCAAGCACGCTAAGAAGGATAATAAATGATCACCAAATTATTATGGTCCTCACAAGTTGTTGCAAAATATTTATAATATGGAATACAAATTGGAGCTTCTTACTTCTTCACAAGTGCATCCAATTTTCCATGTTTCATGCTTAAAGAAGGTTATAGATGAAATTCTTCCAGTTCAAAAAATATTACCAAAACTCGATGAGGAAGGAAAAATCATATTGGAACCTGAAGCGGTCACAGAGACAAGAACTTGGTAGCTACGAAATATATCAATTTCAAAGTATCTCATCAAGTGGAAAAACTTACCCACTAAATATTCTACAGGGCAAGATGATAATTTAATACAGAAGCACCCATAGCTACTCAAGCGTTGAGGAAAACACTTTTTTGAAGCAGAGGGGCATGTTATATCCCTATATTACTAGTTTAGTCCCTTATTGTTATTTTTTTTTCTAAATAAGACTAAATTCTATTTATAAAAAATGTAATACATGGAGGCTCGGGCCTCTGCAATTCTAGCCTATTCTAGAGGCATAGTTATACAAAATAACAAAACAGTGACTGCCCCAAAAGGCGAAACCAGCCAACTTAGTTGTTTTACAGCTGCCCGCTGCAGGGAAACCAACTCCGTACATGGAGAGATGATAAATTTTTAAAAACATACAAAATAACAGGAAATAAAAGTCCCAAAGACTTGAAAGCAAAAACTAGAAACTAGATAAAACCTGAAAACTTATGTATCAATTCTCGGTAGAGGTGTATCTTCCACAATGAGACACCTATACTCCTCGGTGTCATTTGCGTTCTTTTCATGGGTTTCATCAGCCACATCCTTTGCAACATTGGTGGTGCGCACACTGCCATTATCTCCATCATCGCCCAAACAGTCTTCACTGTTGTTGTTGGAGGCCAGAGCACCCTGCACAACTGTAGACGGAGCACCCTGGACCGCCACCTTACCAGTATGTTATTGAGTCGCTGAGTCCGAGATAGACGTCTTATGAAATTTTCTAGGATGAGGGCTCTCAACACTGATAGCTTCCTCTTTGAATATAATGGTGATAATGGCCGTAATGCGTGGTTGGTCCATGGTTCAGGTATAATGAAATTGTGCAGAATGGGCGGGCAATGAAGAGCCCACTGTCTCCAAGCGAGGCAACAACGTGGGATAATTGGTGGAGGCATGATTCAATGGCGGGGAACGAGACCTTCTTGAAGCCCCATCTCTGCCTCGGCCACTGTGGGTGGCAGGGTAACGCCCATATGAACTATCCAAATATGGGGAGGTGTTGGCCGAATAAATCATTCTTGCAGACAAGATCAATCTCCCTAGTGTCAGAAGACAATCTAGAAACAAACGAACAACTAAGTTTGTCTTTCTCTAAATATATTAATTTTATAAATAAATGCTATGAAGGTGTCGATCCTACCTTAGATCCAAATTCTTATTTGTAGTCGTAGTGCTTCCGTCGCATCAAAATCCTTCCGTCACAACAAGAGATCTTCCGTCGCAACAATAGTTCTTTCGTCGCAAGAAAGTGTCGTCTTTCATCGACTTGCAATCACAAACAAGAAAATATTAAATAGCACCTATATAAAAAATAATCATAAAACATACCTATCATAGTGATCAAGGAATCTATGAAATAAACGATCAAACGACAGCTTATTGAAATAAACAATTGAACAACAATTTATTGAGAAAAACAAAACTTGATTGTATTAATCTTAAAATATACAGAAGAACCTTACAACCTTAGCCTTGATGTTTGAAAGGCCTCCCGGGGTCCGAAGCAGGAGTCTCCTCTACTTTGATAAGTCTTTCACTCTTCCTCCAGGAGCATAAAGAGGTATGTGATCTTTCCTCTCAAAATCTCAGCAGAAAGAAGTCTAAATCTCAACAGCACTTCACCTCAATCACACATAAAGCTTGATCTCCAATTCTCAATCTCCAAAAACTAACCATTTGAGGCTACCCAATGCCTCCTTTTATAGAGCAGACAAGGAGGTTAGGATTTCACCTTTGAAGGGATAGAATCCTCCTTCAAAGGGATAGACTCCTCACATCAAGGTATTAGTTCCTTAAGGTGAGGGATACATGCACCTTATCAAAGCGTACTAATCCCCAAAAAACCTCATCTAGAACCTTCTAAAATTGACCTCAAACAAAATTTTTAACTTTACTTTCTTGCCTTTTTGAGTTTGGAGGGGGTGCACAGGAATTCTTAAGGAAAACTACATTCTAAAACACAGGTAAGCCATACATTACCTCCGTATCCAAGCTAGGAACGCAGGCAGGCTTCATGTTACATGCATACCCATTCTTTTAGAGGTTTTTAGGGTTTTTCTTCTTGTTTTAGGGCTTGACATGAGGAGTAAAGGTTGTAAGACTTGCAGAGGAGGTATGTATTAGTTTTAATGAGCTCATACGGTTAGCATAATGTCAAGGTGATAGTTTTTAGTGTAACAGATTGCCCCCTAAAGTGCGAAGTGTGAAATAGATGAAGATGAAGTTTGTCATATATGAAGAGTGAAGTACTTTATCATTTCAAGGATCATCCTGTGCACACCCCAGTCGGAACCTGTAAAAAAAATTCAATGCAAAATATATATATGTAATCATATCATCACTGAGGTAGACATTCCCATACTCAGATCAAAAACTAACTAAACTTGTTTTGATACAGAAATGATTTTAATATTACATCAATAGTGTAGACACAACATGGGCACAACCATCTGTAATGAATAGTCTACTATATAATAACAAAACTCCTCGCAGCCTGGATGGTGGAAACTAGATCTAGGGTCTTGATTTCTACTTCCCAAAGTAGTACGATTCTATCCATGTGATTAAATGCATTGAAGTCAAACATGGTAGAAACCACTTGATTAGCAGTCAATAATGTAAACTGTTAACAAGTGTGAGAGTAACCACCAGTAATGTCAATGGCTCTCAAAGTACTCAGTACAATCCATGAAATGTGAATGAATGATTTGAAGTCGAACATGTCACGGAATCATTCGATCGAAGGTCAATGATGCAACCTGTCATCGAAGGCAAGAAACCTACCATTGAGGCATGCATATTTCAAGGTACTGATGATTTATGGATCAACTTCCTAGATATTGAGTTTTCATCGATAGAAAGTGATCCGTCGTAGGCAATCCCACAACAAGAAATCATAGATCAAGTTTTGAATAAATATATTGGCAAGGAATGACTCAGGGATGGTCAAAATGGATGACATATATTTCGCAAATGAATGGTTTGTTTGAATTGTCCTCTTGAACACGTAACGACACTGCAGATGGCTTGGTGACAATTGACCCAAAGCTAATACCCAGAAACCAACTGAAGACTTTCAATATGGTTCGATTAACTGTTAGGAAAAATATTTCCCAACCCAGGTGAACAAAAAGTGTTGTGTTCAAGAGTGGTTAACGGCTTTCCGAATAATCAAAATGTAAGAAACAGGTTTGTTTTTCTCTCTTTTCCCCCACCATTTCTGGAAAGTACCTCTTTATTTTTGACAAGCTTAAGGAGGATAACATTTTCTCGTTTATAAGCTCATCCTTTGGATGAGTCCAACTTAGTTTAAGATTCGAACCCTAAGAAGGAGTGGTTCGTTCCTACTTGAAATTGAACAGGTCCTTCACTGTTAAATTTTAACGAGTCCAGTATAGGAGAAACTCAGTGTTTTTTCAATTTTAGGGAGTCAGAAGAAAAACTTAAGAAAACTCCATGGGTGTACTTTTTTATAAATTTAGTCTCTCGAGCCTGAAAAGGGATAAAATAATGCGGGAGAGAACTCTATTGACCGTAATTAGTCAACGTATACATTTTTCGTAAATAGTCCATTTCAGTCCGGAAAAGGGGTAAACTTATACTGAAGGGATGACTGTTCATTTCCTTTAATGAGTTCGAATAGTCAAGTACTCAGCAATATTTTCATTTTTAGAGAGTTTGAAAAGAGCTTAAAAGAGAATTCCAAGGTTTTTATTTTTCATAAGTTTTAACAAGTTCAAAAAAGGGATAAAAATGTACTCATGGTTTTCACTTTTTCGTAAGTTTTAACGAGTTCGAAAAAGGGATAAAAATATACTCCTGTGGCCGAAATTCAATTTATTTTACGAGCAGGAAAAGACGGAAAGAACTCGGTATTTTCATGTGTTTTACGAGAATGAAAGATGGAAAAATAATCTCGGGATTTTAATGAGTTTAACAAGTCTTGAAAATAACCGAAATCGACTCAAGATAGGTTTCATTTTTACAAAATCTTGAAACAGAGAAAAACTATGCTTCAGAGTGGTTTCATTTTTTCACAAGCTTGAAATATAGAGAAAACTGTGCTTGATGCCCCTTAAGCATAACTGCTAGAGCGCATGCCCCCCCAAGCTTTATTTCATTCAACTAAATACATTGCTGGTAATTACTAGCTGGATGGAATGAAGGTTCATTTATGAGATCATATGAAAGGCCAGTCCTAAAAATGTAAGAAAATTATGCAAAAAACTGAAATAATTAACCTAAATATATGACTTAACATTTACGAGATCTAGTCAAAGACTCGACTCAATTAGGGGAGGATTTGTTTCATTTTTTAACGAGCTTGGCACAGGAAAAGAACTATGCTCATGGCAACGTGTTTCATTTTTTAACGAGGTTGACATAGTAAAAGGAACTTTCCTCTTGATACACTGATTCATTTTTAATGAGGTTGACACAATAAAAGGAATTTTCCTCATGATACACTGATTCATTTTTAACGAGGTTGACACAGTAAAAGGAACTTTCCTCATATCTACTCTCTACAATCTACCTATATAACCTACTGATTCATTTTTTAATGAGGTTGACATAGGAAAAGAACTGTCCTCATGGCGCACTGATTCATTTTTTAATGAGGTTGACACAGTGAAAGGAACTTTCCTCTTACCTGATTTATTTTTTTACGAGGTTGACTCAAGAAAAGAAATATCCTCATACCTGATTCATTTTTTAACGAGGTTGACTCAGTAAAAGGAACTATCCTTTGACCAACTGATTCATTTTTTAATGAGGTTGACAGAGGAAAATAACCATCCTCATACCTGATTCATTATTTAACGAGGTTGAATCAGCAACAGGAACCATCCTCATAAACTAATTATTTCTAATCTATTAATCTACTCTCTACAATCTACTTACTGATTCATTTTTTAATGAGGTTGACACAGGAAAATAATTGTCCTCATGGAAGCTTGTTTCATTTTTAAACGAGCTTGACATAAGAAAAGGAACTATGATCTTGACTAACTAATTCATTTTTTAACGAGGTTGACATAGTAAAAGGAACTATCCTCACACTCACTGATTCATTTTTTAACGAGGTTGAAACAGTAAAAGGAACTATCCTCAGACTCACTGATTCATTTTTTAATGAGGTTGACACAGTAAAAGGAACTATCCTCGCGGCAACTGATTCATTTTTTAATAAGGTTGACACAGTAAAAAGAACTATCCTCAGACTCACTGATTCATTTTTTAATGAGGTTGACACAGTAAAAGGAACTATCCTCGGACTCACTGATTCATTTTTTAACAAGGTTGACACAGTAAAGGAACTATCCTCGAGGCAACTGATTCATTTTTTAACGAGGTTGACACAGTAAAAAGAACTATCGTCAGATACTATGTAAGCATAAATGCAGGGATAGGATCCAGGTTATTTATAGGAGACAGAGTTCTATAATTGTATAATTTCATTATACATGTTTTACACTATGGACTGTAAGTGATTAGGATTTAAATCCTAATCTATATGACTCTGTAATAATTATACAGGACTTATTTCATATTGGAAGTGATTTATGTTTACACTCCGAAGTCTTACTATGCTTATAAATAGGAATTCATAGTTTATAAAAAAATCTCAATTCCTATTTATAATTGGTTACTAGGATATTTTGTTTATTGGCAATGTATTTCTCAATTCTATCAACTTTTACAACTCGTCTGAATGGTTAAATATGATATGCACTATTACTATTATTTATTTCCCTTCTACTTAGTACATATTCCATTCATGAGTAATTTTGTGAAATTGGAGTACAATTTAGGAGATTTCTTGAGTATAATATTTACTTACTGCTTGCCATACATGTATAATTCCTACCTATACTAGTTTCTTAATAGCAGATTCAAATCCTCAAAATATAAATATCACAATAATATTTTACAGTGATAATTTCCTGAGAGTCACCTAACCTCATATCTAATCCTTCAACAAGGTTTACACATTCTGAGAGTTAGTAATCTTCAACTTAATTTCTGTACAAAAATGCAGAACCAAACTATATTTATTATAGTTAAAGCTGTTAAATGTAAAAACCTCCAACATGATCTATAATTAGTCTAAATTACACAATATCTACTCATGCACAGATTTAAGAAAATATAATTTCATAATCTATTCTAATTTTCCATCATAATCATAAAAATAGTAAATAATAAGTTAAAATAAAATTAACTTGTGCATACCACTTAATGTAGACTAGGTTCCACCAAACCCTTGATCTCTTTCTCCACAACCCCCCCGAGTAGAGATACAATTCTCTAGTAATTAACAACCTTTTGTCTATCCGGAATCCACTTATTTAAGCTTGATTTCCCCTCAACATGTTTTTGTTATCTGTGTCCAGTTAAATCAGGATGTTGCTTTCCTGTGTGCCTAGGATTTCCTTCTTTCTCTTCCACAAAAGTACTTTAAAGCTAGATTTTCCTCTTTCTATCTTTATTACACATATTACCAGTAATTTCCTCTTTACTGGGTTTTCTTTTCACTTTTTTTTATCTCCAATATAATTTTAATATTTAATTTATTTCCTCAAAGAATTTTTGGTGGACTAGGAAATTCTTATGAACCTTATCCATCCTCATGGATTTGGTTTCTAGATCTCTAATCATAAACTAGTTTTTGCACATTTACTTTCCATTTTATTTTATTGACTTTAAATAATAAAATAAATCTGCACAATTTTTTTCCATTGGGGTCCACTGTACCCTTTTGGACTTGTTCAAAGGTCTAATAAAAGCATATAAATTGGGGACATTACATATTTCCCCTCTAAAACAAAACACTATCCTCAGTGTTGTATAGAAAAATTATAAAATTCACTTTTTAAACAGTGATGGGTATTTGTACTTCATATCTTCCTCTCACTCCCAAGTAGCCTCTTCGGGTGCAAAGTGCCTCCACTGCAATTTCACCATGGCCACTGTTCTATTTCGGAGCTCAATTTCTTCCCGTGCCAAGATTCAAAGTGGCTCTGGAAGGAATTCCCCTTCTAGTTCCACCTGTATCACATTCCAATCAATAACATGAGTAGGATCATGCACATATTTTTGTAATAATGAAACATGAAAAACATTGTGAACCTTAATGTGACTAGGTAAAGTCAACTTGTATGCAACTAGTCCAACTCTTTGTAGTACCTCAAAAGGTCCATAGTAGTGTGGTGCTAGTTTTGGATAGCTACCAGTGTATAAAGTACTCTTCTTGGGTTCAATCCTTAGGTAAACATGATCACCCACATTGAATTCTCTATGAATTCTATTTTTACCTGTATAAAGTTTCTTCTTGTGTTGTGTTGTTTTGATATTTTGTTGAATTTTCATTACTATTATTTCCATTTGCTGCAAAGCATAAGGTCGTAGTGTTAAATTATCCTTTGGTTGACACCAACTTAGAGGGATATGGCACTTTCTACCATATAATGCTTCAAAAGGACTCATCATGATTGAGGCAGGGTAGCTATTGTTGTAGGAAAACTATGCTAAATATAGAAATTCCTCCCACTTTGTTGGTCTTTCCATAACATACATTGTCAACATGTCATCTAAAATTTGGTTTCTCCTTTCAGTTTGGCCATCAGTTTGGGGATGGTATGTGGCACTAAAATTCAGATTCATACCTACTCCCCCAAACAGAATCCTCCAAAAAGCTACAATAAACTTTGCATCTCTGTGTAATATAATAATCTTAGGAATACCATGCAATTTTACAATCTCTTTCATAAATACATTAGCTACTTGAGTTGTTTCAAAGGTAGATTGTACTGGTATAAAGTGTGTAGCCTTTGTCAAAGTATCAACTACTACCATGATAGAGTCATGTTGGTATTTATTTCTTAGTAAACCAGTAATAAAATCCATGGAAACAGTTTGCCATTTCCATTCTAGGATAGGTAAAGGATTCAGCAATCCTGTTTGATGTTAATGTTCTACCTTCACCTGTTGACATTCCAAACATCTAGCTAAATAATTTTCCACATCCTTTTTCATACCAGGCTAGAACATGTTCTTTCTAAAAATTGAAATTAATTTCTAGTATCTTGGATGTCCCGCATAGGGTATTTTATGATTATCATCCAGGATTTCTCTTTTTAAGGAGTCCACATTGGGATTGTATAAGATGTCCTTATAAAAAATCAAACCCCACTATTTTTTTATATACCCTTTCATCACTTCTCTCAGAATTTGTTCCTGAAATTTTTCATAGTTTTGGTCTTGTCTCATCACATCTTGTACCAATCTGTATTATCAAATTTTGCACTATTTCCAACATTATTAACACGTTGACAAGAATTTCTTCTCAATGCATCTACAATCTTGTTTTCCCTCCCTTTAATATTTTTGATTTTCATGTCAAACTCACTAAGGAACGACAACCGTCTAGCTTGTCTAGCATTCAAAGAAAGTTGTGTGAAGAAATAATTTAAAATGATGTGATATGTCATCAATATAAACTTTTTCCCTAAAAGATAATGTATTCACATATTCAAAGCATGTATTACAATATCTGACCCTAAATCATACACACTATAATTATGTTCATGTTTCCTGAGTTTCCTTAACTCATACGTTATGACTAACTTTTCTTGTAGTAACACTCATCCTAATCCCTCTCTACAAGAATCTGTGCATACTACAAATTCTTGTTTTGGATTAGCAATATTTAAAATAGGTGTTGTTTTAAGTTTAATTTTTAACTATTTAAATCTATTTTGAAAATTTTCAATCCACTCAAACTTAACTCCTTTTCTCTGTAGAAATGTAATAGGGTATGCTAAGGCTGAAAATATCTCTACAAATCTCTTAAAGTATCCTATAATTCCCATGAATGATATTATAGAGGAAACATTAGTAGGTAGAAGCCATTCCATTATCGATTGTATCTTTTCTGGGTTTGTTGCTAATCCTTTCTCTGAAATTATATGACCCAAGTATTGAATTTTATCTTTGAAAAATTCACATTTGCTAAATTTACCATAAAAAATATTTTCTTTGAGTATTTGTAAGACAATTATGATATGTATTTATGTTCAGATTCATTCTTAGAATAAATCATAATGTCATCAATAAATACTAGTACAAATTTTTCCACATACTTATTTAAGACATTGTTCACTAAGCACATAAAAGTAGCAGGTACATTATTCAACCCAAAAGGTAGGACCACAAACTCATATTGTCCATATCTTGTTCTGAATGCAGTTTTACTTATGTATTCATCCTTAATTCTAAGTTGATTGTAGCATGTCCTCAGGTCAATTTTTGAAAAGACTGTGGCTCCTCTAACTTGGTAAAATAGATCATATATCCTGTGTAGATGATATCTATTCTTGATTGTCAGTTTATTCAATTGATAATAATCTATACACATTTTGAATTTTTTGTATTTCTTTTTGACAAATAGTACTGGTGCTCCCCATAGGCATACACTTGGTCTTATATAACCTCTATCTAGCAGCTCTTGTAGTTGCATATTCAACTCCATCAATTCTAGGGTACACATTCTATATGGGGCTCTAGAGACTGGTGTTTCTCCTGGCACTAAGTCAATTGAGAAATCAATTTCTCTTTTAGGGGGTAGATGAGGAACTTCATTTGGAAACACATCCTTGAACTCTCAGATAACTAGTAAATTCTACAAAATATTATTTCTAGGTTGCTGTCCCAACTCTTGCACGTGCACAACATACACTTGGTAGCCCTTTCTTGTTTTTCTCTTTAACTAAAGTGCTCTTATTTTTCTTACTGATATGAGTTTGGGTTTTCCTTTCACTATCATAGGTTTTCCTTCACCATCTATGCAGTGTAATGTTTTGTCTAAACAATTCAACATAGCTTTCTATTTTTCTAACCAATCCATTCCTACCAACACATCAGAGGAAGCTAAAGGTAAAATATTAAAATTCAATTTAGTTTTCTACCCATTTATATTTATAGTCGTCAAGGGAAATTTATGAGTCACTTTCCTTTTTGTCCTAATAGCTAGCTGAACTAACCATGACTCATGAAATTTTTTTGATTTTAATTTGAATTTTTCTACCATTTGAGGACTTATATAACTTAAATATGCACCTGGATTTATTAAAATAGAAACAATTTTCAACAATCATACCTTCTACTTAAACCATGGTGGACTGGTGTTCATATTGACGATCTTCCAGAGAAGCACTTATTTTGGGGATGTTTCTTGCCACATCATTTACTGTAGTTTCCTCTCTCAGCACTTGTATATTATGAATGTTTCTGTGTGGATAATCTCTCAGTAGATGAGGTTCTCCACAACCCCATCACTTTAAAGGTTCCCTCATTTTAATAGTTCCTTCTCTCTTTTTGTTTAGATCTATCTGTTAAGACCCTCTTTGTGATTGGGTTAGGTGATTCTCTCCAGTTTTTGTAAACTTCTTCCTTTAGTGATTTCTCCCAAAGTTCTTTAAGTATGTTGGTTTTGTTCTTTTCCCACTAGACTGACCCTTTTCTTTTTTCTTACAATTTTTCTCTTGTTCATTTCTACCTTTGAACTGTTGGTAACATAGTCTCGCCTTGCACACCACTTCATCCATTGTCTTGGGATTATCAAATTTTATTGTATCCTTTTATACAGTAGGTAGGAAGTTTAAAAAGCATTGTACCTTTTCCTTCTTTTCCCTTATATAAGGTACATAATGAAGCAGGTTGGTGAATTTGGTTACAAACTCATCAATGGTAAGTTTCCCCAACCTAAACTCATGAAACACTTTGGATTTATAATCATAATAGTGTCAATTCATATATCTATGTTTAAATTTAATTTGGAAATCCTCCCAAGTGACATTTTTCTCATCTATCACATGAACCATCTTGGTTTCCACCCACCAAAAGGTAGCCTTTCCTTGTAATTGGTAGAGAGCTAAAATTTTTTTCAAGTTACTTTCATACTCATAATCTTGAAAGTACTTTATCATGTTTAGAAGCAAAGCTTCTACATCTTCCTCCTCTCCATCATAGGAGGGAGGCTTAGTTTTTTGGAATTCACCCAGTAATTCCATGTTCCTCCCAGACTGCTATCTAGAGGCTTCATCTTCCTCAGAGTCTTCGTAGTGATTTACAGTTCCCTTTCTCTTTCTTCCAGAACCTTAACCTTCATGACTATTCTGGGAGGTGAATTATTTGATTAAACTTTCTTGCTCTTCGCTGGCTAAAGATAGCCTTTCATTATGGTTTTTCAATTGCATAATTTCTTTTTGCATTCGATACATCATAGCCATAAATGGTACATTTGGATCTATTGGATTCTCTTCACCACCCAAATCCACATACAGCTCATCCCCTTCACTCATGGTTTGCAATTACATGCTTCTGCACTAATTCACTGTACATAAAATTAAAAATTAGTGAAAATTAAAATCTAATAAACAATTTATAGAACAATAATTTTTCTTTAATGTTAGCACACATTATGGCCCAGTGTTAACGTAGGCTCTTACACCATTTTTAACATATCCATTTCGAAAAAAAAAAAAATCTATTTATAGTATTAGCACTAAATTCACCTTAGAGACAGATTATTTCTTTTCATGTTCTGACATCCTTTGGCCACTACAATTTGGCCTTACCGTACAGTTATCTCTTTCAATTTATTCACCTATTAATTTGAACTAAAATTCAAATTCCAAATAATTACTGTACAAATATTGGGAGTTCATTCCTAATTTCATTTCATCTGAAGGCGGGTATATTAATAGTTAATGTTTCCCCTCTTAACTATTAACAACAATTTCCCTCTTTAGGTCAATAGTTTAAACTCCTTTTAAACCTAACTCCCCTCGGCCCTATTTTTATTCTCCAACTTGACCATAACAGCTAAAATATATATTTATAGGTTTTAATACATACCTATATCTTAGTTTTTCAACCATACCACTTTAATTATGAGCGATTTAATTACCACTAAGGATTAAACTTATTTCCAAAATTATAGTTCATATAACCTATTAGGAATATATATATATATATATATATATATATATATATATATTGCTACGATTTATTTAGCATGGTTCTATCTTTTTCCACATAGGATTAATCACTAGGTAATTCACATTGAATACCCTTTACATGTTCCACTTTTCAACGTGTGGAATATGTTTATCACATCATCCAACGAAAACCTAGGTGCATATTTACTTACCCTTCCATCCATGGAGATTCAGGTTAGATTTGACTTGCAGCTGTATAACACTTATGTCATATTGGATATGGTAAGTTTTATGTTTCTATTCTTGACATATTATGTTTTCATATATACTTTGGAATTAATATGATTCCTCATCCATATTAATTCCCACCAAACCATACGTTCATGATTTTACTTGGGATTTCCCTTAATTTATGATATGGTGCTGCATCACATGGCACTGTCAGACTCGGATTAAACATGTCGATCCATGGGAAATTTCTCATACACTAGATCTCCTACACGTGGAGGGTGGCGATCAGATCTCCATCAGGGTTTTCAACGGATCCTTGGTTTTTGTTTTTAATTCGTTTTCATTTGAAGGGGAATATTTTCATTTTAATCATTTGAAGAACAGAGCTAACTCTATCTCAACTCTATAAATCAACTACTGAGCTCGTTCTTGGCTCTTAATTTGTCACCTGAGCATGATACACATTTTTGCAAATCCGAGAGGAAGTAGTCTAGTTTCTCGTCGAGGATTTCTCCTATATACTCTCAAGGGAATTTATGTGTGCCACAATTTTCTTTTCATTGTATAACTTAAAGTTAAAATTGGAATCACCATTATCGTCATTGTATCCATTATTCAGTCTAGTTACTACGTTTGTGGCTAGGAGTACGACGAGACAATGTCATTCCTCGTTCTAGATTTTTGGTCAGGGTTTTTGCTGTCATGGGTATAACCTCTAGGTAAATATCAATCGTATTTTTAATTACATTCCAATTATTTTCCCAGTTCATAATTTCCTCCATTAATTTTATGCACCCCTAATTTACTTTGTTATTGGATTTACAATTCGGACGGATGACTGTTTTCGTTTTGTCAAGTCCCAATACTGTAAATTTGAAGATTTATTTTTCATTATTGGGGTTATTCTTTTCTTAATTTATCCGAAACTCCCGGTAATGGTTCCCTAAATTCGGATGTTTACAACTTTTTAGTTGAGTTTCATTGATATGTATCGTTTATGATTATCGATGCTGAACCTTGAAGGTTTCCTTGTATTTTTAACATGATCGTATTGTTTGATTTAGGAATTTTTTTTGTTTTTAGTTACTCATTCCTCAAACACCACCTTACTCGCATACTCTCACATCGTGCATTCGAAATGTAGGTGGATTTTAATGAGGCCTCTCTCTCGTCCTAGGTTTGACATTGGAGAGCCTAAAGAAACCTACGGGTGTTTTACATTCCATGGTCTTTCTTTTAAATTCATGGCTTTGCTTTGAAACTTCACCACATTCTTTGTTGGTTTATTTTCATATATATATTAATTTTCCTAGTTCTAAAATTTATCCTTTTTTTTTGTATCGAACACATATTTATTTCTCTTTTCAAAGAATTCTCAAATATCTCTTTTTGGGTCCCAACTAGATTTTAATAATTCTCGTTAAGTGTTAAATTCGCTCTAGTTTGATTTATACAATGTATTCCCCTCATCATTTTATCCACGGGTCTAGGTATTTATTAATTTAGATTCCGTTCAACTTCAGTCAAGCAATCTAAATATTCATATCCTTCCTACAAGAGCTATGCCATAACTCTTTGTTGCAACTATAATAATAACACTCTAAGTTTTCGAGTTAGAAATTTGAAGTTAAATTTTACTATTGTGTCCTTCTGCTTTGTCTTATAATAATAACTTCCTTTCCCATGATTGGAGTTTCAGAATCAGATTCTATCCCTTAGGTGATCATATATCTTTCTAAGAAATATTTTAACTTCTTTTATACTTTTTATGTGATGTCTATGATTTTAAAATAATTTATCATATTTGCTTTATGCGGGTACTAGTTTCATCACACTATGATTGCATGCAACAACAAAAATTTATGTTCAATCATTTTAATGATCTTGCTTCTCATCAAGTTGGTCCTGCAACTCCTTTGGGATTTCCTAAGATACTCTGTTAGCATAAAATCAAGGATACGATCTAGGTTATTTATAGGAGACCGATTTCTACGATTATATAATTTCATTATACCCATTTTAAACGATGGATTCTAATTGATCAAGATTTAAATCCTGAACTATATGAATCTGTAATATTTATAAAGGACTTATTTCATATTGGAAGTGATTTATGTTTAAACTCTAAATTCTTACTATGCTTATAAACAATAATTCATAGTTTATAAATATTGCTCAGTTCCTCTTTATAAATGGTTACTAAGATATTCTAGTTACTGGCAATATATTTCTCAAGTCTATCACTATTTATAACTCATCTAAGTGGTTAAATCTGATATGCACTGTTACTGCTATTTATTTCCTGTCCACTTAGTACATATTCCATTCATGAATAATTTTTTCAAACTGTAATACAGTTTAGGAGCTTGCTTCACTATACTCTTTATTTACTGCTTGTCATACATGTATAATTCCTACCTATACTAGTTTCTTAATAGCAGATTAAAATATTCCAATTAGAAATATCACAATAATATTTTACAGTGATAGTTTCCTAAGAGTCACCTAACCTCAAATCTAAGCCTTCAACAAGGTTTAGAAATTCTAAGAGTAGGTACCCTTCATCTTAATGTCTATACAACAATTCAAAACTAGACTATATTTATTATACTTAAATCTGTTAAATGTACAAACCTCCAACATGATTAATAATTAGCCTTAATCACACAATATCTACTAATGCATAGATTTAATCAAATCTAATTGCATAAGATATTCTACTTTTCCAGCATAATCATAAAATTCTAAAGACAAAGTTGAAATAAAATTAACTGGTGCATACCACTTAAGGTAGACTAGATTCCACCCAACCTTTGAGCTCTTTCTCCACAGCTCCCCCTGACCAGAGATCAAATTCTCTAGCAATATACAACCTCCTGGCTATCCTGAATCCACTTATTTAAGCTCGCTTTCCCCTCACCCTGTTTCCCTTAACTGCATCCAGTTAAATCAGGATGCTGCTTTCTTATGTGCCTAGGTTTTCCTTTTGTTTCTTCCACAAAAGTACTTTAAAGCTAGATTTTCCTCTTTATAGATTTATTACACCTCTTACCAGTAACTTCCTCTTTACTGTGGTACCTTTCTAGATTTTTTATCTCAAATCTAATTTTAATATTTAATTTATTTCCTCCAAGGATTTTTGGAGGGCTGGGAAAGTCTTATGAACCTTATCCATCCTCAAGGATTTGGTTTCCAGATCTCTTATCGTAATCTAGCATTTTCACAATTAATTTACATTTTATTTTATTAACTTCAAATAATAAAATAAATCCACACAATTTTTTTCCATTGTGGTCCACTGCACCTTTTTGGACTTGCTCAAATGTCTAATAAAAGAATAGAAACTAGGGACATTACAAATCGAGCACTACATTTCTGTAGGCTCTTAATCTAAGGTGTTTATCAACATATTATCCTTTTGCTTATTTGATTAGTAATTCGGAACCTCCTGCATAGTAATTGTTTTGGCCCCTAATTTCTTAAGAAACTACAAACCTAACATCAGAGCCTCAAATTCACTAATATTATTGGTGCACTAAAAATTGAGTTTATAGGAATCCCTTTCACAATGATTATTGTCTGAATTAGATAACTAGATTCCTGCTCTAGAGCGTTCTTTACTACAAGCCCCATCAAAGTTCATATTCCAGAAGAGTTCTAAAGTGGGAGTTAATTGTTCGATTAGAGCTGTGTTTTCAAGTGTATCCAGGTAATTTCCAAATTGGGCTTCCATTTCAGTATCATTCAATAATATGAATGAATATAAATCAGTGGGAACATAATATAGAGGGTAATTATGAGGTTTTTCTTGACTTATTACCATATATTACAGAGAGTTTCCCTATATAACCTTATATGATGGCCAAAGACTGGTATTGTATCAAAATTCATATCTAGTTGAAGAGTTCCTAGTAAATTTTCTCCCCAAGAACATGATAAAATCATGCCATATTTAGGACGAAAATATGATACGACAATGTCCATAACTAGTATTTTAGCTGGGATTTGAGACAACGTTATACAGAATCCCTTGATGAGACCTAAACACTTCACTTTACTTGAATCAAATAAGTATAGATCTTTGTAGGGCATAGTGATGTCAAGACCCAAATTTTCCATTACATCTTTGGGAATTAAGTTGTGGGAAGCCCCTGAATCCAGCATAGCATTATGTCAGATTTTATCATCTATGTTTAATATGACTTAGAAATGAGGGACTACTCATTCTTGTAACTCACCATCTACTTCTGGACCAAACAACAATTCAGGTTGATCATCATTCATATTGAGAGTGTCAGAAGTTTCCCCTATTTTCAGTAATTCCATTACCTGAGTTCTGTATGTTTGTTTTTTCATTAGCTATGTCAAAGGGATGGGAATTTTGACTTTAGCTAGTTCATTTTCAAGGTTAAATGATGATTGAATCTTAACAACATTAGGAATTTCAAGTACATTGACAACCTCTTTAGATTCAAGTAGGGTTTGTTGATTGGTGGTTGGAACATCAATTTGAGTTGTTTTAGAGATAAAATCAACTACATTTTTAGTAAAAACCTCTGAAGGTTTCTTGATATGAGTTTCAACAGATTTTTTAGAATACTTTTCTACTATTTTCTTAGGATCTAAATTAGAGGAAATTTTGGGAGGTTGATCAAAATTCCTTTGAGTAGTATTGTCAAAAAAAAATTCTCCTAAGATTATATTGTTTTTGCTCCTACATAATGGTGTTTTCAAGTCCTTTTTTATATTCTTCATATGCATCTGATTAAAGGTCTGTTTGAGCTATTGAAAATAGCTTGTGGTCTTCTTCTGTGAGAAAAATAGTATCATTATTTTGTAAACCAAACAAATTTATTTGGTTGTATTCTTCTTCTTGAATGATCTCTCCATTTTCATCAACATAATTATCTTGAAATGGGGGTCTAATTTGTTGGTCAGCTCCCCTTTTTTTAATCTGTGGTTGACTCCTCCTATTGTTTTGATTGCGGTTTTGGAGGGGTTTTGATTTTCCCTATGGATGTTTCTATCAATCATCATTCATTCCATTTCCCTCATTAAAGGATCTATCTTGGCATCAGTGCTAGAGGTTGATGGTTGTTATTTTATGGTAACTCTCTTCTCAGCTCTCATCCTAGCTATTTTGGCTAATTAATTGGCTTTTACACTAACATCTATGGTCTACATTTCCTCTAAAGTGTCAGGATTCCTCTCTCTTAACTGATAAGCTATTTTTGTTTCAAAACCATCTGGAAACTTAATCATCACTAATACTTTAGGTGTTTTTATGCGAGCAGGAATAGAATTATAAATAGAGTTGAATCTAGCATAATAATCTTACATACTCTCTCCATTATCTCTTTTGATATTTTCGTATTCTGAGAGAATTTGCAGGGGGTTATTTTTAACTTTCCATATATCTAGAAATTGACGTTGTGGAACCGCTAGATCATTGACAGAAGTAACTGGTAAATCTCTAAAGTATTTCCTGACCTCACCTCTAAGGGTTTGAACGAATAAACTCATCATAACCTCATCAGCATCGATCTCATATCGATAAAATAGATCATTCATTATGTGTACATGATGTTGAGCACAAATTTGTTGGGTTCTATAGAATTGGGCTATTTTAGATCGATATTCTTGGGGCATAGCCCCTAGATTTTGAGGAAAAAAAAAGGGAGAATAACGTGCAGCCATGATTGGGCATGGACGGTTGATAGGCAATGGATTAATTGTTGGTGGAGGAGGTGGTAAAGAATGAACTATATGTGAAGGAGAGGATGGATGAAGTGACAGAGATGAAGGCCTTTGAATATTTATGAGAGGATAAGTATTAGAATTTTAGGAAGGGGCTCAACTCGTAGATATTGGTTGAACTGTTTCGGATGCAATGGATGAAGCAGTAGTACTTAATAAAGACAATTCTACTGAATTTTGAAGATAGGCATCTGTAACTACTGAAGTGTAGTCTAATACCAAATTTTTGAGGATTTTAAAATACTAGACAACTTCTTGATCAAATTTTAAAGAAGACATACTTTTAGGTCAATCTGGATGGAGAATCGATTGGTCAAGGACTATTATCTGCACAGTTTAGGGATTTTCTTCTAAAGAGGCTCTACTCAAACTTTAATTCAAAGTTGATATATTGTAAGGTCTCAAGCTTAACATGAAGGGATTGGGATTTTGGGAGAGGATTATTACTTCCCAGGCTTTCTGATGAAGTTATCTATTTAACTGATTTCTTTGAAGTATCCTTAGTTCTTCTTCCAATACTTTGAGTATCATCCACTCTTTTAGGAATTTTTGGATCAGGATGAGATCTTGTGTAAGGTCTCTCGGAAGCTAGTTGTAAAACATCAAACACACACTATAAAATGTAATTCACACCAATCTTTTTAATTTGAAATTGAACACTATATTTACAAAAATAAGAAATATAGCAATATCTATGAAATATTAATATAGTGACTATTTAACCAGAGATTGAATTTCAAATAAATTATGATTGGTTTCAATTCTTCCCCAGTGGAGTCACCCCTATGTTAGCATTCTGTAATTTGCTAGAGATTGTGAGAACTAATCACATAGGAGAACATCAAACTAACTTTTGAATCCAGGACCTAGCCCTCCTAGATTCAGAGAGGGCTCTCTCTATAATATATAACTTTTTTTAAATAATTTTGAGGCTAGTTATGATAGTACTTGGGTTTGGGGTTTGTTTTGGATTTTGTAAGACTGATTGTATTCAATTTATTAATATTTGTTGGGAAATGGAGTCGAAATATAACTGGAAGGTTGTATAAACTTTTCACAAAGTAAACACAGGGCAAGCTAGGAATATTTAGTGGATCTCTTGGATTTATAAATGGATTTATGGTATAAATATGAACAAATTCATCATAACTAAAGAGAAATTAAGAATTATTTAGTTTGGATTTCAGTGGAAAAAATAATGATCGTAAAGGCATCTAGAATATGGTACTCAAAAGTAAACCCTATTCATCATTCTTTCTGCTTTAAAATTATAATTCAGATGTTTACAAGGAAAAAGGACAATGAAACAATACTAACTGAAGAAAAAAATCACTAATATTTAAGCCAGAATAATCTTGTGAATGCTTTGATTAATATTGATATTGCAGTGCTTTGGTGAAATCTTAGAGCACTTGAAAAGACAGTAATTATTCTGATCTCAATCAATCGACCTTTGATACTTCCAAAAATGAAGTATTTATAAAAAAATTACAATAATAAAATCTTTAACAGACTTGAAATTAAAATGCTAACTTATTAAAAAATTATAATGTTGGTAGAATGCCTTGTGCAAAGCAGGTGTTGATGTAGTGGGAAATTTAGGACATGGACCACATTTTACTATTGTGCTAGCACAATGAGAACTGTGTTGGTTGAACTAAATTCTATGATGGTGGATGAACTGCTATATGAATGCCTTGTGCTGAATGCCTTTTTCTGCCCAACCCAACCTTTTTGTTGTATTGTCACCTGAATCCCTTTTTCCATGATTAACCTTTTTTATAAAAATAACGTTGAAAAATTCATAATACCAGACCTAAAATCCTTTACATTTCAGTTCTGAACTTTATCACATCCATAGCATTATCACATATCGAATATTGAACAGTTTACAATATAACAAGGAATTGGTGGTGCGATGTGAAAAGGGAAGTGACATGGAGGGAAGGTGGGACCAGATCGCAGACGCACATCACAACCTTTAGCTTTTAGTTATGAGCTGTAGGGTTAACACCTAAAATTTTCAAAGTGCAGGGAAGAGGTACCCATTGGGGATCATGCGGAGTGTTATGAATCAACGAAAGGTTTAAGCGGTAAGTGTTATGGAGTTTATAGACTTACCGCATCACAAATTAAAATAGATAGAGCACAGGCACTGACAAAGGTCAGTCCTGTGCGATGAAATATCATGAAATTCGCAATCACATTATTTATAGTTTAGTTTCAATGCGAAATACATAAAAAGTGTGAAATGCGATGAGGTGCCCTACTTCAATCACGATCGGGAATTGGGAAGCGGAGCAAGGGAAAAGCGATGAAAATGTAAAGTTTCATGTTTTTCAAAGGAAAATGAAATTGAAAAGAAAGCACGATGGGGATTGGGTCCCACTTCACATCTCATCGGTGATTTATAAGTTTGGCATTGGATTGTTGTAACAAAACTTTGTGATGGCGATATGCCATGAGGCACAAGGAGTCCGACCAATGTTTTGAGCGGCTCTTGTTATATATATAATATGTGATATATATAAGGATAAGGTCTATGTTTTATACAAAACGGGTGTCAATGGGTGGAGAAAATTATAATATATATAAAAATTCGGATTTTTAGATAAGTGGGTTTTGGTCTATGGGAAAAGTGGAATGTGAAGTTTTTAATGAAATGTGTGGAAAT
The DNA here is from genome assembly GCA_034641835.2 of Pinus albicaulis. Taxonomy (NCBI): domain Eukaryota; kingdom Viridiplantae; phylum Streptophyta; class Pinopsida; order Pinales; family Pinaceae; genus Pinus; species Pinus albicaulis. The sequence continues at coordinate 809,184,444 of CM076576.1, forward strand.
AGGAAAGGGGAAGAAAATGAAAAGGGAAGTGAAAAAAATGAGAGTGATGGATGTTGGGCCCAAATTAAGGTATTTTCTGACCCTGTAATTACTTCAAATTATGTTACAATTTTAGGGAATTCCCCTTCATCTTAACAAGAAAGAGAGAAAATATTATGAAAACTATAACAACTAGGATAATGATAGAAAGGATGGTTTTATAACAGAAAATTGACTTCTGTTATCTCAGCATGTAGGAAGGCAGAGTGGTTGGACCAGTAGAAAATGGAAGCTAACCAACGAGCGCAAACATGTGAGATCTCTGTAGACAGAAGGAAGACAGATGAATTCGAGCCCAAGAACTCAAACAACATCCACGCGTAGCAGGCTGTCATTTGGGAACTACTTTCTCATTTTTGGAAATCACCTTTAAAAGGACGAAGGACGAATGAGAAGGGGAGAGTTAGATGGAAATTCATTTTGCAATCGACGCATCAGAACCAACTTGTCTAATTGTATTTTTGTAATATCACTGGATGTAATATAGAGCTTTGAACAATAATCTTTTGAATTTTTTACTGTGCTAAAGCTTTTGGTGGCTTGGGTCCAACCCTTGGAAGTTCCTTGCAAATTATCATACTCTGCGTAGTCGCCGAACCAATGCCTAAGTATCTGATGTAATTTTAAAGTATATTTCCATTCAATAAAGTTCTACTCTCTTTCTTCAGGACTGTTATAAATTCTGTTCTTGAATTAAGATAATCACAATCATATTTTCTGGCTTATAATAATGCTTCATTACCAGTATATGGTTCTAGTTCCTCCAATATCATTGCAATTTATTTACAGATCGTAGAATAAGTTGATTTCGATGTTATCTGTCTTTATGGATTGCATTACTCTTTCAGCATAGTGAAGCATCCAATATTCGATAAATGTCGATTAATTAGTTCAGAAAGAGAATTCCATTTCAAAATTATATAAGTAATTGTTGTACAAGTTCATTTAGATTGCTTCAATTAGACTACTTTTCAATTCAATTCCATTTTTTTTCAGTTATTTAGACTGTTGTTCAATTCAATTTCATTTTTGTTCAGTTTAGTTAGACTGTTGTTCAATTCAATTCCATTGTTGTTCAGTTTAGTTAGACTAATGTTCAATTCAATCAAATTGTTGTTCGATTCATCCAGATTTTTGTTTAGCTCATTTAGACTATTGTTTAAATGAATTAGATATTTTTTCAATCCTCCTATTCAATCTTAGGTTAAGAATAAATCCAAGCTACCCCTCGTTAGGATAATTGAATTTAGGAGGCTAGCTAATTCTTCCTCATAAGCAACACAGAGTAACTATTATATAATATCACTCGCATATATTGTGCAAACACCCTTGAAATAAGAAGATTTACCCCGGGTTGATAATTAAATGAGAAAGCACTAGAGTTTTCTATAATAAGCCATCTCTATGAGACCAACGTTTTTGCATCATTTCCGGGGAGAGTGTTAAGAGTGATCTCTTTCATTCATCTTCCTCCATTGTTGTGAAGAATTGGGTATTGAAAACGAGAGGTAAGAAATTACGTACCGGCAAGAAACATGCTTGCCCTCCAGCTCACTTCCCAGCAAGTTGTGAAAACACCCATAAAATAGGTGCTCTTGTTTTATGTCTAGAAAAAAGGATAGAAAAAATATGAAATAATTCGCAAACATCCTCATAATCCAAAGGACCGGTGATCCTTGGAAGAACAACATATATAGATGAAATCATTCAGAAATATGGATCTCAGGCATCTATACGACCCAAAACTATTTCCATTCAAATTCGTCGTTGTGAAACCAGCTCAAAAAAGAGAAGAAAAGAGATATCAACACCTTAGAAATAAGCCACTTCAAGGGGGAAACCTCCAATACATTACATGAATGAACAATTCTTGGATGATTCAAATTAAAAAACATCCTTTCTATATATAGGAGTCCATGGGGCCACAATGTAATCCTAGCCGACCTAACAATAATAATTTAAGGGTATAATAATAATGATATGGGGGTTACAAGTGTACAATAATAACAATAAGGCGGTTACACTAACAACAATAAGGGGCTATACTAGTAATATAGGGACCTAAGATTCCCCTCTCCTTCAAAAAAGTGTTGTCCTCAATGCTTGAGTAGCTTTGGGTGCTTCTGTATAAAATTCTCATCCTCCCATGTAGAATCTTCATTGGGTAAGTGTTTCCACTTGATGAGATACTCTGAAATTTATCGATTCCATAGCTGTCAAGTTCTTGTTTCCGTGACCGCTTCAGGTTCCAATATGATTTTTCATTCCTCATCAAGCTATGGAAATATTGTTTGAACTGGAATATTTTCGTCTATAACCTTCTTGAAGCATGAAACATGGAAAATTGGATGCACTCAGGAAGAAGCAAGAAGCTCCAATTTGTATTCCATAGTACCAATCTTTTGCAACACTTTGTAAGGTCCATAGTACTTTGGCGATAATTTATTATTGTTCTTAGCTTGCTTGAGGGAAATTTGTTTGTATGTTTGTAGCCGTAAAAACACCCCATGTTGGGGTTCCTATGTTTTGGACAGATTGGTAAAACCAAAAGATAAGACAACATCAAACTTCTTTGGGATTCAAGGATCTAGCCCTCCTGAATCCAGGGAGGGATCTCTCTATGAATGAGCTTAAAGATGTGATATTTAAAACCTAAAATGTGATATTAGGCTAGTTATGAAGAGCTTGGGTTTTGTTTTTGTTTGTTTTGGTTGCGAAAATACATGATGAAGGTGTAGGCAGTTTCAAAATGAAGGGTGAAGGTGTTTTCAGGTGAAGGAATGATTTGGCTGATAGGAAGGCAAAAAAAAATTTAACCCATTGGGCTATGGAGTCATAGGAGGATTTTAATTGGACAGCAAGGTTCAAACAGGATCCATGGGGCAAGTCACTTATGTCAAAGGATCTCTTAAGGTGATTTTATGGAATGAGACAAATAGGAAATGAAGAACAAACAAAAGAAGATACAGTGAAACAACCTAAGATAAAGTAAGTTCTTTTAAACTATCTTGCTTCAGCATATACTTAAAGAAAAACATAAGAGTATTATAAGATCAGGTTAGTACCTTTAAACTAGCCTGCACTGACGTACTTTTAGTTAGAAAACATTAAAAAATAGTTGAACAAGCTTAAGATCAGGTAAGTGCCTTTAAAATACCCTACTTTCAGCATATTCAATAAGAAAAACATAAAAGTATTCTGAGATCAGGTTAGTACCTTTAAACTAGCCTGCATTGAAGTAATTTAAGTTAGAAAACATTAAAAAATAGTTGAACAGGCTTAAGATTAGGTAAGTGCCTTTAAACTACCCTGCTTTCATCATATTCAATAAGAAAAACATAAAGTATTCTGAGATCAGGTTACTGCCTTTAAACTAGCCTGCATTGAAGTACTTTCAATTAGAAAACATTAAAAAACAGTTGAACAGGCTGAAGATCAGGTAAGTGCCTTTAAACTACCCTGATTTCAGCATATTCAAATAAGAAAACCATAGATAACAGTGACAAATAGAAATTTAGATAACGCAAGTGCTTTAAACCGACCTGCATTGATATACTCTTCAAAGAGAACTTTCAAATGAAGAAAACATAGACAATAAAGCTTTCAGTAAGAGTAGGGTTATGTTGAGAGTAAATCCTAGCTCTATGTTTGCTACTCTTTATCAGAGAAAGTGAACAGAGTGAAAACATTAAGCAAAATAACAATTGACAGTGAGGAACACATCACCATTGACAGAAATCAGGATCCCATAAATCAACAGCTTGTATTTGATGTTTCAAACTAGTTACAATCAGCAAGCCCGGTGGGTCTCTACAACTTCAAACTTCTCATATCAGCTTCTGTATATTCAAGTTGCAAACAGGGCATCAGTAGCTTCAGGAACTATTACATGCGTACAGATGTCCAAAGACCAACATTTGCTCATCTTCTATAGAAGTATTTATAGAAGAATGAGTAGGTGGGATCTGATAAAAGATCTCCTGGGTCAATTAATAAAGATTGATGGCTCTTCGGCCTTTGAAGTGCTCGATGAAGTAATATACAGATAATCTGTCTGTATTAAATTGATGTACATTTATGAATTGAGTTCGATGGGAGCCTTTGTTGACTTTTGAGGCTTGGTGTCATGTTTGGAGTAACTCTGTTGTTGCTCCCCAAGGTCTAATGATTGAAAAGATTAGCTTCTGCGCTTCTTTTAATCTTTAAAATAGTTTTTCCGACAATTAGAGATAAGATCCTTGAGTAGTATTAATTGTTCGGCTGTCTTTAGGAAAAAACACCTCTTGTTTGCAATAATGACTAAGCCTTCTTCAATTTCCATGAGGCTGCAGGTGCCTTTTAGGAGCTGGAGAGGTTTATTTACTTTAGTTCCATGTTCTCAGGATAGATCACGCTCAGCCTGTGTCTTCAGTCTTCTGTTTTGGTATAAACTAATGCTCTTTAACTTTGATTTCAAAAACACAGTGCCTTGTTGATGTGCAAGCCCCATAGGGCTTATAAGGCATCAATGCCTCATGAAATGCTGATGAAAACATATAATCCGCACCTTACGAATGGTTTCCATTCATGAATCAATGGTATGGGAATCGTCATTCCCAGCCCTCGGCCCTTTCTTTCAACATAATGGAAAACCTTCATTACCTGCAAAATTCAACAAATATATCATAAAATCCTGCGGTTTTGGGTTTACTGCTTCAGAGGCATGGGATGAGAGCAGAGCCGTTGGATGGCATCATCCAACGGTTGGGAATCATTTAGAAATAGTCAAAGGAGATTGGAGGAAAAGAATAGATCAGAACCATCGATCACGCGTAGATCAACGATGGGAATTACGCATTGGAATCCTCTTGGTGGTAGATGGAAAGTGATGGTATGAAGTGAGATTAGATCTGGGACGTCCGATCTAGACACGTGGATGGTCCAGATCCAATCAGAGGATCGCAATCGGCGGGATTAAAATAAGGGTGCGATGAAAATCTCCGATGCGATTGCAGGATCGGGAGGTTCTATGCGATTGAGCGATGACCGTTAATCTGAGGATGAAATCAATGGCGGGGAATGAATCAGAGGGATGGGCGATCGGGGGGACAAATAAATGTGATGCGATTGAAACATTGCAATGCAATTTCTGCAGGCCGTTGATCAGCTTTAGATCAACGGTCAATATCTTTTGATTTTTTGCACCGGCGGAAACCCTTATACTTTATAAAAAACCCAATTTTTCGCATAATACAAATATTTGGTAATTCGGGCAGAATATATATATATATATATATATATATATGACAGCTACCACCCGATTGCAGGGTGCTTTGGTTATATGGCATATGATGGGCCTGGGGCGTTATATAACAAAGGGCCAATCGCATCGGAAATATCGGTCCCGGTCTTTTTGATCTAACCATTTTGAAAGTTTGTGATGCGATTCAGCGCTTGGGACTTTTAACTTCGGTCTTGGGCATAATTCATATGAGTAATGAGAGGGAGGGCGGAGTTTATATATATAATCCCTAATCACATTGGAAGTTTGATGCGGGTCTTTTTAATCAATCCATTTTATTTTTCTCCGATGTGATTGCACGATAAAACAAAGGCCAATCGCAATCGGAGCTTCGGGCCCGATCCTTTTAATCTAACCATTGGATTTCTCCGATGCGATTTGCGAGATCGGTCTTTTTGATATAACCATTTATTTTTAGCACGTGTTTTTGGTTTTTAGATCAAAACATTGGATATGTGGGTTTTATGATTTATAAGGGGAAAATCAGATCGGGAATGGATTTTTCAATGGTTTAGCGCCCGATTGTGGGCCCAAAGGATTCTATAAGGTAACAACATGATCAGGGGTTGCGACACACAGGGCCAATCGCATCAGAACTTTTGTCAACACAATGAAAACAGACTTGCGCGCTTTGGATTGTCTCCGATGCGATAAGCGCCGAAAGGTTTAGCGCTTGGACTTAGCACCAGGGGCATACGGTCGGGAAGTGGTTGAGACCTAGCCCAACGTGGCTTAAACCCTTAATACAAAAATGGGTATTTTCATGATTTTTAATAGTTTTCAAAGGGTTTTGGGACTTTCTCTATAGTTTAAAAAGGGGTTTTAAACTATGCAAAAATGAGTTTCATGGATGGAAGAAGGGGAAAACATAAAAAAGAGGAATCTTACGGAGGAAAAGGGACATAAATGAAGGTTATTTTTTGAATGGAGGAAGGGGAGGGAAGGGGATTTTGCAGCAGTTTTTATAATGGAATATTTAGCAGAATTTCTGAGTTTTTGAAGAGAAACAGTAATGAAGATTTTTAGATAGGGGCATGAGATCTTCCAGAGGCTTCAAGAGATAAAATTTTGGAAAAAGAAGTGTTTCTTGAAGACGGAACAATGTTTTGGCCACATTTTGATAGAACAAATTTTACAGGTGGCCAACAGTGGCTCCACTTGGGGATGGTGCCTTCTTCAAGGCATCAAGAACTTTCAGACCTGCATTCTCTGGGGGGCTAACCTATCCCACATCCATTGTGTTCTCTAGGAGGCTGACCTGTGCTTGATCCATTGTGTTCTCTTGGAGGTTGACTTGTGCCTGATCCATTGTGTTCTCTGGGAGACTGACCTGTGCCTGATCCATTGGGCTGCCCTTCCTTTGCTGGGATTATCTTCTCTGAAAACATATTAGCAGCTATGAAACCAATGGACCTTCATAAATACAAACTTTCTACCTACCCAATCCTACAGATCTAGCATTTTTTCTTCATCATAGTGCACTTGGATTGGAAAACTCTTTCACAAAATTTTAATCTTTTGAAAGCAAGAAATATAATATATTTCTACTCCTTATTTCTCCATGGAATCAGATTAAACAATTGAGTCTATATGATTCTCTACCTAATCTATTATCTGTTGGGATTAAACTGTCCAACAGATTTTTTATTCTCTAAATTCTACAACAGAAAATTTAAAAAGAGTCAAGTCAAGATTAAGCTGTCTGACTTGCTTTGATCTATGGCATAAAAACAAGCTGCACATAGACATTTATTTCGCAGAAAATTTAAAAAAAAAATGATGAAGGCTTAAGATCTAAAAATTCAAAGCACTTCCTTCATCTTTTTACAGCTCTGTTGTGACTTTATTTGAGTTGTTTCTTCTTTTTGTCTGGTTCATATTTTGAGCTAGTTAGAACCAGATTTACTTCTTTTTGACTTAGAAAAATAAAACAGATTTGAGTCATCTCTCTTTTGGAAACTTAGGTTCAGATTTTGAACATGTTTGAACCTTTAATTTATATCCTAAACTATCTACGGATAAGCCAAGATTAAACAGTTTGGCAAATATAATTCACTATCCTATCAGTAAAAAATTTAAAGCTAATTTAGTAAAAATTAGGTTGTTTGACTAACTAGAAGTGTGTTATTCAGGAGTGGCATTTAAGCTTGCACACTTTCAGAATTTGTTTCTCTTTTTTGGTATGGGGCTATACCTTTCTTGTTTTTCACAATCTGCCCTCTTTTCTCTTTTCTATTGTTTTTGTAATTTTGAATCTTTTATTTTTCTTCAAAGTAGAAAACAACAACTAACTACATGCTCAGAACTGAGCTTTATTGACATTCCTATCTAACCTATTCTAAAAATGGAGTATTTATATTTATCATATGATACAAAAATGCCAATGTAGCCAACTGAGTAATGTCAAGAAGAAGTAGAAATTTTGGCTGCTTGTCAGAGGTATCCATAGAACGTATTGAAGATTAACCTTCAATATCAAGGCTATCATAGAAGGTGGCAACTTTTCATGTCTCTGGCTCTTGCAAAGGATCACTACTTGATAATTTGAGCCAGTTGGGATTTCCACACACTCTTCCATAGGATCAACAAAGAAGAGATGAAGATTCTCTTCTTTTTGGCCCTCCATGTCTGCTAGATTGTCTGCTTCCAAGACTTCAGCTTTGAGGAGCATATCTTTAGAAAGTTGTTTGGAAGCATCATCATCCTTAACTTTCATAATAGAAAATAGTGAGATATATTCTTTCTCTACATTTATGTTTGCTTCTAATATAAATTCAGGTTCTTTAAATGGCATATTTATATCAATGATAGAAGTTTCTTCTTGAAAAGAGGATATATCCACAGTAGCATAGTCTTCTATCTATGACTCTCCCTTTTCTTCATCATAATCTAAACTAGAAGACTCATCATATTTGGAAGTGTGGTCCTCTTGTAGCCCTCGTATGCTTGGATTCAGTGGGCTGAACTCCGTGAAGAGGTTATTATATTCTTGAGTGGGGATGTATTCAATGGTTTCCTCTTGCTCAAAAATTTCTTCATTACTCTTCTCTTCACCTTCTGAGTTGAAAGGCTACTGATTCCCAATAAATTGAAAGCTTTTTATGATGGATCGAAAAGAATTATTGCGGCTTTCAAACTGATGATGGTGAAACTCATAACACCAATGAAATGCTGGTTGCGCTGGATGATTAGTTTCTAATTGGAAATCATCATCATCATAAGACTGATTGAAGTTTGAAAATTTATTAGAATAAACATTTTCATCAGTCAAACATATTGGGATATCAGTAGGTCCTTCTTCATTTTGATCCACAAAATAATTTTCTAAATATGTACAACAAAGTTCTCTATGTGAATGGGCAAGAGTGTTTGTTTTGGAAAAAGTTTCAGAGACTGACTATTTATAAATAGCCTGATCTATTTCCTTCTCTGTCAAAGGGGAAGATGTTTCCATGTCCCTTTGAACAAAAGTAAAATAGTTCTCTATCTCTTGTGAAGACTGATTTTGAGGCTGGATGTCTACTTGAGCCTCAGCTATAAGGGATGATGAATCAATATCTAAGTTTCCAGGGATTTCTTGAGGGATGTTCTTTATTTCTTGGGTCATCTCTTCCTCAACTGATCCATCTATGTTCTTAAAATTTTTCAATAGGATATTAAACTCATGAATGGCTGTTAAAGATCTTCAGGATGCATCTCTTCCAAAGCTTGCTCATTATCTATAATGCGTTGGGTGATTTTTTGTGATGGATCATAATATATTGCACCCAATGATAATGATGTAGAGATTTCTTTATAGTTCTTATAGAACACATATTCAAGGTCTCTTAAAGAAGAAAAACTACTAGATCTTAAGCATTCATACCAATCCCTAGATTTTCCTTCTAATGTTAACATGAAAATTTTCATTAGGCAGTCTTCATGCCATTCAACTTTCAACCTCCATACATGTATATGAAATTTGATGAGATGTAATAAAGGGTCATCAAAATTTTCACCTTGAAAAATAGGCAGGTTGTCATCCCAATTCACCTGGGGCATCTTATGTGGAAACCCATGGATATGATCTCTACTCATTGGGGCATATCTTCGTTGTATTCTTGGAATCATTTTTGTAAATAAGGAAAGAGGTCACTATGTCTAGTCCATCCGTTCAAGGTCTTCTACCAGTGGAGTCATTTGGTCTTTTGGGAGTTTCAGAGTGTGGAGTCTCCAAGTGGAAGATGTTTTAACTCCTAAGGAGGTAAAAGGTTTAATGGTCCACCACCATATAACTCTTGTAGAGCTACAAGGTTTTCAGAAACTGAATTATCTCTCAAGGGTGATCTGAAAACAGTTGATAATTTTATCTTAGGAGACTTCCTAAGGATACCTTCTGGGTTATCAAATATCTCAGGTGGATTAGGGTCAGGGTAGGCTCTAGTGTGAATCTTTCTAGGAGCCACTATGTTGTGTTTTTCTGACCCAAAATAAACAAGAAAAGTTCAACCAGGTATGACAATATTTGAGATGTTAACTAGTCTGTTTACACAAATTTTAATCATACAGTCCTCTAACTGAATTTGAATGATATTATGATGATAAGGGTTCTTCCCAGTGGATTCTTAAGGTCTGCTTAGGATTGTGGAGCGTGGACTCCCCAAGTGGAAGTTTTTATCTCTTTTCAGAGGTAAAAGGTTTTATGGTCCACCACCATGTTTATTGAATACCAATCTAACCAGAGATTTTGGGTCTTTTGAGTGCCTAAGGGTGTGTAAGATAAAATGCACTAATTCCCCAGTGGAATCGCCATTATTTTGGGGTTCCTATGTTTTTTCCAGATTGGAAAAACCAAAAGGTAAGACAACATCAAACCGCTTTGGGATTCAAGGGTCTAGCCCTCCTGAATCCAGAGAGGGATCTCTCTATGAATGAGCTTAAAGATGTGATATTTAAAACCCGAAATGTGATATTAGGCTAGTTATGAAGAGCTTGGGTTTTGTTTTGATTGTTTTGGTTGGGCAAAGACGTGATGAAGGTGTAGGCAGTTTCAAAATGAAGGGTGAAGGTGTCTGCAGGTGAAGGAATGATTTGGCTGACAGGAAGGAAAAAATAGTTTTAACCCATTGGGCTATCGATTCATAGGAGGATTTTAATTGGACAACAAGGTTCAAACAGGATCCATGGGGCAAGTCACTTATGTCAAAGGATATCTTAAGGTGATTTTATGCAATGAAACAGATAGGAAATGAAGAACAAACAAAAGAAGATACAGTGAAACAACCTAAGATCAAGTAAGTTCTTTTAAACTATCTTGCTTCAGCATATAATTAAAGAAAAACATAAGAGTATTCTGAGATCAGGTTAGTACCTTTAAACTAGCCTGCATTGAAGTAATTTCAGTTAGAAAACATTAAAAAATAGTTGAACAGGCTTAAGATCACGTAAGTGCCTTTAAACTACCCTACTTTCAACATATTCAATAAGAAAAACATAAAATTATTTTGAGATCAGGTTAGTACCTTTAAACTAGCCTGCATTGAAGTACTTTAAGTTAGAAAACATTAAAAAATAGTTGAACAGGCTTAAGATCAGGTAAGTGCCTTTAA